>PVJI01000655.1:162774-237002 GCA_004026765.1 Micronycteris hirsuta
GGGGGAGAGGGGACAGTGGGAAGAAGGGTTTACAGGAACCACTATAGAGGACACATGGACAGAACCAAGGGGGAGGAGGGAGGCAGGGAAGGGAGGTGGGATTGGAGGGGGAGGGGAGGGGAGAGTATGCAGACAACTGTAATTGAACAATAATAAAGTAAAAACAAAAATCTTACTTCTGCAGGCTTACTATTCGTACAATACCCTAGCCTCAATGTTGCTCAAAAACCTATTTGTTCACTTCTATAAAATTCCCTAGCTTTTTCTCTAAAATGGAACTTACGACTTTTACTTTAACCCTTCTCAAGATACAGCTCTTCTTTTCAGCCAGTGACCTTTTCTCTTAATGCAGAAATTCAATCCATTTAGAAACACGCATATCTGAATTCTGTATATTCATGATCATGCTCTATGATCTCTTCTCTGAAGGGGAAGCAATGCTGGCGTTTCCTCAGATTAGCTCAGTCTTAACTTCTCCTCATTCTGTTCTCTCTTTTATTCTTTGTCTTCAGTCTCTTGCTCTCCATCAGCAAATTCCTCCAAACTGTAAACTTGAACAAGGCTTACTTACCCTAAAATACACTAGCCATTTCTCCCTTGTACCTGTTACTCTTCAGATTATTATCATCTCTCTTCTTCTAATCTTCTTGAAAAGTGATCTGTATTCTCCAGTCCCATTTCCTTATTTCCTATTAACTTCCAGAAATCTGGTGTTATCCTATCATTATCTACTTTTCAAAAGTAAGCAGCAATTAGATCGTTAAAAAAACCTCTCTTCAGAAGTTCTGTTACAACTCCTTTGCAGCAATGAATACGTTGACCATTCACTTGTAACTCTCCTCCCTCATCAGCTTTCACGTCACTACCCTGCAAACTTTCCTAGATACAGTGGTGCAGTAATGTGAGCAAATATGATGGTAGTCAGTCATTCACATTCAAAGAAAGGCCCCACTAAGTATGGATCTTAAATAAAACACTTAGCTCCAATTTCTTTATCAGTAAATGGACATAATTTTTGCTTGCTTTGTTCACTGGCTTATACAACAAATAAATATAATAAGGATCAATGACCATCAAAGATATAAAATATACAAAAGTAACTGAGTACACTTTGATAACATGAAAACAGATAGGATACAGAAAAGTATATTGAAAGACTCTTGCTACCAAATCTGCTATGATGTTCTGAAGGACCCAAAGCTTTATATCTGACTTACCGGGACTTATTTCAAAAAGGGGGGGGGGGTTATTGTGACTATATTGGGGAATTTCCATTCTGAAAATATTGTGGAAAATCAAAATATTAATGACATATCTTCACATATACAAGCATGCAAATAAAATTTTAAGAAATATTACCAGTTCTTGGGGAAGGGGCTCTTGCAATTTCTAAGGAGCAAGGTTTCTTTGTAACTGCTGTGTCCGCGAGATCACATAGGAAGTTCTCGTTTTCTGAAGGAAATGTATCCAGAGAAGCAGATGGTAAAATTTCCATAGTGTAATTCCTCTTCTTTGGATAGGATTCCTTAAAGAAAGGAGAGAAAATAAAAATAGCTTTGTGATAAAGACACAGCCCATTTCATTTATAAAAACTAGAAAAGATAATCGGGCTCATCAGTTCTCCCAAAAGTGATTGACAGGCTATGATTCATCTGTTTGAATAAGCCATGCATCATGTTACTTCAGTTATATCAGTGATCTTTCTAGAAGGGACTTTATAATTTGGTTCTCTTGAATTTATCACTGAGCTAGTAAAGTTCATTATCTCTTGCCATGATCTAATTTTACAATATGTCTATTTTCTAGTCACAGTATAAACAATTGTTTAATCAATGGTCATTTCCAAGACTCTTCTGCTTTGCCTGCTTTCTTGAGATCACCACGAGACTCAATTTTGGTCAGTAAGATACAAGGGGAGTCTGCTGGAAGGCTTTTGAAAAAATAATTTTTCCCCAGAGAAGGCAAGGAGGCTGTTTCAGAGCCTTGGCCTCCAGGTCCCTCTCTGAGGCAGTTTTGATGTCTGGAAATGGGACAGGCATGATGCCACCGTAAGGCAATAGGCGAACGTCAAAAAGATTAACAGGCTGAGACAGGCAACAGAAGGATAAAAAGAGCCTGGGACATTGGTGATATCACTGAGCTACTCACATAGCTCCAGGGCCATTTCCTCCAGGCTTCTTAATTAAATAATAAAGTTCTTATTGTTTGAGCCATTGCAATTTGAGTTTTCTGCCATTTAGAGATAAAAGTACTCCCATATAACACACTAGTATTTTTGTGAATACCATTAACTAATATACTCAGGTTAACTTTACAAGTTAGGATAAAATCAGGGTCCAATTCTATACAACTGATTCTTCAATATACATAAAAAATTAGAATTTATTTTATTTTGAAATATCTTAACTTCTTAAACAGGCATTAACTGAGGAACAGACATTTGTTGGTCATCATCACGTATATCTAGGACTATGCTAAGTGCTGAAGATTTTTAAAACTAATAAGAAATAATTCTTGCCCTCAGAAACTTCATGATTTACTAGAGAAGAAAAACGGACTAGCTACTTGATGAATTTAAATTATAATTCACTATCAAAAGGCAAAGACAAGAAAAAAATAAATAAACTCATTTCCAGAAAAGCTCCCAAGATCTATTCAAAGGTTACCGAAGATTTAGTACAAGCTTCCATTTTCTCCTGTGATGATATTTACAGTACAGAGAATAAGTACTCAAGGTCAGTGCAATTGCTTTCAGACCATGCCAGACCCTCACACATCAAAGAGTCAATTATGTTCACTCTACTCTATTGAAAGCAGGAAATTGGGGGTAATTTATTTTTAACAACAAAGGGTGACAAAAGAGACAGCATCCCAAGGAAGCCATCAGGATGATATAGGATGTAAAAACTATGTCACAGAAGGCATGATGAAAGGAGCTGCGGTGTTCCAGCCAGAGTCGCCTGGCAGCAGGCAGGGCAATGGTGTTCTCAGCTTACGTGAAAAGCTCCCCTCAAGAACTACCCCACAGAGTGGGGGAGGAGAGAGGCTGCTGCAGTAGATTTATTCTAAAGTTCTTAAAGGCACCGCTGGTTCTAAGTCAAGGAGGGCAAATTTAGGTCAATACAAAAATACAATTTTCTATGAATTAATAATAGTGCTAATCTCTTCAAATAGAAGTTCACTAACATAACAATTAGCTAAAAATAGCACTAGACAATAACAGAAGGACCTCCTCACCGCTAGAAATCTTTCCGTAGAACTACATATTGATAAAATCAGGAATGAAACACATTGTGCAGCACACACACCATAAGACTGTAAGCTCCATGAAGGCTGGAATTTGTTTTGTTCACCCGTCAGTCCCCAGAATCGAATACAGGGGCCACCACAGAGTGGGGGCTCAATAAACGTTTACCAACCTACTGAAGTCTCTGTCTTCTCTTCAACAAATCTCACTACCAGTCAGGGAAATGATTATGCCTCTTTCGCATGCACATTTCTTGGCCCTTCAGTTGGGTTATTGGTATTATTTACTGTTGTTGTTTATTGCTTACTGTTATTATATATCAAAAGTAAAAAACTGAGGCTACAATAAAATTATAAAGAGTCTATGAAAAAGAGAGTTTCTAGTTGAAACCCTAGTTCATCCTAAAAATTAAATTAGTTAGAGCAACTCATTCTTCACGAATTTGGGTAAGTGGGAATTCTACTGTAGTTAAAAAGAATTATAAGTATGTTAAAGGCCTTGAAAAATACTCTGAAATTGAATGAATTTGTTTGTAATTTGAAATTGAATGAATACCTTTAAAGAGAAAGCAATACACTTATTAGAGAAATATTAGAAACTATACAGGAAGAGGAAAAAAGTCACATCGTGCCCAGCACACTCAGAGGACTGTGGGTAACATCTTGCGGGCAATGTCCTCTGATGGCTTCCCCCTGTGAGTGTGTGTGGATGTGTGCATGTGTGTGGAGCTGTGTGTACAACAGAGAAAAAATTGTCTTAAACAACAATGAAGTGCACCCTCTTCTGCTCCCAATAGGAGGGCCGTCATTTCTCATTGGAATAAACGTCTGTAATGCATGGTTTCTTCATGGACAGTGAGAGCCCTAAGGAAAGAGATGGTAAAACGAAAATAGAGAAACTATGCTTTTGTAATTATATTGTCAAAAAGAAGGGGATTCAACCAAACGCCTGACAAGTATCTCTCAGAAGAAGATGGATTCGTGAGATCAGTCCAATAATAAAATAGACCCATTTCATTATGTGGGTTGCATGTGTCCACTACTCAGTTTAAGAGACAGAACGTTACCATCAAAATCGGCCCCCTCCCACCCATGTTCCTCATTCCACCCCTTCATCCCCTCCCCCCAACCCAAAGTAAATCTTGTTCTGAAGTTAGTTTATAACTCCCCGAATTGTTAAAATTTAGCCCTCTTCCTTACAGTGGAAGTCTTGGATTTTTATTTGCTGGTTAAGTGCCACCATACTCTTGATGCTAAATCCCGGGAATAGACCAGAGGGATTAAAAGAACTGTGGCCCAGCAAGTTGAGCCTGACCTTCAAGTCTCCATTGTACCTAGTCTAGCAAAAGCGGCTGTAATTTGGACAGCAGTTACTGCTTTCTCCTTGATATGCAGTCTCTATCTGTATTCTAAGGCCTGGTTCCAGGATCTCAGACGTGTCTCTGTGCTTGATTAGTTTTAATAGTAGCATACCTAAGACTGCGTTCTCTGCCTTGGTCCTTGCCAGCTCTCTTCTAAGGGACTAAGAATCCTGTCCTTGAATCTTCAACAGGTCCCCAAGGCCCTGAATGCCTAACTGCCCAGTGCCTGGGGGAATGTCCATCTCTGATGCATAGACTTAACCTTAAGCAAGTTGCCTTCATCCTACCTGATATAGTTGACTGTGCAATGTGTGCATCAAACAGCACTTCTTCAAAAAGATGCATGCTGAAAGCACTGAATAAATCAAAAGAACATTATGTTCCCCAAGAAAAAATAAATATTAGCAATTAAGTATGGTCTCACATGTTGTTTATACTGTGTTCCTACAAAAGTTTAAGATTTTCAGGACTAGGCTAAATCTAACAAGTCAAAGTTTATTAGTGACTAAACATGAGGTCTTATCATTCAATACAGAAATGAGCTATAAAAATTCAGTATAAGAGTATCTAGATTAGCAATATCCTGAAAAAAAATAAGAGTTACAGCTGGCAGAATGAATCAGAGTGTCATACACCAGTGAAAGACATAATGTTACATCAGCTGTAACATTGAATGTAAGTACGATCATTGGACTAGGGAAAGTGATAGGCCTCCTTTCCTCTGTGCTAATTAGAACTGGGAATGATCTGATTTAGCAATTCTACAAAACACAGCTTTCACCACCCTGTGTAAGGTCGTGCAAGATTTTGTTCCTCAAAGGAGCTGAAGGATACTTGGCCTTCTGACTTATGAAAAACCTTAGCCACAATCAGGGACGCAGGTATGGGCACAGCTGTTTCTCAAAAGTATCAATGATGTGAGTTTGGTTTAGGGTTTTTTTAAATCAGCAATAAGTCAACTTAGACCACTTTGACAGGGCACCTCTGTGAAACTGCCTCCCAACACAGTTGTATTATTTTTTTAATTACTTTATTGTTGTTCAATTACAGTTGTCTGCATCCTCTCCCCTCACCTCCCCCCACCCCCTCCAAACCCACCTCCAGGAGGTATAACCAGACACGTAACCAGAACTGTGCAGAGAAAAAAACTGCTGAATTTGAGTATATATGAATATTAAATTTCTATAAAGCCACTAAGATATCAAATATGGAGACAAATGACAGATTTGGGGAAATTCTTTGACATATACAATAAAAGGTGAGTATATTATATAAAGAGAATTAAAAACTGAGATGAAAGAAATCATTAAGGGAAAAGGTGGGCAAAGGATAGGAGCAGTTCACGATGAAGAGCTAGAATTTTCTTATGTGAACAGATGCTTGATCTCATTTATAATTAAATATATGCAAATAGAATAACACATGATATAGCATTCTCGATCAAGTTGCTATACATAAAGACAGAAAAATGGGAAAATGGGTACCATTAGGTGAAGTGTGAATTGGTCTGAGCTTCTTTTAGGCTAATTTGTTGATGGTTACAGGAGATTTTTAGAAAGCAGATCTTTAGATAGAAAGAAGTTTTAGGACTTTGCCGTGATAAAAATGTTCTTCCCTCACCTGGGAACAGATGGGATCGATAAACTGTCACCATTATTCTGGGAGCAAGGTACTGTGAGGCACTATTTATATATGCATTGCATAATTATCACTCTTTCTAGAAAATTATGTACACTTGCTACTTAAAAATATTTTATTACATTTATTGGGGTGACATTGGTTGATAAAATCATATAGGTCTCAAGTGGATAATTCTATAATACATTGTGTGTTTACCACCGAAAGTCAAGTCTCCCTGTGTCACCATATATTCGACCCCCTGCACCTCTTACCACTTCCTCCCCTACCCCACTCCCTCTGGTAACCACCACACTGTTGTCTGTGTCTATGAGTTTTCGTTTGCTTATTTGTCGTGTTCATATATTTGTTGCATTCAGTTTGATATCCCACATAAGAGTGAAATCATATGGTTCTTGACTTTTTCCATCTGACTTATTTTGCTTAGATGATATTGCAAGATCTTTTAAATCTTCTATTAAATAATGAAATGGAGGGAGGGTACGTGGAGGGAAGCTTGTCTCTTACCGTCATGAATGAGAAAAGTTGTAGTCAGATCTTACCAATGTCAATCATCGGAGTTCTAAATGAGTGTCAGGATATTTCCCCCTCTGGAAAATGTTACCAATGAATGTCCATGGAGCTTGATTCTTAGTGATACCTCTCTTGATCAGCCACTTCAAACTTGGAGGTGTCAATTAAACACTTAAAACCACAGCAGAAATCTCACAGCAAAGCACTGAGAAACTAATATAAGTACTACCTAAGAAACTTTACTTTGGGTATATTATGGGTTCAGTTGTGTCTCCCAAAAATCCATGTGTCAGAGTCCTATCCCCACTCCCTCAAAATGTGATCTCACTTGGAAATAAGGTGGCAGATGTAATTGGCTATATTAACATGAAGTCATAAGGGTGAGCCTCTAATTCAATGACTGCTATCCCGAAAAACAGGGGAAATCTGGAGACAGGCATGTCCACAGACATGTGTATGTAGTGAAGACTGAAGTCATGCTGCCACAAGCTAAGGAATGCCAAAGACTGCCGGCCAACACCGGAAGTTAGGGCAAAGGCACAGAACAGATTCCTTCTCACAGCCCTTAGGAAGAAAGAATTCACCCCGCATGCACCTTACTTTTGGACTTCAAACCTCCAGAACTGTTGAAACAATAAATTCGTGTGGTATAAACCCCCTGGTTGGTGGTACTTTATTGAGGCAGCCTAGCAAACTAACACAGGGTAAAAAAATAAATAAATAAAAAGAACTGGCTGAAAAATACTTTTGACTAATTTCTTTTAGTGTTCTAAAATCTTTACTCCTCAGAAAATAACTAATAATTAAGCAGGGACTAGCAAGGAAAAGAGGACTATCTCTGTTCTTGATAAAATTTCCAAAATTGTATCCAAATTTTAAGTGTACATACTCTTTTACCCAGGAATTCTACTTTTAGAAATCTTTCCCACATTACTCACAAATGCAAATAAAGATGTACATGTAAGGATGTGTATTGGGGCATTGATTACAATAGCAAAGAACTACACATTATTTTTCAGATTTATCATTAAGAGAATGTTTCATAAACAACTAGTATTCATACAAGGAGGCCATGTACAACAGTATAATGCAGAAGTCCACAGATTTTACGCTGCATAAAACTACTTGGGTCATTTGTTAATAACTAGGATCTGTGACTCTCCCCCAAATATTTACTAACTCAGAATCTCTGAGAAGGAACCCGAAGGCCTATGACCTTTACAAATACCCCAGGTCATACTGATGGCAATGAATGGTGAAATGCACTTGAAGAACACAGTAAAGAGTGTGGATTCAGAACCCTAGCTCTGTCATTTTGGCAAAGTTGCCTTGGCTAAGTCTCAGTATCCTCATCTGCAGGATTAGAAAACTAACAGTATCTATTTCAAAGGGTTGTTGTTGGTCGTGAAGGACTTAACAAAATTAATGAAATAAATTTGAAATAAAGTGAAATAAATTGTACAAAGTGCTTAGTGTAGTACCTATTTCCTAACTATGCAATAAATGTAGCCATTATTACTATTCAATCATTCCCCCCCAAATGAGATAATGTGTGGGAACTGATATGGTGAGCCAAAACAAAAGGAAAAACAATATATAATGTGATGTTTACATCTGTGCAAAAAGAAAGTACATACAGGTATAATATTTACATGTACTATCTCTGGAAGGAATGATGAATAACAGTGATCAACATTGGGGAATGAGACAAGATCCTCTTTTGTTTTACTTGATTTTACTTAATTTTTTAAAAACTATACATACATGTTACTTTCAGGGAAAAAGTTCTACAAGTCTAAATACCACCTGAGGAGAGTGATGATACCATTTCAAATATAAAGGAACTTTGATTTTTATTTCTGGTATACTATTGTGTAGGAATTTGCATACCCCAGGTAAAACTGAATGGTGAAATCCCAGAAATAATCTCCTTAATAAATCACACAAATGCAACACAATACATGCCAAATGTGAAGTGAAACTAAATAGGAGTCAGCTCAGTACAAATCCTCAGGGAAAGATCTAGATAATCTACATAAGAAGTGAAAAGAAATGAAATGTAATTCACCAATAACAAGACAACAAAGAGAAAACTGCACGATGCGAAACAACCTTGAGACTGAAGGACGAAGAAGTGTATTGTCTGGGAAGCATCAATGAGAGTCAAAAAGAGAAGACAAGAAAAAAAATGAAACAAAGATTGTTTTTATGAATTTGAAATAAAGTGATGTTTTAAAATAAACTGAATTTGAAATAAAGTTCTTTATAATTTGAGGAATCCAATGCCTCATATTCTTTATTGGAAAGAGGAAGAAAGGAAACTATAGATTAATACTGAACAAATAAATACACTAAAAACTTGAATATTCAAACATTTGTATAAACAGGCTTCATGGCTAGGTATAAGGAGCCAGGCAGTAAACCGTGTGTCCATTAGAAAAATACTGAGATTTGGGAGGTGGGGAGGGCTGGGGTGCTGGGCTGGGGTGGGGGGAAAAGGTACAAACTGTACTCAAACAACAATTAAAAATAAAGAAAGAGCCCTGGCTGGTGTAGCTCAGTGGATTGAGCGCGGGCTGGGAACCAAAAGGTCCCGGTTCGATTCCCAGTCAGGGCACATGCCTGGGTTGCGGGCCAGGTCCCCAGTGAGGGCCATGTGAGAGGCAACCATACATTGCTGTTTCTCTCCCTCTCTTTCTCCCTCCCTTCCCCTCTCTCTAAAAAAAATAAATTAAAAAAATCTTTAAAAAAAATAAAAAAATAAAGAAAGAAAAGGAAAATACTGAGATTTAACTTAAGTACTGGGAAGACAAAGGGCATCACCAAGTTCATAAGAACAAAATGCTGGATAGATGAAGTTCCACAGACAAATGTCCTATTTTGGTAGGTCTAGTAATAGCGAGGGGTCCTGGGTGACAATGTAACTAGTCCTGGAGCCTTTATTCCTGATGTTGGTGAATGTGTGACCTGAAGGGGCAGAGGTGAGGCCAACAGAGTAACAAACACACTATAAACTGCTCCCATGTGACCTAGGCTTGAACTCCTGGAGACACTTCGCTCTTTTCCTGTCCCATCATGCTTACTCTTCGTTAAGGAGCAGTCATCAACTTCTGTAAAATTTGCACTACATGATCATTCCTAAACCCTACCTTACTTTTCATTTCCATAATTATCACACTAGTTCCAACCTCATTGGCTCATACCTCTGTTGACTGGCTATCCTCCAAGCTCCCATCCCTGATTCCCTCTGTTGCAACTATTCAACGCTGCTATTGTAGCCAGCCCATGAATAAAACAAAAGGTTCCAGCGAATGGATTAAAATGTCAATGAGGTGAGTGATAGAGCAGATACTAGAGAATGTAGTTCTCTAGTGCAAGGCAATGTAGACTTCCTATGACTTTATTCCAGGATTAAATGGAGAGTACTAGCATCAGGTCCCCCAAACCTGAGCCAGGTCCTTCACTGCTAAATTTAAGGATTGTACTCCCTGCAGGTGAGAAGAGCATAAAGAGTATCAGCAACATATGCTAAATTCCTGCTTCCAAATTTACAAATCAGTTAACTCCCCTGAGGAGTGAGCACAAGCAGAAAGAAGCTCAGTTAAAGTAATCAGTGTCTCTCCACATGAAAATATGATGCAAAGAAAAAGAACTCTGCACTCTCTACCAAGCTCCAATGCATAAGCTACCCGTTTTGGATTTGTTGCTTGAAAAAAAAAAAAAAGCATGAGCAAAAAGAAAGCAACGATAAATTACTATTTTATTAATCATAGCAAAACTCGTGCACATTTGAAAATAATAAATATGGATATGGCTATGAAAGATCTGTTATTTATGTATTCCACGGGCAAGGCTTGGTGCCGGTATGAAATTGCAAGCCCCATACAAGCCTCCCCTCTAGAGAGTGGGCCAGTGTCAGGTCTAGAGCTTCATACCATTCCTAAAAAGGATGCATTATAGCCTCAGATTATAGTAATATTAGAGGACAATAATAATCAATTCAATACATATTTGTTGAATAAAATATGAATTTCATCATTATTATCCTATTTTTTCAAACTCTGATGCCTCCCCAAGAACACCTCTCAACACTCTCCTCCCGTAAGGCTAATGTACTCAGCAGCCCCAACCTTGGATGTCTTTTTGCTGATGCTGTCTGCATCCCTTCAGGGCATCAGGAGGCTCTTCTAGGGATATAAACATTCTCCTTTTCTTGCACAACCAATCATAAATTCTACTCAGCCAATGAAGCATTTAATGACTACTTTTGCCTACATGGCTTTCTTTCTTCTCTGATCTAAAAACAAGAAGAATACTCTGCATTAATAATTCAGTATCTGACAACACACTGGATTTTTCAGAGCCAATATTCATACTTAATATTTTTATTGTGAGCTCCTTCCAAATTCGGTCTTCGTTAAGCACACGCGCTCCATATAGTGCTGCTTCCTATGTTTCATGGAACCCGATACAGCACAATTCTTGCACAGAGTAGCTTCTCAAAAGTCGTTGATTTATATTAATGGGTGGAATCAATGAATTAAAGGGATGAATCAATAAATAACGATTAAGAAAAATTAAACCTTCAGAATACAGAAAACACCTTGAATGGCCTCCCAAAGCCTTCCCATCCCTGTGCTATTTTAACAAAAACATTAATTATAAGAAGACTCCTTTGTAATCAGTTACTTCTCTACCCATAGAGACAAATAAGATAATACCATAATTGAGTTTGGGTCTTTTAGCTTCTAAATAAAGGTAAATGATACAAATCTGTAACTTAATGCTTTCAAAAACCTGGAGCAATACTGACATTGTTAAAATATTGAAGACAATGATGCAATGGCAATGTGGAAATGTGTACTGTTGTCTCCAGTTTCAGCCTTGTTAGAATTACACACAGCGGTAAACAATTGAATGAGGAATCTTCACAGGTTAAGAAGAGTCCAGAAATCTGACTCTGATCCAACATAGGAATGAACATTTCTCATTTATGTGTATTGAAGTGATTTTATTGATAATCATCTTTTCATTTACTGCTTTCTTTCTTCAAGGACTATGGCAAAATAAAGGAGGGAAATGATTTGAAAAATAATGATGAACCCAAATGCCGACAGAACACTGTTCTAAAAAACAAGAAGTGCTTGGACACAGGACTCTTTTATTTGTAAAAGACACACTACTGACACACATTCTGTTAATGCACATTCGGGGCTGGGAACCTACCACTGCAGTACGCATTAATTAAATCCCATGAATATGAAACCTCAGCGTTCTGACATCTGCTTTTCCAGAGAATCACATATTAGAAATTAACATAATCAACATTTTGGAATATCTTTGCACTTCAGAAAAAGAAAAAACTTTTCCTGTTCTTCTGTTTCTAAATTAATGTGATTTGGGAGGTCTCTTGATGCTATTTAGCTTCCAATAGCATAAAACCCTGCTTTTAATAATCAACACCTATTCATTTGATCTTTATGATCACATACCTGCAAAGAGCTTAAGAAGAGACTTCATTAAATGAAGGAATCTCTAAGATATGGAAATAAAAATTTGCCACATGTCTTCCGTCATCTTCATTATTGTAACGGGTGTGGAACCAGGTTCAGGATGGGGTGTAGGCTGAGAAGCCCCCTCTCCCCCCACCTCTTGGGAATATAGAAAATTTTTTTTTTTAAATCCCAAAGCCTCCACAGCCATGGCTGGGAATGAGGAAGCACATGGACCTGTTGAGAGGTACTCTGCATATCAATAACAGCTGGCCAGTGCTATAGTTATGCTAAACAGCTGAGCCTGCCCACTGGGAGTGAGGAGATGGGCATGACTTTGACGGTGCTGAAGCTGGAGGAGCTTGCTGAGCCCGGGCAAGAAGCAGGAAGGCAGCTGGAGTCGGGGCCACGCCTGCCCAGAGTAGCAATGCCAGCTGGAGAAAGGCAGAAGACACCAGAGGACTGGCAGATGTGGGAGGAGTCAGAAATGGAGTTACAGAGAAAGATTCGGGCTGGGATTTAAACTCAAGTGTGACAGCCATTTGTGCTCTTGGCCATTCAGGGAGTAGTAGTGAGGGAAGAGACATGCTGCCAGTAGTAAGGGATTTTTGCCACGCGGTTTGAAAGAGAGCAGTGGGAAGGGAGAAGTAAACAAGTAGCTGTGCAGTTTATAGTGAGCAAGGAGGCCATGCGGCCTGGACAAGCAAGAAAGGAGGGGCTGCTGCGGTGACCTTGCCTGCTCCAGCTCACCATGGAGTGGCAAAGGACTTCCTTGCAAGATCCTGTCCTGCTGAACCTGGGTTTTACCTGGACTTGGAAGCCCTGTGCCTTTCCTGAGTGTCACCATGATCCAGAATAACAGGGCGCATTCCTTTCTGGACTATTATATGGAGGCTGATGGCAACATATTCCAGATCCTGCACAGATAAGGACATGGGAAACTTTGGGGAATGCTTTTGGCTAGTAGCCTTGGGGGGAGGAGCATGTGAAGTTCTGGGCCTTCTGGGAAAAGAAGGATCTGGGCCAAGGTGCTCTGAGTCCTGCCCTCCAAGGTTGGAATGTTGTAAATAAAGATCTGCTCCTTCCAGCATTAATTGTTGGGTCATTCACCAAGGTGCCACATGGACAGGTCCCGGTCTGCTCATTAACGTTATTACTCTACCAGCATCTCTGCAAAGCGGAGCAGCAACATTTATGTCTTTTGAAACTACTCTATACCCTTATTGCTCAGATCCAGTCTATTACCCAGTCCCATGACTGATTCACCCTTACATTTCTGTATCCGTAGCTGCCATGTTAAGCTAGGCCTCAGCATCACCATGTAGATATTGCTGCTGCCTCTGAATTTATCTCCCTTCTCATACAGCTTTATTTCATCCTATCACAACCATTAGAATAATCTCAAACATCATTCAAACATCATTATCCTCACATTATTCATGGTCCAAGAACTCAAGTGCCTTCTAAACACTTTTTATTCAAAACTACTTTATGTTACTTTTCAGAAGTCAACCCTATGCCAGAAATCTGCTTCACATGAGTTCATCTGCTTATTGGTTCAAGTTCACAGTGAATTTGAACATGACTTACTCTCCTCCTCCTTAAAGACTGGGGAAGAAACACTTCTGGAAATTGTAAGCATCTCTGAAAACCCATTCGTCCGTAAAAGCAACAAGAACGGCCACAAAAAAAATTGTCTGAGTCAACTTTTTCAGAACTTTAAAAGTTAGACAAAGGTATACAACAATCGGTAAATGTATTCCAGAAAATCAGCAGCATCTTTGCTCCAAGAGTAAACACTGTTCCCATTCTCACTCTCCAGTTCCGCGTGGAGAAAGCTAGCAGCCTCACAATGAGAACAAATCCTGAAAACAGCAGCCTGGAAGCTCCTGGGGTGGGGCAGGGGTGGGGATGAGTGGGTTTGGAGCACTGCAAACATCTTCGCACCCACAGAGAACTCTCATGAATTAACATGTTCAGCAGCCCCCTGGAAGAGGCCCACTTACAGGGCTTCTTTTTATTTGACCTCATGCAGAGCTCACTCAGTGGGAAAGGCCTTATCCTCTAGATGTTTGTTAAAATGAATAAGCAGCAATTGCTTAATGTTCCAGCTATTTAACGTCACAGCAGCCAGAGTCAGTGATAATAGTAGCAGCAAACAAAAGGCTGTCCACCCAGGCTGGGTAGCTAAGTTGGGTAAAGCACCGTCCTGACACACAAAGAATGCATGTCCCATCCCCAGTCAGGCACACATGTTCACAAATTCCAGGGGTTAAGACACTGACATCTTTGGGGTACATTATTCTAACAAGTAAAGGCTCCATTTCAACCATAAGCAGCATTCCGTTCCTAGGCAATTTAAATAAAGGTGTTAAAGAGAAAAACACACATTAACCAATGAATGCATATATAAGTGGAACAACAAATAGATGACTCTCTCTCATATCAATCAATAAACTTTTTTAAAAAGTTTGTCTAAAAAGCTTAAAAAGAAAATCTGCAAAATGATATATCCATATAGGTCTCTGAAAAGTTTCAACATACTTCCATGGACCAAAAAGACCACATTCAAGTGGCCCAGGAAATATCTGAAAAGATTCTAATCTCTCATGTCTGGTTGAACTTGAAGCTGCGTAAAAGAAGAAAGTGAAGGCTACGGCAAGTAGGTAAACTGTCAGAACTTGAAGACGTGCCTCAATACACAGAGTCCCTGGCATAGGGGGCTTATTGTTTCAAGATATTTAAGGAAAACTCTGTGAAATCATAAGGTAACCAAGCAGATACTTGATTTGCCACAAATAAAAAACAATTCAGACTTGACCGAATTAATTCAGGAGAGTTACTAATCAAACAAAGAGCAAAAACAACAAAAATAACAACAAAACCCTGGGAAGAGAAGAATCTGATTTCCAGAGTTGCCACTTTATATTATTTCAAAAGTCCAATTTTCAACAAAAATTACAAGACATATAAAGAAACATAAAACTATAGCTCATTTACAGAAAAAAAAAGTCAATAGCGAACATCCCTCATGATATAAAGATTTTCAGCTTACTAGACAAAGATTCTAAGTCATATGTTATAAATATGTTCAAGTAACTAAATGAACCATGTGTAAAAATTAAAAGTAAGAGAATGGATGTCAAAGGAAAATAGAGAACACCAATATCAATAGAGATATAAATTATAAAATAAAAGTAAAAATTTTGAGTTGTAAATTATAATAATTATATAAAATATTTGCTAGAGGGACTCAATATTAGATTTAAACTGGCAAAAAAAAAAAAGTAAGTCAGCCCTGGTGGTGTAGCTCAGTGGATTGAGCACGGGCTGAGAACCAGACAGTCTCGGTTCGATTCCCAGTCAAGGCACATGCCTGGGTTGCAGGCTGGGTCCCCTATGAGGGCCATGTGAGAGGCAACCATACATTGCTGTTTCTCTCCCTCTCTGTCTCCCTCCCTTCTCCTCTCTCTAAAAATAAATAAATAAAATCTTAAAAAAAGAAAAAAAGTAAGTCAGCAAACTTAAAGATAAGTCAATTAAAATTTTTCAGTCTAATAAACAGAAAAATAGAGAAAATGAATAAAAATAACATAACATTAGAAAATTGCTCGGTATCAACAAGTATACCAACATATGCTTTCTGGGAGTTTTAGAAGGGAAGAGAGAGAGAAAGGAAAAAGTAATAGCTGTAGAAATGATGGCCAAAAACTTCCTAAATGTGATGAAAGAAACATTTAACCTACATACCAAAAAAACTCAACCAATTCCATGTAGGGTAAATCCAAAGGAATCCACACATGGACACACAAGTCAAAAACAAAGACAAAGAGGGAATCATGACAGCAGCAAGAGAAGAGTGATTTACGGCTAACTTTTCAGACATCGTGCAGTCCAGAAGGCAGTGAGCTGAATGTTGAAAATGCTAGAAGGAAAAAAATGTCAACCAAGAGCTCTATATTCAGCAAAACTATCCTTCAGAAACAAAGAATAAATTAAGGCATTCCCAAATAAGTAAAAACTGAGAGAATTTATTGATAGTAGACTTGCCCTAAAAGAAATACTAAAATACTAAAAAAAGACTTCCAGGAATAATGGAGTGATTAATTGGCTATAGAAACAAGCCTTGCTGGCTTCTTGCTCTTTGATGCCCTTAGTGTTCACCCTCATAACCTTGGCATTTACAGGCTTGGATTTTTGTTTTCTTATGGAGGTTGCCAGGACATTACAGCCTCCTCAGTCTATTTGCCTCCTTACTTAATTAATTTAAATTAATTTATATTTTTGTTTTTGGGGGGTTTTATACTGAATTAAATTTTTTTTTAGAGAAGGGAAGGGAAAGAGGAGAGAGGGAAAGAAACACCAATGAGTGGTTGTTTCTTTCGTTCCCCCACTGGGGACCTGGCCCACAACCCAGGCCTGTGCCCTGACTGGGAATTGAACCAGCGACCCCTTGATTTGCAGGCCAGCACTCAATCCACTAAGCCACATCAGCCAGGGCTAATTTAAATCAATTTAGATATATATGTGTGTACATATATGTATGTATATATGTGTGTGCATATATATCTCACACACATATATACACACACCACACAAAGTGTGGGGCAAAACTAGGTTCACAGTTGTTTGTATGGAAAATAATACAATGATTAATAAATATAATACAAGAATGAATTCTGTGTTTTGCATACTGCATACACACAACTGTACTGCCACAGAAAAAGAAGGAAACCCTGCCAGGTGCAACAACATGGATGAAGCTTGAGGATGTTATGCTAAGTCAGATAAGTCGGAGAAAAACGAGTACTGCTTGCTCTCACTTATATATACAGAATCTAGAAAACTAATAGAAATAAGGAGTAAATTGGCATAACTGAGTTATTAGAGGACTCTAATGTATTAGATATATCTAATACATCTAATATATATATCTGACATGAGCAAAATGCGCTTTTCTTGCCCAAATAAGGAACTATTAAAATTTAGACCTTAAAATTATACTGCAGTTTGGATGGGATAGGGAGAGGGGAGGTGAGAAAATGCAGACAACTGTAATTGAACAACAATAAAGTAATTTTTAAAAAAAGAATTATACTGTATTCATACCAGAAAATCATGTCATTTATTCAAGAGAATAGTTTTAGAACTCCTACACAATTCTGTGAAAGAGTTAACTTTTCTCTCAGAAGACCTAGGATCCCTGAGCTGTTTTATTGTCTCTGGAATAGTGACCTGAGCATCACTCATATATACAACAGAATAACCAAAATTATACTATCCTGAAATGCACGTTTCCTTTCTGAAGGTAGATTTCAGTCAGAAAAATAAGCAACATCTCCCTCTGCTTAAGGGTCATTTTCAGCAACTTACAACTATTCCATCCCAGATTTATGAACACAGGGACATTCATTTTCAAAGCTACTCTTGGACAATGAGCTGTGTGATTACTGATCTCGGCTTTGGCTTATGAGAAAAAAAAAAGATACTTAAAAATTCAGTTAAGAATCTGTGTGAAATAACTCCTTGGGAGGCAGAGCCCAGGTATTACAGATGGATTCCTTCAAAAATCTATATTATGTTCCTGAAGGCTGAATACTAAAAGTTAAAATGGTAAAACTATCAAAAACTAGAAGAACATAAGAGCAGGATATAAATCTCCACTGCTATAGTCACAAAGTTAAATGTTTTCACTGGTAACAAAAACCAAACTCATTGCCAGACTCCCCTCACCACCTAAACAGCAGTCTTCAGTAATTCACTAATAAATAAGAATAGCCCACTTAAGAAAAAGCGTGGGACTGAGAGGATAAATTGATCACTAAACTATAGATACTCAAGAGCAGTTATAATGGATAGGCCCCAGTCCCAAGAAAATTTCAAAAGATAGAGTTAATTAATCAAAAGCATTATATAAAATGATTATTCTTCAGTGTATTTCTGTAGATGTGTGTATATGTGAGTGATCAAAAAATGGCTAGACCTGGCCTGGTGGCTCAGTTGTTTGGAGCGTCGTCCTAATACACCAAAAGTTTATGGGTTCAATCCCCCGTCAGGGTACATACCTAGGTTGCGGATTCAATCCCCAGTCGGGGTGTGCATGAGAGGCATTCAGCGTTTCTCTCTCACATTGATGCTTCTCTCTCTCTCTCCTCTCTCTTTCTCCTCCTTTTCTATTTCTTTAAAATGAATAATAAAAAATACCCTCAGGTGGGGACTATAGCAGACACAGAAGTCTGGTCAAAAAGAATCTCAGGGCATGAACTTACTTTTTCCTGGACAATGTAAAGGCAAAGGCCAACCTCCTGGTTGGAAAAAAAACAGAACCCACCAACATGGGCTGCCCCAGCTAAGAAGTGACAGTAAAATTAAATTATCAGCCTAGCAAGCACAGGAGGAGCCTGCAGCATTAGCAAGGCCAAGCTCAAATGACATAAGAAGAAAAGTAAAATCAGAACTTCACTAGGGATCGGGCTTTGGTAGTTGAAATTAAAGATGCTGCCATTGAGTGTTTGTGTAAAATAATGACTATAAAATTTTAAATGTTAAGAAAAAAAGAAAAAGCAGCAAATTCTTCCCTTAAACTACTTCGTGTTTGGATTCTGCCACCCACTGCATAGCAATATCAGAATAAATGTGGATAATATGTAAAGGCGTATATATAGCTTATTGCCATGGACAAATATTGAAATCTGTAAATAATGTCAGTTATCAATTATTTCAATTCTCCCTTCTCAATTCTGATACCAATTACACTCCACCTGATACATTTTTTTTTTATTCCAATCTGCCTTAGATTTTTTTTCACATCCATCTTCTGGAGCAGGCTTTAAAGTCCAACAGTCCTGTGTCCAAATCCTGGTTTCTGTGATTTTATTAATGTTGCAAATCACTGAAACCCTGTGAGCTTCTTTCCTTCTTTTATAAACGGGAGACGATAATATCTTCCTCAAAAGGCTGTTTTGAGAATGAGATAAAATATCCCGTGTAAAAGATCTAACAGCTCTCCTGGAACTCAGTCTGAGCTTCCCTCCAGGAAAGCGTCATTACCAGTACCTGTAAGCCGTATTCATCGTCGCATGGCAAGACTCAAAACACCTACACACTTAGTCAGTCGTGAGGGGAGACTAAATGACAAGAGCAATTGTTCCCAACCCTAGCTGCGAGTCTGGAACATCAGGGAAGCTTTTAAAAAGTGTAGAGTCTGGGCCCCGCCCACCCTCTACCCCCACCCAAGTTCTAATTCAGGAGCTCTACAGTGAGGTGGAAACCTAAGCATCTGTATTTTTGCAAAGCTTCACATCAGATTTCGATGCGCTGTGTGCCCATGCTGCTAACCTTCCTGCTGCACAAAAGTCTCTTCTAGTTTTCAAACATGCTCTTTATAAAACTGTGTTTTCTTCCTCAGGCTGAAAAAGCCTGCATTATTAACCCTTCCTCTGCAAAATACTGTCTAATTATTTGTTTATTCTTGTTCTCCTTTGAGCCTTAGCGAAATTATCTGGCTGTCTCTTTGGTAAAGTGGCTCCATTTATCATCGGGTGAACTTACTGGAAGTGAGAGAGAAGGTTACTGTAGTTCATGGGGTTATTGATGTACTCCTAAGATACTGTTAATGCACAGGACACTTTCATTATTTGATCCTGTCTTCTTAAAAGGACAAAAACAGGTCACACTAGGCACCCGTGAACTAGCCTCATTTCTACATCTGAAAAAGCAACCAGACTTTTCTTTTCTCTTTCCCAGGAAAAGTGTTATCATATGCTTGAGTTCTGATGGAATATAGCAAACGTATTCAAAATTCAACCAACATTTATTGATTCCTTTATTCAGAAGGGACTAATGGAAGGCCAGAATTTTTCCTATCTTTTCTTTCTTGAATTTCCCCCCTCAGGATATAAACAACTTAGAAAGGCAAGCAAAATACAGAAAATGTTCTCTTGAATTATTCGAATACCCACCAAGCCTTGCTCTCACCATGCTCCTGGTGGGCACCTTGTGCGGTTGGATGGATTTGAGTTGTTTTTTAGGGAACTATATGACTCACGGGCAAAGGTGCCAGTGGGCTGTTGAAGGTTGTTTGCTGTTTGGTGAGAGAACTAAACCTCAGGCAGGGATTCTTGCATCTGCATTTGTCCATTTGCTTTCTAGCTTTTTTACTTTAAGCAAGCCTTCGAAACACTAACCATCATTTTCTTAAGCATTAAGTTTGTATCAATATAGTAACATTAACATCAAAGGACTCTTGTAAGGATTATATGAGAGAACACACAAAAAATGACTGCTACTGTTCAATTATTCATACTATTTTTATTTTATTTTCTTCTTATATAAAATGCAAGGTCTTAGCTTACAAAATGTATCTTTCTGCCCAGGAGTTATGACCCAACTTCCATTTCATTAAAAAACAAAACAAAACAGGAAGAACATAGGAACTTGAACACCCAGAGGGGCTGTGTGTGATCATGAGGCACCAGGTCTCAAAGGCAATTTGGGGCTGCAATTCTTGCCCTCACTCCAAGCCAGGCAATAATTCCGGCCGGGGGCGGGGAGGGGGGGTGGGGGAGTTGAATCTATGCAAAGCAGAGTACCCTTTCCTAACTGGTTCTGAGACTCTGTGTGGGGTGCTGGGATTCTGGAAGCATATCCTTGGCAGAGAGCATTTCATGTTCAACACACTAACGCTTCAGCGTCAAGTTGAATTGAACTAAGTGTCGAGTAAGTGAATAATCCTCAAGTCCTGTGTGCATAAAAATCTATTAGAAATACCTTGTTCATATTCTAAAATATAAAGTATTTTCTTTTTCTTTACCCTCACATTTGTATCTCTCAGAATCACATTCCAGAAGCAGGCCTTAAAAGGAGAAGGCAGAAGAGGTTATTCTATATTTATTATAATGATTACCTTCATACAAAATAAATAAGGAATTACAAATTGCAAAAAAGTTTGTTGGAGAGTTTGGTTTTATTTTTAGATTTATAATCGTATGCCCTTGTCTAATGTCTGATGTTTTCCTAGGCTGCAAAAGGTTCAAATAACAACCATAGTTAAATATTATGGACTATGAATCTGTAACAGCCATAAAGTTTGCCTTAAATAATCAAAGTATCAGACTGATTGTGCAGAACAATACTGGATTTTCTGTTGTTTAGCTAAAACAACCGGTCTAGCTTTTGTCTTCTAAAAGTTAAGCACTAAATATATAAAACCATATCATCAGAATCAGTCCCAATGACTTTGGCTAAATAACCTGAAAATTTTGCTCTCACCCTCTAGCTGATAAGGGCAGTATCTCCTCGGCACAGAACATCCAATCCAAACTCCTCTGCCTTGTCTTGGAAGGACTCCACCAGGTGGCCCTTTCCCTTTCCCCCTTTCTAACCCTCAACAGTTTAGCACATTAGATGCTCCAAGAGTATCTGTGGAAATGAGGAGAAAAGAGAGGGAGAGGCAAAGCTCTAACTGTGCCGTTCAGGTAATATAGGAATCCCGCCTCCATTCCACACAATACCTTTTCCATCTCTGAGAAGGAGATGGAATTTTTTCATGAATGATATACCATCTTTCTGACAGTAACTTCTCTAAAAACATAAATATTCTTGGAGGGTTGACATTAGTAAAGCAATTGCCTCATCAATACTCTCCAAAAAGGAAATTTTGGAGCCAGAACAAGAGAAGGGAAGCAGATGTGAGAAAAGAAAAGCAGCAGAGAAGGAGTGGTCTGGGAGACACAGTGCCCTTGGCCTCTGTCCTTGCTGAACGCGTTCATTCCTATGGCCGCCCATTCAACAGTCATCAGCTCCCACACATCCTGGGAATACAGATGCTGATTATCAGAGGCTGGAAAACTATTCATTCTACAAATGTATTGGATTCCCATTACAGGCCAGACACATCGTGTAGGGAACAATATTGTCTAGCCAGAATCATAAGCACTCAATAAATAATTCCAACTGTGATGACAGTAATAGAGAACTGACAGGAGAACGTGTCATGAAGAGATTAATAGCAGAAAAGCGGACCTGAGGGTGGAGCTTAGGGATCATGCCTAGGTAACAATTTACCCGTGTCTTCTTTACCAGACATTGTCCGTAAGTGTGTCGTGTCTACCAATGAAAACCCTTCAATCTTTGCTTGAGATATCCTCCAGCCCCAACTGACTATTTCTTTTTCTCCTCTTGCCCCATAGCACCTGAGTTTTTAGTTCACACAACAGGTTATAAGATGCCCATACCCAAACTGAGTTCTATAATATATAAAATTAAAAATAAAACTAAAATAGATAAAAATCCAGATTTATTAGCCATACTGTGTGGAAATTTTTATTTAGAAATATCTTCCAAATAAAAAGATAGCATTATATAGTTAAATACGACTTCTTCGAGAAAAGCTACATGTAAATTTTCAGCAATGTGTTCAGTGCAACATACCATTATGTTAACAAATGCTGTAGATGACTTTTAGGAGGTGAGACAGATGTAATTGAAGGTTGTTTTAGAAAATATTCTGAAAGCATAGTTTAACGCTACATTCCACCTTCCAAACTATTTTCTTCAAGCATCTGAAACCTCCATATCATTTATACAACTGATGAAAAGATAATAGGAGTGACAAACACTATTGCTACCCTGGCTACACCCATAGCTATCAGAACAGGAAAGGCTGGTACTAACCATCCCAACTGTTTGAACAAAACAATTTTGTTTCCACTTGATGAGGCGCCGAGGTCAAAAGCAGTGCAAGTGCTATAACGCTGGTCAAAACTAATGATGAGAAGGTTGAGAGCACAATAGAAATCAGCAACGGAGACAGAGAAGAAAAGGCCACTGAAGTCAGGAAAATACACAAAATAACAACAAAACTACTATGAAAAGAGGAAAATTTACTGAATTGGAAACTAGGGGATGAGAGCAGGTCAGGAGGAGGGCCTGACTTTGTCCAGTGCAGCCGACAGAGTAAAGACTGAGGGACATCACACGGTGGTCGAGCTGTCCTACAGGGGGACGGTGACGGTCACACAAACGGCACGTTACCAGAAAAAAAAAATCAATGAATTGCCTATTAAATGAGTGAATTTATGGCAGTACATTATATCTCAAGAAAACTCTCTAAAATAAAAAGGAATTTAGCATATATCCACCCAGTATTTCTTAGTCTCAGGTATTCGTCACCCAGGGTAAATGAAAAATAATTTGATTTTAACAAATGAGAGCCAGCAGGCAGAATCAATCATATTCAATTTTGCTTCTATCTATTTCAATGAGAAGAATGCTCTTCAAACTGGAAATAGAATATCATTTGCTATAAAGAAGAAGCTGAAACTCAAGATGGTCACACAATAATTTGAGAGCATCAAACCCACGTGAATGAAGTCAAGACTCTAGCTTATACACACTATACCTTATGGCACTAAAAGAACTGAGTGTTGTGAATATTTTCAAAACATCAAATACATCAAAAATCACAGTGAATGTGATAGATGATAGAAGACTAGATATGAGAAAGTCTTTACTCCAGTTTTTAAAATAGAAATTGAGACAAAAAGAGTAGGAAGTTTGAGATCAGTCCCTGCCAAAATTCTTTGAGTTAAGCAGATGGATTTTGAAGTCTTAGTAAATAAATAAGTATTCATGAAAACCAATGGAATTTGTTAAATCATGTTAACATAATGTATTTCCTTCTTCCTCTCTCTCTCCCTCATCCCTCTCTCTGTCCCTCCCTCCCTTCTTTCTTTCGTTTCTATTTCCTCTTATTTCTGTATTACTTTTCTATTACTGCATAACAAATTATCATTAGCTGAGCAGCTTAAAACAACACCCACTTACTTTCTCCCAGTTTTTGTGACTCAGGAAGTTGGGCATGACTAAGATCAATTCTCTGCTCAGGGACTCCAAGGCTCCCTTCAAAGTGTGGGCTACAGTTCTGTGATTCTCATCTGGAGCATAGGATTCTCTTCCAAGCTCATTCAGGTCATTGGAAGAATTCAGTTCCTTGTGGCTGTAGGACTGAGGCCCTCAGTCTCTATAGGCTCCCTTCTCCTAGTCATAGGCAATTTACAATCTGACTCATTTCTTCTAGGTCAGAAGGAGAACATTTCTCTTTAAAGGGCTCACTTGATTAGGTCAAGTACATCTAGTAAAATCTCTCCTTCGATTAACTCAGAGTCAACTGATTAGTGTCCTTAATTACTTCTGAAAATCCTTTTAAATTATATATCCCTTTGAGTTACAAAATATTACTATCTCCCCACTCTCCTATCATGACACACATATACATACATACATACATTCACAGACACACACTTAGTTGTAGATTATTAAGATACACCCATTGGATTGTTTTCAATGGTGCTAAACCACCTTGGTTTACCAGCAGTAGATGTTGGTAGTAGAACAAATTCGAAGAAAGTGGATAAAAAGTCCCTAAAGGATTCTCAACATGACGCAGCAGGAGATATTCAAAGGAGGAAGCGAGGGCTCCCTCAGACAGAGTAGTTAAGAACATCAGGACCAAGACAATGACACTAAGGGGCAGCCAATCAGCCTGCAGTGTAAGTGGAACAGAAATCTCAATGGGAAGGCTTTCCTAAGAAATCCTTAGAGGAGCAGAGCTGCTCGTACCCCACACCTGGACTCATTGCCAAGAAGTGACAATCAGACAAACTTAGGAAAGAGCTCATTGACAGAGACTGCACTTCACCTGGAGATGGGCAGCGGCATCCTGAGGCACGCCCCCGCCACCGTGCAGGTGTGGCTCTTAGACTTGACAACAGGACAATTTATTATTTCACATGGACCAACAGCCAGGGGTCAAATGAAATGACTATTGCTGCTGTAATAAATTACCACAATTTATTGGCTTAAAAACCACAAATGTATTATTTTATTGGTCTGTAAGTCAGAACTCTGACTGGACTAAAATTGTGTCAGCAGGACTCCATCCCTTGGGGATGCTCTAGGAGATTTTATTTTCTTGCCTTTTCCAGCTTCTAGAGGTCAACCGCATTTTTCAGCTCATGATCCCTTCCTCTGCCTTCAAAGCCAGCAACACTGCATCTTAAAACCTCTCTCCTATTCTGATATTCCTCTCTCCATTCTATAGGAACATTTGTGATTACATTGGGCTCACCTAGATTACCCAGGATAATATTCCCATCTCAAAATCCTTATCTTATTCACATCTACAAAGTCCCTTCAGTCATGTAAGGTAATGTTTCACAGGTTTGGGGGACTAAGATGTGGGCATCATTGAGGGCTATTATTCTGCTTACCACACCTGTCAAATGTATATCTAACACTCAAATTCAATCAGTTCATTTGGCTGCTGACAAAAATACCCAGTGATATATTAATGAGTTTAAGTTTATTTGCAATATCTTTCCATAGATTTTTAATATTCTCCAAGAAAATTAATAGAGGAATTGTAATGAACTCATTTGATTAGCTTACAGAAAGTATTAAAAAACATCATGTTCTTAAGGAGTTGTTTTAAAGCACTCACAAAGCATCTCCTCTATTCTTACAATTGTCATTTAAAGTAAGAGAAAGGTGGGTATCATTACAGTAATTTTCAAGCAAGGAAACTAGAGCACACAGTGGTTAAGTGGCTTTCTCCAGATCACTTAGGGAGGAACTCTGGAGGAGTTATGAATAGAACACAGCTTCTCCCATTCCCATTCAGTAGCTAAAAAGGTTAGGAATAAATAATAGTTACAATGATTCACACTGATTATCTAGTGTCTCTTCTTCAAAGCACAGTAAATCTAAAAGAAAAATCATCACAGAGACATTAGCATGCCTTTGGTTAGTTTATTTTTCTTTGACCTCACAGTTTCAATAAAGCTCTAAAGAAGTAGAGAGATCATGTTCCAGCCTGTCATCTCACTCGAATTTCAAGTAAGTTCAGAAAGCCTTTAATAAACATGGCTTTAACTGTTTAATGCAGACAGTACTAATCGACCTGAGAGACAAGAACAAAAAGTAAAGGGACAATGGGGGTGCTGTCCGAGGGCTTTCACGCCTGGTGGACGGACACAGGGGTGGAGAGAGGCTGTGTGGTGGAGAGAGTGGGGGTGTCAGACAGAACTGGGTGGAAATCTCCGTCCTTCCACGTGCGCCAGCTGTGTAATCTTGGACAAGCTACCTGCCCTCTCAGATTCCCCATCTCAAAAATAAAGCTATTTTTACAGAGTCGATGTGAAGAGGAAAGATTATGTATATAAAATACCTAGTATACAAAAGCATTTAATAAGTTCCCAACTTAGGAAAAACCAAAAATGTAGGAACAGATTTTCCCACTAAAAAATAATCGAAGTGATGCTCCATGTGCTGCCCAGATTCCACTTTGGGGAGGAAGGATTTATGCTCCAAGGTGCTGAAAGTGGTCCTCAAGGACAGCTGCTAGTTGTCAGCCCCCATGGGGATTGCCTTAGCTGGGGAGAGCCTCCTCATCTAGTGTCCACCCCTTCCAGGGTGACCTGTGCACAGGGACTGATCAGAGGTCCGTCAGCTCCGAGCAGAATTTACCATAGGGTTGGCAGAGACCTCTGTTGAGACCACTCACCAGCTCAGCTCCTCCCTCTTGCTTCCTTCTTTCACTTTCCTTCCACAGCCATTGATCTCCACAGCACTCCCTAGAAGCCTCCCCCACCCTAGTCAGAGTTGGAAGTCGCTTTCCCAGGGAAACCCATCCAGGAACAATGCTAGTGGGATGGTGCTCAGCCCCTCTCGTGGACCTTACGGTCACTCCCCACAAAGACACCAGTGCACGTGACCCTTGCAAGCATCCTTGAGCTGTTTTCACAGGAATTGCAGAAGAAGGATTCTTAAGGCTTGGACATTACTTCTACTGTTGTTTACCAAGAAGCCAAAATAAGTATGAACCCTTCGCCCTGGCTCTATTTACCCCTTCTGAACATGGTTCACTCACCAGTTTGTGTAAAGATGTAGCCCATTAACATTAGAAATGTTGCTAATCTCACAATTAAGAAAAATTTAATATTATTTTTGTAGTGAATTATATTCATTGTAATTGCTAATATTGTTGTCTGGGGTTTGTTTTAGAATAACCCAGAAAACAACAGAGGATAAATGAAACAAGACTGGCAAAGTATTCATCACTGATGAAGCTGGGCGATTGGTACGTGGAAGCTCATGATACTATTCTCTTCTGTATGTGTTTGAACTTTTAAAAAAATTAACCACATTTATTATCATTATAAATATATTTCCTTTTAAAATGTCCTTTTTGCCTTTGTGCCCCTTCTCCTACTCCCTTTCCTACCTCTAATTCAAAAGGTTTATGAAATATTTTAAATTTGACTGTGCTTATATTCCTTAATTAAATCTTCTTTGAAAATTAGTTCTTTTTTTTTTTTTTTTTACCACCATGCTGCATTCTTTTTCTGCCTTCTTTTCCCTTTTAAACTATCAAACATGTTTGTCTTTTCTAATTACTTTCCTGATGAAGACTGATATACCGGGGCTGGTAATTCCCCAAACATGGTGTCAGCTGACGGTTGTCAGCACCAAGTCAACGCCAACCAGAACCCCCAGTTTGAGGGCGCGCTGGAGAAGGAAACCTGACTCAGTGCAGTGATACAGCATGGCTGTGACAACACACTGCAGTGTGACAGCTCACCAGTGCCACAGCGCAGCGTGGCCGTGAAAACTGCGGCGTGGAACAGCTCCTGGGGCCACGCGGCCCTCTCCA
Source organism: Micronycteris hirsuta (assembly GCA_004026765.1). Taxonomy (NCBI): domain Eukaryota; kingdom Metazoa; phylum Chordata; class Mammalia; order Chiroptera; family Phyllostomidae; genus Micronycteris; species Micronycteris hirsuta. The sequence goes on from PVJI01000655.1 coordinate 190,737, forward strand.
GCCAGGGAGCTCCGCTCCTCAGCGGTCTGCCCTGTGCTTTGCGGTGCGCTGGTCTCCGTGCTCCGCCCTGGCGCCCAACTGCCCCACTCCGCTCCCGCGACACATCTCCACTGTTTCAGGTCCAGCTGCGGAAATGTAGTCTTTGGTGGAAAGTGTGCTCTGAACTCGTCAGTAATAAAAAGAACTGGATATTAACATGCCTTACAAAAGTACATGCATATACATTATTAAACTACATATAAGGTACTTTATGTACATATAATGTACTTCGATAATCAATTTTAAGATAGTTTTAATAACATCTAAATTCATCAAAATATGGGAGAAGTTTACATTTTCCAAAGCAGATAAAATAGAACTTGTTAAGCATCTCACTAACTAGTTCTTGAATTTCTTTTTAAAAAATTGCTGAGGCTTTACTTAAAACAAAACCCACAAGGCATCTCAAACTAAATTTATATTTCAAGAGATTTACTCTTTATTAAAGTATTATATAACCTAAAGCTCTTCTGTGATTATACAGACTTTTAGATTATAAAGACTTTATCATGCAAATTATTCCAATTTTACAAAGCTCAACTTTCTATGTATTTTTTTAATGTGAATTATTATAACATGCTTATAAATGTAGCCTAAAAATACCTTGAAGGCTCAACAAATGGTGCTACCTATGCTATTTAAATTTTGGTCAAAATAATTCTGCTCTTTATTTATATGTAATGATTAAGAATTAAGTAAGAATCACAAGAGAAGGTAATGCCTGAGGCAAGTATTCAGTTTGTGTAAAGTGGTATTTTTTGCCTAACTCTCAAATGTTTACGAATGCTGTGATGAGAAAACCCAGAAGGGGTTTTCTACACAAATACATTTCCTATCTTTGCATTCTTCTACATCAAAAGGTCTTTCTGAATTTTGAGGTCTGAGGTCTCATTCATTTGAGGTGATTTTATCCAACACTTTGGGGAGTACGTCATTCAGAAAATGATTCTGCTTAAAAAAACTTGATTGTTTCAAAAATCAGAGAGATGTCCTAAAGTCTTTCTATAGCCAAGTTATTATTATATCCAGGTATTCTTTATTTAAATAAGACTTAGTGAACCTGAAACAAAAAGCAATGGAGCATCTAATTATGATAAATACTCTCAGTAACCTAGGAAAAGAAGGCAACTTCCTCAGCTTCTTACATAGAACATCTACAAAAGACCTATACTTAACAGTGAAAATACAGAAACCTTTCCCATTAGTATAAGGAACGAGGGAAGGATGATCCCCATATTATTGCTTATCAGCATCAAACTGGAAGTTCTTGCTAATGTAATTAGGCAAGAAAAGGAAATAAAAGCTACGTAGGTAAAAAGGAAGAATTAAAATTGTCTGTGTTTGCAGATGACATATTTGTCTATGTCACAAATACAAAAGAAGCAACACAAACTCCTAGAACTAACAAGTGATTACAGCAAGGTTGCAGGATGCAAGGTTAACCTGCAAAAGTTCATTGCTTTTCTTATAAAACAGCAATGAACAGTGGAATTTGAAATTAAAAACACAATACCATTTATGTTAGCATTCCCTTAAATACTAGATAGCAATCTAGAAGTACTAGATATAAATATGAGAAATACTTAGAAATAAATCTAACAAAATATATAGGATTTATATGGGGAAAACTATAAAATTTTGATGAAAGAAATAAAAAATAAATAAATAAATGGAGATCACTTTCATAGACAGAAAGACTCAACATTGTCAAGATGTCAATTCTTCCTAACTTGACCTGTAGATTTAATATTACCCAACTCAAAATTCCAGCAAGTTATTTTGTGGATATTGATACTGAGTATAAGTTTATATGCAAATTCAAAAGACCCAGAATAATCTGCACAATACTGAGAGAACAACCATAAATTGGAGAGCTGGCACTACCTGACTTAAGAATTACTACAAACTTATGGTAATCATGACAGTATGGTTGGTGATTGCCGGGGGAAGGGAGCATAAGGGGACTAACTGGTAATGGAAAAAATAATATAAAGGTCAAATAATATAAAGGATCATCTTAGAAAAGTCCCTTTAACATTTCATTATAATAAGGGCTTGGTGATGATGAACTCCTTTAACTTGACCCTATCTGGGAAGCACTTTATCTGCCCTCCTATTCTAAGGGATAGCTCTGCTGGATAGAGTAATCTTGGATGTAGGTCCTTGCCTTTCATGACTTTGAATATTTCTCTCCAGCCCCTTCTTGCCTGGAAGGTTTCTTTTGAGAAATCAGCTGATAGTCTTATGGGAACTCCTTTGTAAGTAACTGTCTCCTTTTGTCTTGCTGCTTTTAAGTTTCTCTTTTTTAAGATAAAAAGGAAGAAGAAAGACAGTACGGTAATAATCAATAATAAGTAAATATATCAGTGGAGCAGAAGGGAAAGTCCAGAAATAGACCCACATAAATACAGTCACCTTGACAAAGGAGCAATGGCAATACAATGGAGCAAAGATAGTCTCTTCAACAAATGGTGTTGGAACAACTGGACGTCCCTATGCAAAAAAATAAATCTAGGCACAGATCCTATTACCCTTCATGAAAACTAAATCAAATTGGATAATAGATATAAATATGAAACTCAAGACTATTAAACCCCTAGAAGTTAAAAATAACATGAACAGCACAATCCAAGAAAGAAAGAATCGATAAGCTGAATTTATTAAAATTTAGAATGAAATACCTAATAGCACCCAGAAGACTGACAATACCAAATGATAAGGAGGTTATGGAACAAATAGGATCTCTCATTCATTGCTGGTGGGAATGCAAAATGGTACAGCCACTTTTGAAGACAGTTCGGTAGTTTCTCACAAAATTAAATATATTCTTACCACATGATTAAGCAATCATGCTCCTCGGCATTTGCCCAAGGTACTTCAAGATGTAGGTCCACACAAAAACTAGGTATACTCGATCCATAAAAAGCAATGCTACTGGGCAATAAAAAGAACAAACAACAACTGATGTGTGGATGGATTTCAAAAGCATTCTGCTAAGTGAATAAAGCCAAGGCACAAAAGAATGCATACAGTATGATTCTATTAATATGAAAATCTAGAAAATCAAAACTATAGTAAAAGCAAACAAATGAAAGAATGCTTCGCTCCACAGCAAAACACACACACTACTTGTTTCCTCAACTGTTGTTACTTCTGACTTCAATGCCCTTTGCTCCTGCCAGCCTTCTTTCGATTAGGTCATTTGCAATTCTAGTTTCAAAACCTAATGAAATTACCTAACTTGTCTCTCTTTTTTAAACATATTTTATTGATTATGCTATTACAGTTGTCCCATTTTTTTCTCCCCTTTATTCCCGTCCGCCCTGCACCACCCTCCCACCAGCATTCACCCCCTTTAGTTCATACCCATGAGTCATACATATAAGTAAGTTCCTTGGGTTCTCCCTTTCCTACACTATTCTTAACCTCCGCCTGTCTATTTTGTACCTACTGTTTGTGCTTCTTATTCCCTGTACCTTTTCCCCCAGTATCGCCATCCTCCACCCCGTTGATAACCCTCCATGTGATCTCCATTTCTGTGATTCTGTTCTTGTTCTACTTGTTTGCTTAGTTTGTTTTTGTTTTTATAGGTTCACTTGTTGATAGTTGTGAGTTTATTGTCATTTTACTGTTCATATTTTTTGTCTTCTTTTTCTTAGATAAGTCCATTTAACATTTCATATAATAAGGGCTGGGTGATGATCAACTCCTTTAAGTTGACCTTATCTGGGAAGCACTTTATCTGCCCTTTCATTCTAAAGGATAGCTTTGCTGGATAGAGTAATTTTGGACATAGGTCCTTGCTTTTCATAACTTTGAACACTTCTTTCCAGCTCCTTTTTGCCTGGAAAGTTTCTTTTGAGAAATCAGCTGATAGTCTTACGGGAACTCCTTTGTAGGTAACTGACTCCTTTTCTCTTGCTGCTTTTAAGATTCTCTCTTTATCTTTAGTCTTGGGTAATATAATTGTGCCTTGGTGTGTTCTTTCTTGGGTCCAGCTTCTCTGGGACTCTCTGAGCTTCCTGGACTTCCTGGAAGTCTATTTCCTTTGCCAGGTTAGGGAAGTTCTCCTTCACTATTGTTTCAAGTAACTTTTCAATTTCTTGCTCTTCCTCTTCTCCTTTTGGCACCCCTGTGATTTGGATATTGGAATGTTTAAAATTGTCCCAGAGGTTCCTAAGCTTCCTCTCATTTTTTTAAATTCTTGTTTCTTCATTTTGTTGTGATTGAATGTTTATTTCTTCCTTCTGCTCCAAACCATTGATTTGAGTCCCAGTTTAATTTCATTCACTGTTGGTTCCCTGTATATTTTTATTTCACTTTTCATAGCCTTCATTTTCTCCTCTATTTTGCGACCATACTCAACCATTTCTATGAGCATCCTGATTACCAGTGTTTTGAACTCTGCCTCTGATATGCTGGCTACCTCTTCATTGCTTAGTTCTATCTTTGGAATTTTGATCTGTTCTTTCATTGGGCCATATTTCTTTGTCTCAGCGTGCCTGTTACTTTGTAAGAGGCAGAATCTTATGTATTTGCCAGGGTGGGCCAACCCATGTCACTGTATTGTGGCGCTGTATGTGGGGGAGATGTCAGAGAGGGAATAACGCCACCTGCTCAGCTCTCTGAGGCCTTCAGTCACTTCCCCTGCTAACCACAAGCAAATTGGGCCCTCCTAGTGCTGATACCCAGATGGGTGGGCTTGTGAATATTCTAGGACCTTGTGGGTCTCTCCAATTAACTCTCCTGTGAGATGGAAGTTTATCCCACTGCTGCAACCCCTGCAGATTTTTACAGCCAGAGGTTTTGAGGCTTTATTTTCCCATTCTGGAACCCTGGGTTGTGCGGTCTTTCTCACTCCCCAATTGTTCCTCTCAGTTTATCTATACGCAAATGTGGGACTGCCAGCTGCCACCTCACCTGCCTGGTCCTCCAGTCACTGCCTTGCCATGAGTCCTCTCTGCCCTGGCTGCCCATCTCTGCTCCTCCTACCAGTCTGGATGAATGTTTCTTCTTTAACCCCTTGGTTGTCAGACTTCCTTATAGTTTGCTTTTCTGGCAGTTCTGGGGGTTTTTCTGTTTTGTTTTTAACTTTGTTGTTGTCCTTCTTTTGGTTGCGTGAGGAGACAAATGTGTATCTATCTACCTATGCCTCCATCTTGGTTGGAAGTCCTGAACTAGTCTCTTAATGAAGGATAACTTACCTTACGGGAATTCAATTTGACAATCTACACACAAGCCTTAAAAAAGATAATGACCTCTGTTTAGTGATTCAATTTTTCTAAGCAAGTGTAATAAAAAATATAAGGAATTATACATAAAATGTTCATCAGAACATAATTCATAACAGTAAATGACTGGAAACAATCTTAATGAATATGTAGTTCTGGTTCAGGAAAATAGTAAAAATAAGAATTGCAATAGGTGATGGTTAAATAATTATCCTAGTAGATTCTTTTCATGGAATATTACACAACCATTAAAACATCTAGTCACACAGGAAAGTGTTCAAGACATAATGTTAAATGAAAAAATACAGTATATATATAGAAAGATTCCAGTTTTAGGTATTGTATATGAAAACTGTGTGTTTATGTACATGAATTAATATGAAAAAATGCACAATGTTATTTGTTCACCCCTTTGTTCATTCACTTAAAATGCATACCCATTTATTTACTATCTAACTTGTCTAAACAAAACAGAAATGGTCCTTACCCTATGGAGATAGTGATCTAGTAAGGAAGATATATTTACAAGTAATTACAACAAAATTGTATGTATACATTCTTTTTGTTTGTTTCTTATATGTCCACTGTTAATGCCAACTCCATGATGGTGGTGATCCTGTGTGTGTTTGTCACTGTACTCCCAGCGTTTGCCAGAGTCCAGGGTTACAAACACATGATGAATGTAGACAAAACTCACAGTCTACACAGGAGCATATTAGTGGGAAGACCTGAAATAACTCAGGAAATTTGAAAACTTTCTTGAGGCAAGTGCCATTTAAAATAAGGTCCAGAAGGATGAATAAGAATTAGCCAGGTGAAGAGGGTTGGGAAGATTATTCCATGTAGAAAATTGCTACATTAAAAAAAAAAGAAAGAAAAAAGTGGTAGCTCAATTCATACAAGCAAACAAAGGTTATTTCAGGGTAAGGATGTATAGGCAATTTCCTTTCAAATTTTCTTCAATGAACATATGTTTTTGTGGTATTCAAAAAAACAATGTTCTGAACAGAAAATATTTAAAATCTCTGACTTCTTGGGTGGTCTCCTCCTGTGGCCCGGAAGTTTGGAGCCCCTGATCAATAGCACTGGTACTATGCCGTGTACTTAAACGCTAGTTAAATAATTTATACACATGGATATAAATAGTAATTTAGCCTATGAAACCTGTAATTCTGGTCTTATCATATGGTGGCTAGTTATTGTTACAATGACTTTGCAGAACTAGATAAAAAGAATTATTAAATTTCTTTTTCATGTCTTTGTTGAAGAAATTATCATTTGATGTAAATGATTTATACTTGAATTGGAACAAAAATTAATACTATTTATTATTGTAAAATCTCAGAAACAGATGTTTTGACTTCTTTCCAAGATATAGAGGAAGAAAAAAAATTGACTGGTCTCTAAGTAACTATGATTACCATTTTCAATACATAAAAGTGTTATTTTCACACACTTTGTGCTAGTTAAAATAATAACCTATCCTTATAAATAAAATCTGGTTTTCATGACCCCCCCCCCCCGTTCATACTGTGACAAAATATTTAAAATTATTTATCAATCCAACAACAATTAGCTTCTAAGAGTAATTATTTTTCCTGAGTGGGGAGCTCTCTTAATAGAGTATAAGTGCCCTGTCTCCAAAGCAATTAGGATTGTTATTTTGGTCAATATTAAGATCATAAACCCCTTTTAACATTGTTCTCTCCATCTTCAAGGGTGATGAATAATTCTCAGCTGTACCATTCCAGGCCCAGATGTGAATGGTGGCACAAATCTGACAGGGATTTTCTGGGAGAAAGAGGCACAGTGAGTCTTGTTCCCCACTCTCAAATGGCATAGAGACCCTCATATCTATGATGACATTTCATATACAAAAAAACGTGTATACTTATTTCAACTAACACTCAACTGGAATGACGATGGGTTCACACTTCCAAAGAGCCCCTGTGAACCAGCAGTGCCTGTTACGATACTTTGAGGCTGGCCCTCTGTTCATACTAATGTAATGGCGGCTTTATTACTGGGAGCGAGATTTTTCCCAATTCCCTACCTGCACCTCCAGCCCTATTTTCATCACTTATATTTTTCAGGTACGGATATAGTCTCAACGTAAATAATTCATGAATTGCTCCTGATAAGACATAAGAAGTCCTGCTTATCTCCTCACTTCACTCCTTCTGCCTGGGATGTCTTCCCTTTTCGCTGCTTTCAAAGTTTAGTCTTCAGATTGGGTTCTATTTAATTTATGGAAATTTGTTGGGGCCATAATACCTCCTCAATATTTCTGCTGTAACTGTAAAATTTAGAACGTAGCAAACGGTGTCCTGTATTTCTTTTCTGTATCTGTTCTGTCCCTCTAATGAGATCAAAAGCTCCTTTGGGCAGAGTCAGCCTATGCTACCACATTGTGGTACCAGAGTCTAGTGGGGCTGAATGGATGATAATGATAAAGGTCACCTAAAAGCATACTCCAAAATGTCATATGTCAGCCTTCTATTCTAGGCTATGGATATAACTTTTTAATTTTTTACCAAATGTTTTATTCTGTCTAAACTTTACCAATTAAAATTTCCACCTCCTTCTTACAAATAGCTTTATTTTCATAAATGAGATTTCCTTGCTGTATTTCCTTTAATGATTCTACTCCATCTGTCCAATTTTAATACTGCCTGAAAAAAAGATGATTTTCCAGAATAAGATTGTACCTTCAGCTTAATTTTCTCAGTATCTCATTATATTAATACATTAAGGGGAAACACCAAAAGTAACTAAGAGATTGCTTTTGTGGTATTTTACAAATACAATTTGCTCTACACAAAAACAATAATGCATCCTAATTTGAAATGTGCATTTAGAAGATTCAATCCTTTTATATCAGAGATGCCAGTTGGGCCAAGGCTTGTAACCTGAGATAAGGGACTTATGCAGTGGCCGAAGCACAGTGAGAGGAGTCCCACAGAGCCTCCCTGCGGAGGGATGCAGGCGCCAGTGGGCCACGCCACAGCCGGCCTCCTGCTCAGATACCTCCCAGAGGAATGGCTGAAGTCAAGACATTTAGGATCCCAATTAAAGGATTCCTTCTTTAAGGTCTATGACTATATTATAATCTGTTTTCTTCTATATCAATATGTCACTAAACAGAACAACACGGAAAAGAAAATGATGTAACTCATTTCTTATAGCCCACAAGACAAATCCTTCCCAGAGTTGGCCAAGGCTCTGAGTTCCCAGAATTAATCTTGTCATGTGCCCCACTAGCAAGGCGTCATGCAGGTATGTGAAACTGGTAAAAATGAAATCATTTAAAAAACCCAGCAAAAGTATAATATAAAAGAATATATTTTAAAGGACTATAAATAAGGAAAAGAAACTATAAAAACAAGTTAATTAGGAAACTATAAATTCATATTGACACATTAATATAAAGTAAAATTATGAAATTAAAAGACAGACAAAACTTGCAAGCCATTTGATATTCTGTTTACTGTTCATTCTTTTGAGGCACAAAACAACAGAAACTCCTGTAATATGCCAATCCCTTTAGGAGACAAATTTAAATACACGAGAACTGCCTGAGTAGGTATAGTCCTCACTGCATACAGATGAAGAAACTGAGGCATTAAAAAAAATCAGCCTTACTGTGTCTGAAAAGCTATATTAATAGTCTTTGAAATACTCTGACCTGAGAAAATCAAGTTAAATTAAGAACTGAAATATATATTTTTTGTTTCTAAGCTAAATATATGTTGCTAACTAAAGTACAAAACAATTTAAGAGTAAATGATAAACTTATTATCATAAAATGATCAGCCCCTAAAATAGTACTTTTTCAATGTATTTTAGGTAGCCAACTCTCCACTTTTCGCAAAAGTGGCACTTTTTGAAAAATGGCTCACCAAAGGTACATAACATTCTGTGATTTCTTCTATACATTCAGGTGACAATGACAAATTGCTCAAGTTTCCACCTTGTATTCCCATCATCATTACATGTTTGAAAAATTGATACCTCGCTTGTGGCCAAGGATTACAAATGCAACCCACATTCTTCCTTTTCATTTCTTTGTTTTCTTCTCCATCGACCCTGCCATTTCCCTCTCGGTATTATCCACCCATTTTTCCTCTCCCTTTGCATTTGTTCTTTCTCTAAATCTATATGCGTCACCTTTATGACCACCCCCAAGTCCTCACCCTTGTACCCAATAACAAATTTGTTTTGTGTGATTTTTTAAAAATATACTTTATTGATTTTGCTATTACAGTTACATCATTTCCCATCCTTTACTCCCCACCGCCCTGCACACCCCCTCCCACCCATGCTCCCCCTTTAGTTCATGTCCATGGGTTGTACATAGAAGTTCCTTGGCTTCTACGTTTCCTATACTACTCTTAACCTCCCCCTGTCTGTTTTGTACCTCCCATTTATGCTTCTTATTCCCTGTACCTTTTCCCCCATCTCTCCCTCTCCCACTCCCCCACTGATAACCCTCCATGTGATCTCCATTTCTGTGATTCTGTTCCTGATCTACTTGTTTGCTTAGTTTGTTTTTGTTTTTGTTTTAGGTTTAGTTGTTAATAACTGTGTGTTTGTTGTCACTTTACTGTTAATTTTTTTTCTTCTTTTTCTTAGGTAAGTGCCTTTAACATTTCATATAATAAGGGCTTAGTGATGATGAACTTCTTTAACTTGACCTTATCTGGGAAGTACTTTACCTGCCCTTCCGTTCTAAATGATAGCTTTGCTGGATAGAGTCATCTTGGATGTAGGTCCTTGCCTTTCATGACTTTGAATACTTCTTTACAGCCCCTTCTTGCCTGCAAGGTTTCCAATGAAGAAGTTTTTTTACTCACTTTTCTAATAGCTTACGTTACTAGTTAGGAGGCCCAGGGACTGACTAACACACACGAGGGTGAACGGAAAACCATCCTGGCACGCTGGGTGTGGTAAGGAGCAGGGAAATGGGGGAAAGAGGCACAGAAAGGGGAGGATCCATGACCCAGGGAGAGCAGTGTTGGATCGCAGAGTCCCACATAGAGTTGTGTTGCATTACCATACCTAGAGACATAGAAGTGGCAGAAATAAGGAACAAGGTTGGCGATACCTTTCATATCTTTATGGTTGTTTCTTCCTTCCAGTATATATAATATGTACTGGTCATTATTAGTATATAAAAGGAACTTAGACACCACTCTCTCTTTTCTCTGACAAGTCTCGTTATAATTCCTACTCACATTTCCTGTTTTCAGAATGTAGGATAAGTAGAACCAAATCTTAGTTTAGCCATAGAATCAAAGCAAGAAATGGAATTCCTTCTAGAAGTTCATTCAAATTAAATATAGCTTTGTTTTTCACTACTATGGTAACTTTAAAAAATGCAATGGATAAAATATTAGTTGGGAGATGCAGAAAACAACATAACATTTCACTAATCCATACTCACAGGAGATGTTAGTTGCCTTTTAAATATTGTTGATATCGACTTATGAAAAGGCTATTAATTAGTCATTTTAAAACCAATTACATCATATAGCGGGTAAAACAAAAAGAAAAATTGAATGCATCCTTTAGATATAATAAAAGCTACTGTTTATGCATTAGGTTTTCTGTTAGGCACTTGACATACATCAACTCACTTAATCCTCACTAAACAATGCAATGTTGGCATTATCCTCATTCTAGAGATGAGGAAACTGAGGCTGATTCATAGTTTGAATATATTGTTAGTAAGTGATCAGGTCAGAATTAGAACTCAGATCGCCAAACAGAATGGTTTTTACACCATTCCAGCTTCTTTCCTTATGATGAGAGTGAAAGAAAAATTCAGAAATCAGCAAGCACAGCCCAGGTGCCTACTGCATGCAAGGCATGAGCAGGGTGCACTGGAGAACATCCACCTCTGTCAGGCAGACACTGCCCTCGGGTACCTTGCAAGCTCTAAGACGAGGTCTTACATAACTATGTGACTATAATATAAGAGAAAAATCCATGGAGGTCAAAAATAAGTTATTTGACTATAAGAGAAAGGAGACTGTCTCTGGCACGGGAGGACTGAAAAAGACCTTGAGAAGGGCATAGCATTTGAGGCCTTAAACCTATAGACTTGCTAGTTTTGCACCAGCTAGATGCTCACTACCATTTGGAAGAAGTACCCATCTCAAATGCCACAGAGGGTATCCATCTTATTTAGGACTAAGCTTCTAAAAATCCAGAGTGGCTCTGTGTGAACTCTCATCTGGTTTCAGTTGCTTAGAAATGTGTTTAAGCTGAACATCTAAAATGATTTCTGTGAAATTGTGCTTTGAGCATGAAAGTTTAGAAACTGGCACTTTGGAGTCTTGTTACACAGGGAGAATGCATTTTTCTCTAATCTTAATTTTTTTTTACAGTGCAGGATTGAACGTTTTCACACCTGAAACTATTTACGATTAGATAGATCCACATTGATGTGGATTTCATTATAAGCATTACAGGTCTAATTTCTTTACTCTGTAGACCCAAGGTCAGTAAACTTCAGCAATAGTCTAACCTACTGCCCATTTTCGTAAATAAGGCTTTATTAAAACACAGCCATGCCCACTCATTTTCACATTGTCTATAGCTGCTTTCATGCTATGCTGAGTAATTGCAACAAAGACCATATGGCATCAAACCTAAAATATTTACTATCTGACACTCTACAAGAGAGAGTTTGCAGACCCCTGCCATAGACAATTTGTTCAGCAAATATTTATTCAAAGACTTACAAGGGTAGGTGGCTGGTAGGCAGCTAGAGTGGGTTGCTAGCTAAAGACTGTAGCCCCATTAAACCAAGTTAAAAATTAATTCACAGTGCATTGTATTCTTCATTATGATTAATCATCACACATAAGGAAAAACTGGAATAACTTTTCTGTGGGAAAAATATATCAGGTGACAAAATACAGTATTTTTAGGAAATGCTCTACTTTTACTACTTCTACTGCTAGTGAACATTTAGTGAGCATTTACTACTATGTGCTAGTAGTGCTACACACTACTATAAGCACAACATAAGCAGTATATGTCATTTATTCCCCACTACAACCCTAGGATGTAAGTATTAATATCATCCTCATCTTACAAATGATGAAATTAAGAGTTAAAGTGAATTATTTCTGAGGTCCCACAGCTGGGACTTTACAGAACATGCTTTCATCCCTGGTGATATTCAGGCAGAGACTGAATGATTTCTGAAAAGCTATAATGGTTTATACTTTTAAAAGGGAGCAAAAAAAAAAAGGGCTATCATTTACTGAGAGGCTACTATGGGCTTGGCATTGTTCTATATGCTTTAAATACATTCTCTAATTTTCATATTACCCAACAATGCAGGTATAAATTACCTCTGGTACAAATGATTAAATAATATAGACAGGTTATTTGATTTACCAAAGGCATATATGTAAGTTGCAAAGCTAAGATTAAAATGAGGTCTACCTGACTTTCAATTTTACCAAGCTATTTTCATGTTTTTAAAAACTCCTAGCTATACCTATACAGTGTATGAAAAAGGAACCACATTTATAAATGAAAGCAACAGATATTCAATAGCTAAACAGTGAAGTATCAGGCAGGGCAGGTAAGGAATGAATAAGCTATGCAATTAAAATGGCAAAGAGAAAAATAGAAAAATAAGAAATATATTTCTAAATGTAAATACAGAATTTGTTCCTAATTGCAGCTAAGATCACACGCAGAATAAGCCACAACAGAATTTGCTGGAATCACTAAAGTAACTGGAAACGTTCATTATTTCTTCTAATAGACATGATGATTCATTAAAATTTAGCATATGTCTCTGGCATGATTAATATCCCTTTTCCCGAGGGAGAGGCGCCTGGTTGACCCATTTATACACTATTGTTGAAGAAACATCTGAAGATGTAACCGTGAACTCTTAGGAGGCATGATTCAGCGATAAAAACAAAACAAAACAAAACAAGGGGCCCTAGGCATTAAGTCCAAACAGATCTCAGTTGGAATAATTCCTCTCTGCTACTTCATACCTGTCACCACAGACAAGCTAACGGACCTCTCTGCACCTCAGTTTCCTCATCTAAATGGCTGCTTGTGAGAGATGCTGTAGGGACATCACGCCCCCTTAGAACACATCCAGCCCGGGGAATTATTATTCTTTCAGTTATCATCATTTTTCCTAAAGGAAGGGCTTCGAGAGAAAATATTATTTTGTCACCTATTCCCTCTGCCACCGTGCATATAAACCCCAAATGTATCTTTGGTTCAGAAGGTTTGAGAAGGAACATTGGTTGTGTACCCACTATGAATGGGTGGGCTCGCAGATGCTGAAATAAGGTAGGGCATTGTGGGTACTGAAAAGGACTTATGGTGGCGCTTAACATCTGGAAAGCGAATGTGCGCTCCGCTCTTGGCAATCACACTCATTTCAGTACGACAGAGGGGAGAGTAACAGGAGCCAGACGGCAGACAATTCTCAAACACCATGTTAGTGAATCAGGCCCCTGATAAAAACGATCACATCCTGCATATCACTAAGAACTCATAACCGGTAGTATATATCCTACCCTGTCAAAAATATTCTGCGGTCATGCACTTGCCACCTCTAACATAACCAAACAGTTTCTTCCTTTACCAGCTGATTGACCAGAGTCCTCCTGACTTCACTTAATGGCTTTGCTTTCTCTGGCAGACATGAAAGCATCCCTTTCCGTGACAGGACTAATTTTATGAGATGTGAAATAGAGTCGAACAATACTTCTTCCAAGTAGCTATTTACATAGTCAGATAGTACAAAACGGATGCCTTGAGAATGACACAATCAGGGAATAAGAAAAAAAAAAGTTAAAAGATGAAAAAAGATGATTGTAGGAGCTTCAACATCTAATTAATAGATACTCTGGAAAGAGAAGGGTGAAAATGAAAGGAAGAAACAAATTTAAAAAAAATAAAAAAGTTTTTTCCCACAGCTGAAAATAAATCTTGACATTAAAAGGGACAATTTATATGCACCATGGTACCTTTTTCAATCCCATAATTAGACATAAAATTTAGAAGACTAAAAATGTAAAAATTAGACTTTAAAAACATGAAGAGAGAAAGAAACAAGTAACACGCCCAGGAATAATAGCAATAAATGCTAAAGGGAAGTTGTCCGAAGCTCCACTTCAGGAGGGAAAATATAATTTAACCTAGAAGTCTATAGACTCTTTGAAAGTAAAAAGTTAAACTGACAATCAAATAAGAGAGAAAAATACAGGTTTCCATCACTCAAAGACAGAAAGAGCTTGGCCTTGACAAATTACTTAACAATATACTCAAGTGCACTCAAGAAATAAAGTGAGCACACGACATGAAGCCAAGAACAAGAGATCCTACCATGAGAAAAGCAGTGAAAGATTCTTCCCGCAAGCCCAGAGAGCAAAGGGCAGAGGCAGAAGCAGAGGAGCAGGCAATGTTCGTATTGAGATATCCAGGGAAAAATTTAAAAAGAGGGACTCCACAGATGGTAAGGTGGAATTTAGAAATGCAATGAGGATATAATAAAAGAAAATTGACAAGGAAAAGAAAGGCAATTAAGCCCCCCCCCCCCACCGAAATTCTGACTAGAAAGTTGTTCGGTTGAAAATCTTCATGAAAATATTCAACAAGCAAGTTGATGAGAATGAAAGAAACAAAACAATCACAGGGCCAGCAACCCATCCACGTGATTTTAAGGGTCTATCTGCATTAGGAAGAGAGACGTTCTCCCATGTCTTCACACACCTTCCTGGTTGTGCCACCAGGTCAATGTCAAGGTGGTGTGTTTCCCCAGGCTGATCTGTCAGCAGTATCCTGGAAACATGTCCCTCTGGAATACAAATACGGTATATCCATGCAATGGGAAAAGAAAATTTAATTAATGTATAATCTAGAGGAAAAGGGAAGGAGTTGCTCAGGATCTGAGTGTTAGTATCAAATGAATCATCTTTAGGGTTTTAACAGACTGTATGTGATGATATTAGTAAGACTCCAAATTTGAGCCTAAGGCTTTTTGGTTCCCGCCTTCTGGGGGTGACCATTAGGTCATCACCAGCTCTGGTCCCAGCTCACCTTTCCGGCAGCAATTTGTGAAACCAAGTGATAGCGTACACATCTCAGCCTACAGAGCTAAATTTAAAAAAATTAGGATCTAAGAAGAGTTTGGTCTCTAGAGCATCTCTAGAATATGAGCTATGTGACAGTCTTCGTGGCATAGGAATTCAAACCACAAGGCTTCAGAGCAAAGTTCAGAGCAAAAAAAAAAAAAAAAGATTATTAGGACAGCTACAGAGCCTAGAGGTTAATCTAACCAATACCATGATCCAAATAGAAAGAAAAGTACACAATGGAAGATACTAAGCAATTAATGGAGTGCAAAATAATAGAAGCCTTTCAATGTTAATTCTGGATGCATTCTCTTTCCACTGGCACAGGGTCTTGAATAATTAATAGCAGCATGCCACCTAGAAACATAAACATTAAATGTGACTCACTGGTTATATTCTGCCGTGCCAACCTATGAACAAAACACCAAACACTTGGTCAATATCACAGGGTAGAACAGAAATGTCTGCTAGCTTAACAATGTATCAGTGGAAGTGTAGCTAAAGGAAGACAGTGGGTGAAGGGGGGAGTGAGAAATGGAAGAAAGAGCCCAGGAGCCAATATCTTCATTTTCCAGAATAGGAAGTCAAGAGGTACTGCCTGAAATTGATGCAACATAACATAATAATATAAAAACATGATGTAAATTTATTTAATTATAATATTATTTAAAGCCACCAAGCTAACCAGTAAAAACTAAAATTTATCATAAAAATAACCAATACTTAGAGGAGATGAGAAGGGAGATAAAGCCAATGTAAGTAGATTATCCTTACTCTCAGAAAAGTAAGATAAAACAATGTCCAGTGCCCGGTGGGTACTTGAAATACGGCGGGACAACTTTGTAAAGTATCTGATTATCTCAGTTAAGCACTGTGCTGTACACTTGAAACTAATACAAAATATGTTCAATGTAAACTGTAATAGGAAAATAATTCTTCAGAAATAAAATAAAGTTGACGAACCAAGAATGCAGATACGTGTATGTACAGACCTGATAAGCCCGAGACTCACTCTGGGTGTGACGCTACCTGCTGGAACACAGGCACTGTGATAGGTCTCAGAGATTGATAGGGAACTAGAAAATATCACGGTAATGTACAATGCCTAGCCATCTAAGCAGAGAATTCACATAATTTGTTAAACAACAAATTAGTAATGATGTTAAAGGGCCTTGTTATCATACAAATTAAATACATAGCGTAGACAAATAAGAATCGAGATTCTGAAACTTATGTTCTAAAATCAAAACCCATGTAGAAGAACAGAGATAGAAAAGAACTTAGGAGTAATATTAGAGACACTATTTAAATATGTATGAAGGTCACCAGTCTTAAGATCGCTAAGTCCACACTACCAATATGCAACCATGTAATGGTAGATCCAACCAATTCAATAAGAGAGAAAAATCAAATAATTATGAGCATTGAAAAGTCAGAGACATTATTACTAGACTTTCCAGATAATATAATAGCCTAACTAAAAAAGCGTCTTAAGCATTTTTATAAACCACAATGTAATTCATAAGATAGCAAAGCATAGGGTAAGTATACAAAAGTCAACAGCTTTCCTATATACCAGCAAGAACCAGTTAGAAAATACAATAGGAAAAATACCTGTTCACAAGAGAAACAAATATTGTGAAATCAGAAAAAAATACAAATATAGATAAATGTATATTTTAAGTAACTATACAATGACTTAACAACAAAAAAGGACTTGAAAACATAGAAATTTATATCATGCTCTTGAGTAGGAAGATTCAATATTATAAAAGGACAATTTCCTCCTAATTGATCTCAAATTTGATATTGCTCTAATGCAAAAAGCTCAATAGGTGAGGTCTAAAAGTATAAAAATCTTAGAACATAAAAGAAAATCTTTATGACATTTGATTTGACAATGATTTCTTGCCAGAAGCACTGGCAACAAATATAAAAATAGATAATTTGTGCTACATCAAAATCAAAAACCTCTGTGCATCAAAGGACACAGCAAAGTGAAAAGGCGCCTACAGAATGGGAGAAAAATACTCACAAATCACGTATCTGATAAGGGGTTAACTGAACTCATTGTTACATAATAAGTCACCATGGTTTTTTATAACTCATGGCATTTATTGTTTGCATAAAATATAAAATCTTTATTATAAAATTAGGCCTTGTTTTAAATAATTCAAACAATGAATAAGCAAATGAAGTAGGAAGTTAAAGTTCACTGGAATATTGAGCCTTAGAAATCACAATTATTAATATTATAATATATACACTTACAGACTTTCCAAACACACACAAATAAATACTACATGGAATTTAATGCACTTATATGAAGTCAGTTTGTACTATATATAGTGTTCTTTAACCTGCGAATACTACCAACACTTCCAGAGGCCAACAACACCTAACAGAAAAAGATCAATTTGCACAGCAAGGAATTTATATAGAAACTTGCATTCATATTGAAAGATCCTCATTACAATCCTATAATAGGAATTAGCGTCCTCTTGTTAAAAAATAGGAAGCAGAGGGTAAATTAGTTGTCCACGCTTATAAAGACAGTAAATAGCAGTCAGGGCAATTACTTCAAATAAAGTATAATGTTCATCAGAGAAAGAACATATAGTATAATTCTTGTTTTATGTCATTCATAGTACCTGGCACAATATTATAAGAAATATAAAGGTATGACGAATGCTTATATTGTTTTCTGCTCTGTAACCTCCATAATAACAAATAGTCAATAAATATTTGTGGTACAAATGGATGGGCGAATGCGTAAAATAGGGAAATGTGGAGGGATTCTAAATGAATTGAGATTCAGGCCTTCACTTTTTTTTTAACCTGTAGGATAAATAATATATTCAACTGTCCTGGAAGCACAATGTAAAATTGCAAACACAATTGACCGCGCGTAAAGAGCCATTTTTATCCTCTTTAACAAGGAAATGCTACAGTGAAACATAATTGCGCAGTACACATTATAAAAGTTCACCTTACTGTGAGAAAGTGGGCCCTCTTCAAAAAAGTTTCTTTTAATTTCATAGAAAAGTATTCACATGAGTTTTGGATCAAACATCATAGGCAAACTTAGGCAAATTAACCTGTGGAAACTCAATTTTCCCAAGGTCAAGTGAAAATATTTCACAGGATTGCGGTGAAATCAAAGGGAGGTAAGGACAACAAAGTGTCTATCGCTGTACCTGGCATATGCTAGGGACTCAATAAATGGTAGACATAATTGTTAACGTTATTATCATTATCATAATACTGTGCTAAAATACGTGAAATGGACCCTTTCCAATGATAAAGTTTGAGTTGTTACTTTACAAGTTCTAAAAATACCTGCATAAAATCCTAGATCAAATGAATCCTTGACAGTAAAGCAAAAATGCATTCTTCGGTAAATGCCTGTATCTGCCTGGATACAGCCAGCCGGCATCTGCTCCTTGGATGACAACATAATCGATAAAACGTCCACAGACCAAACTGCCACAGCCAGTGCAACAGTTTCCTTTCGCCACTGTAACAAATCACCACGAACTGAGCAGGCTAACCACAACAAGAATTTATTCGCTGACAGTTATTGAGATCAGAAGTCTGAAAGGAGTTTTAAAGGGCTACAATCAAGGCGTCGGCAGGACCGGTTACTTCCAGAGGTTCCAGGAGGGAAACCGTTTCCTGCTTTTTGCATATTCAAGAGACCACCTGCATGCCTTGGCTCACAGCTCCTTCCCCCGTCTTCAAAGCCAGCAACATAACATTTTAAAATTTCTCTCTGCTTTCCCCATCAAATCATCTCCTATGATTATAAGGACCCCAATGATTACATCGGGTCCACCTACACAACCCAGGAAAATCTCCACATCTCAACATCTGTATAGCAAAGTCCCTTTTGCCAACACTATTCACAGGTTCTTGAAACTATAACACTAGACATTTACGGAGGGTGGGAGGAAGGCATTATTCTGTCTCTTGTGGCCCACCCTCTGTTCCCCCAAGATTCACATCCGTCTACAGGTAAAACCCATTCACCCATCTCAACATCTCCCAGTGTTAGCGATATTGAGATTACAACATCGATTAAACTCAAATTCTCATCTAGATTTCATCTACTCAGAAGTCCAAAATCTCACCCTCTCAATCAGGGTGAAACTCCAGGTTATCCTGAGATAAAATTCCTCTTCATCTGTGGATCTCTGAGACTAGAAATCAAGTTATTTGCTCCCAAAACAAAATGGTCGGGATAGGAAAAGCAAGTATACACACTTCCAATCAAAGAGGGAGAAATGAAAGGGAAAAGGGAGTCAGCAGTCACCAGAAATTTAGAACACCAACTGGGCACACCCCTTCAGGTTCCAGGCCTCGGAATGACCTTTGCAGTTCTCAGCTCCATCCTCTGTGCCCTCGGCTCTGTCCTCTGAGTCTTACTGCCTATTTCATAAAGGTTAGTATACAGGGTCTGGCACAAATAACACCCCCTTTTTATTACAAAATCTTTTATTACAAAATCATAAGCATGTCATTCTGTAACATATCACACTGAAGCACACCATATGACATTGTAGATGAAATGTTCAAATTGCTGTCCATCGCATGCGAGACATTCATGAACCACACTCAAGCAAGCGTCACTTCTGCCGGAACATGTCTCTTGGCTACTGAGTAGTTTTATAAACCTATTTCTTGTCTGTAAGAATCCATTCCTTTAGAAATCTAATTGCCTTCTTTTATTTTGTCTTTTTCCTGTTCCTTTCATTCCAAGATAGTAGTGTCTCTACTGATGCACCAAATTAAAAAACCTTGTGGGCACCCCATGCATGTCAAGGAATTCATTCCAGTGAACAAGAACCTCCACAGGTCTTGCCCGGTTAACCCCACCCCTAGATTGTGCTGAAATGAATGCAGAGGTCTATGGGACATATGTCCATTGTCTCTAAAGAACTTTCTGTGTGACTGAATAATCTGCTATTTTGATGCTACTGAGGCACCAGAAAAAAGTCATCCAGCAACACTTGGTCTTCTTCTCCAGAACACACTTTCTTAACAGTTAATGTAGAAATTTTAGCATCCTTTTTCAGTCTGGATCAGCTAATAAAATCCCAAATCAACAAGTCCTTGCTCCTTTTTGCTCAGAAGTTCTTCGTTCAATTTATCTCTTTCCTCTCATGTTTTGCTATAAGCAACAAGAAGAACCAAGGCACAACTTCAAAATTTTGCTCAGAAATCTACTGAGCTAAATATCCAAGTTCATCACTTACTAGTTCTGCTTTCCACAGACCTATGGAACACAATTCCGCTAGGCTTTCTGCTGTTATATAGCAAGTACCTCCTTTCCTCCAGTTTTCTATGACAAGTCCCTCATTTACTTTTCAGTCCTCACCAGAAGCCTCTTTAGCATTCACGTCTACCAGCATTCTATGACGGTTTAGTATTCTCTAAGCTACTACAGGTTTTCGATCATTCTCCACACTTTCTTTGAGCCCGCACAGCAATGCCTTTAATAGCCATGTTTTTACAAAATTCTGTTTATGACAACTTAGGTATTCTCTAAGACAAAAGGGGTTTTCTCCACCATGTCACCTCCCTCTGTCCCCTCACTGGCAGCATCTTTAAGAGGCAGCCTCATCCCATTCTACCATGCTCCTCCAAATCCTCCCACCCTCTATCCACTGCACAATTCCAAAGCAGCTTCCACATTTGAGTGTATTTGTTACGGAAGTATCCCACTTCCTGGACCAACATCTGTATTAGTTTCCCAGGGCTGCTGAAACAAATTACCACAAACTTAATAGCTTAAAACAACACAAATTTGTTCCCTTACAGTTCCGTATGTCAACAGTTCAAAATGATTCTCACTGGGTTAAAATCAAGGTGCCCGCAGGGTTGGTTCCTTCCGGAGATCCTGGGGAAGAATCCATTTCCTGGTTTTCAGCCAGCTCCATCCCCTGGGTTCAGGGCTGGGTCACTTCAGCCTCTGCTCCCACCATCCCACGTCCTTCTCTGACTCTGGCCCTCCTGCTTTTCTCTTATAAGGACCATAATGACTAAATTGGGTCCTCCTGGATAACCCAGGATATCTGCCCATCTCAGGATCCTTAAGTTAATCACCTCTATAAAATCCCTTTGCTGTGAAAGGTCACCTATTCACAGGCTGTAAAGATGGGGATGGGAACAATTTGAGGGGGATTTATCTGCCTACCACAGCCAAGTTCATTGTTAACTGAGTTCCATTTAAAATATTTAACATATATTTTCAATGACATAGTTTTGAGTGCTGTCCCCACTGACTGCCCAGCTTACTAAACTACCATTTCTGTCATTTCCACATTTCAAATGTTAGTTCTTTCAAAAGTTTCAGCAAGAAGAAATTCAGTAATAAAATAAGACTAGATATTGAATCACAATTTCTAAAGTGATTAATATCTGAATAATTGCTTGACTCATAATTATTGTTTGGAGCATTTAAACCCTTCTCACAAAACCATAACTATTCTGGAGTTGAAAGATACCTAAGGAATTCATCTCAATTTCAAGGATGATGAAAATGGGACCTAGGGAGGTTAAATGACTTACTCAATGGCTTCAACTCTAATGCAGAGGAGGGGTAGCATACATTTATATTAAGACTATCTAATGACTGTATAGAAATCTGTTCTAAGAGCAAGCATACAGAAAGAAAGCTGCTGCGTTTACATAAGAAGAATTTCTTAATCTCAGGTTAACGCAGACTTTTATTTAGCCACCTGAGCTCCTTAAGTGTTGAGGCAAATACTAATAAGGCAGTTTTCTAAACGGCTAGACGAATTCAGGTAAGACTCATGAACAGAGATACACTTGCCTGGAACACGACACATGATGGTCATCAAGCCAAATCACAGGGGTTCTACTGTTGTTGGTCTAATGACTAGATTGGGAAAAGATTCTGAAAGTCCGTAGGCCCTACAAGTGAAATAGTTTCTGGTTTCCCTGGATACAAGGCAATTAATTCAGTGCTTTAATGGAAACCTGAGATAAACCTCTGGTAATAAATGTATGTGGAATCAGAGTGCTTTTAAGCAAATTGGTTTATCGCCACTTCATTTTTTTTAAAGCACCTAAATTAAATTATACTGTGCCCAATGCTGACTATTTCTTTCAAAAAGAAAAAGGAAGAAACAGAACCACTTGAATACTTTTAAAATGTTACTTTGATTAAAATATGAGTTTTTGGTAAGTGTAAGTAATATACCCGTGAAGTGGAAATTAAGTTAACAAGGACATTATTTATTTATTTTTCTTAGTTAAAGGACTTTAAACAGGCCAGTGAGAATTACTACTGATGTGTGAATAAGCCTTTCAATAAATAAAGGAAAAAATACTCACCTTGCCATAAATAACCAGAAATTTCAATATGAAGGGAAGAAATATGTTCATTTTGACCTACAGAACAAACTGAAGACTCAAAACCTGTAACTTGAGGCTGACATTGGAAGAAGGTGGCATGAGAAGTTCCCTGGTCCCTCCCCTTTGAGGTGCAATAAGTGGAACAGCTATAATTCAACAAAGGATTTCCTGCTCAACACACAAACGTGGCTGAAATACATGTGCATTGCAACAGCTGAATGGGGGCGAGTCAGAGTGAACAGGGGAAGAGGGAAGGGACAGGAGCAGAGATGGGTGCACAGGTACTAAACTTATGAACCTTGAGAGTATTTTATGAATTTGACCTCAAAGGCAAGGAAAGTAAAAGCAAAATAAATGAATGGGACTCTATCAAACTAAAAAGAAAGTTTCTAGCAAAAGAAACTTTAAACAAAACAAAAAGTCAACCAACTGAATGGGAGAAGACATTTGCAAACAATGTCTTGGGTAAAGGGTTCATGTTCAAAATATATAAAACTCATGCAACCTAACAACAAAAAATCATCTAATTAAAAAATGGGCAGAGGATCTGAACAGACACTTCTCCCAAGAAGACAAACAAATGACCAACAGAAACATGAAAAGATGCTCAACTTCACTAGCCATTAGGGAAATGCAAATCCAAACCATAATGAGAGACCGCCTCACACCTGTTAGAGTGACTATTACCAACAAGACAAGTGATAGTAACAAGTATAGGAGAGATTGTGGGGACAAAAGAATCCTCATTCAGTGCTGGTGGGAATGTAAACTGGCACAGCCACTGTGGAAAACAGTATAGAGGTTCCTCAAAAAATTAAGAATACAGTTACCATGTGATCCAGTAACCCCTTTTCTGGGTATCTACCCAAATAATTTGAAAACATTTAGTCATAAAAATATATGTACCCTCCATAAGTTCCAAACACAGCCAGGGCCAGGGCCTAGGGGCATGCAGTTCCCTGAGGGGTCTTCTGGCCCAGTTTTCAGTGAATAAAGTTTTGCTGACAACTCCAACCCCTATGTTCATTGCAGCATTATTCACGGGGGCCAAGACATGGAAACAACCAAAGTGTCTTTCAATAGATGATTGGATAAAGAAGACGGGGTACATACACACAATGGAATATGACGTAGCCATAAAAAAGATGAAATACTATAATTTGTGAACACATGGAGAGATCTTGAGAATCTCCATGTGCTAAGCAACATAAGTCAGACAGAAAAAATCAAGAACCAGATGACTTCACTTATATGTGAGATCCAAAGCTGAAAGCAGCCCATGAACAAACAAGACAACACAAACACACAGACACAGACAACGGTATGGTGATGACCAGAGGAAACGGGGTAAGAGGGATGTTAGTAAAAGGTAAAGGGGGTCAAATATACGGTAATGAAGGAGACTTATTTTGGGGGTCAACACACAATGCAATATACCAATGATAATTATAGAATTATACACTTTAAACTTATCTATTTTATTAACCAATGTCACCTTGATAAATTTAAAATTATGGCCTTAAATATGTGTGTATATGTGTATGTGTTGGGTATATTCTTGTGCCGATAAAGATATTTTAATCTTATTGAATTAATAATGTTTATAACATTTGGCAAAACTTCTCAGACCTTTTTTTATATAAAATCTGAGAGTGAGTAAAGAGTAGAACATAGTTCTGATGTTTGAGGCTCTTTCCTCTACGGGACATTTACACAATGGAATACTACTGGGCCATAAAAAGGAAGAAAATTTTACCTTTGCAACAGTATGGATGCACCTGGAGAACATTATGCTAAGTGAAATAAGCAAGTCAGAGAAAGACAAGTACCATATGATTTCACTCACAGGTGGAATCTAATGAACAAACTGAACTAACAAGCAAAAGAGGAACAGACTCATAGAGAGCAGGCTGACAGCCATTGGGGAGCAGGTGTTGGGGGTAAAGGGACTAAGCAAAAAGGAAAAAGGACTCCTGGACAAACAGTGTGTTGGTTGCAGGGGGAAGAGGGATATAAGGGGTTAAATGGGAATGAAAAAAATACAATAAAAATTTTTAAAAATAGAGCATAGTTCTGATGTTTGAGGTTCTTTCCTCTGTACAGAGTACAACTGTCTAGGGAAAAGGTTAAAAATCTCATCAGCAATTCGAGATGTGTCAAAATATCAAAATTATCATGGCTATAAAAATAGACATTGCTAATAAAAAGTTTTATTCTTTGTATTAGTAGAAATAATAATTCTAATATAAATAGAGAGTATAGAAGACCACCACTAGCCCACCCGCTACAGAGCCATAGGGAACAGCACGCTCTGCGAGGTGTGGTAAGGACGGTATGGAGGGGCCCCTGGGAGCTGTCCTGATGAAAGAGAGCCGTGGGCAGCCCACCCCTGCTACTGTATCACACGGCCAAAAGCGGCCCCGCAGAGGGCATGTCTAATCCCCCCATGGGGAGACTGCAGCAACAGTCGTCCAAGGGGGAGTACATGCTATGCTCAAGTGTGCACTGATGTCTGAGAGCGACTCCGTGCAGGTCAGCAAAAGAGAACTGACTGATGTGCACAGCGGTGTCCAAATGGTGACGGTGGGCACCGTTCGCATCAGCCCCTACCTCAAACTACCTGATATCATGCTGCTGGCCACCCAGAAGAGAGGTGACAAGCCTACACAGATCTCAGAGCTAATGAGGCTGCTTCCCTGGACATTTGTAAAGGTATCCATCCATAACATCGAAAACAACAGCTCCGCCTGAGGCTTGCCACTGGCCGCTCTTTTTACCTTCAACTGTGTCCCCGTTCACATATAAGAGATCTTTTTGCTCACTGGGAAGACCTTGTTTACACATTAAAACCCCCAGGGGAGGTTTATAGCAGCACCCATGCCATTCTGGCTGATGGTGCACGGGACATACTTTGAGAAGAAAACAGCCCAGAGGTAAGCCTTCGCAGAGTCTCTGAAGGGCCAGGGTGCTCTGTGAGACCAGCTGAAGTTCCTGCAGAGTTTTTGGTACTGAGGCTCGTTTAAAAATGCATCGTATTTGGAAGTGTTCGAGGCCAAATGAGCCTCGATTTGGAGGCCATGCCACACTGGAGAGGTTCCTAATGCTTTTCCAAACAGTTCCCCAAGGCCGTATTTCAGAGATCTCTTAGCTATCAGCAACTCTTAATTTCATATTCAACACTGCATTGCCACTGCTGCATCCTCTCCCTCCAATCTATTCGTGAATGTACACAACTCCGAGCAGGCAAGCTGACATACTGTCGGATGTCAGTCTGCCCAGCACCGCCGTGTGCTGACTGTTGTATGCATCGGTGGCAGCGTGGTGTGGTGTGTGCATGTGCACAACGGGTCAGTAGCAAAAAAATATCAAAGTGGGTCCGCTTTACCAGCAGAAATACTAACACAAGTGTATTTTTTAAAGTGTGTGAGGATATTCCCTGGTGGATTGTAATTGTGCTATCTCTGGCACTGGCAGGGTTCAAGCAAAGCTGGAACGATCCTTGTGCTCATTGGGGAGACACTGGAGAGGAGACTCCTGCATCAAATGGGAGGGCGGACTTATGACTTCAAAATTCTTATTATAAGCCCTTGCTTAGCTGTAGGTATAGAAGAGAGCAGACCTTCCTGGTCTCACTTTATTTTACTTCTTTGTCTTCCTCCTAGGCAATTGCCTTTCATTTCTATGGAAGAGATCAAGATCAAGTCAGCTCCAGGAACCTTCACATGAACCTTCAAGTGTTTGGGACCACCTCGTGTGGTTATGCTGGGGAAGAATGAATTCAACGTACACCGCCCACATAATACGGCATTCAAGACTTCACATTCTACAGTCCCAAAACCTATAATGCCTGAGGAGAGGGCAGGACTGGTAGCAGGAGCAGGCGTTATAAGAGGCAGTCAGCAGACTCAGAAGAAAACCACAGCACTAACAGGCGCAGCCTTGGCGGATCTGGAAGAAGCGCAGCCAGCACGGCCAACGTGGGTGCTTTCAGCTCTTCCTGTCCTCAGAGGGCACTTCCGGCACATCGGTAAGAGCTGCTGACCTCTCCCCAGGGGGTATCGTGAGTATGGTGGCTGCAGGGGCAGAGACGACTGGCAAGAACTTTGGGCTCTGAACCATCTTAACTTGATATTTGTAATTAAATAACAGATGACAATAAAATGCTAAAGACTGCTCCCTCTCAAAGGTCCTCATCATTTATGATTTATATCTATTAGCCAAATAAAACTCAAAAAACCCCCAAATACATAACCAGGGACAGAAACAACCAATAGGAAGCAGAATGATGTAAATGAAGCCAGGAAAGCAATATGACAAGTAGACTTTGTACTATTTTAACGTTATGGCCTCAAATAGATCACCTGTTTCCTTTTTTAAATGGTTACTTTGAGAATTAGACATGATATATGTGAAATATCTGGCACATAATAGGCACTGTGGAAATGTTAGTGATCACCATTGTCAAGGGTGTTGAAAAGCAAATTTGAGTTTAATTATACTTTCTGGAAAGGCCTTCATTCTCCCAGTCTCTTCATTCTTGAATTCTCCTCTAATTCTTTGCCTAACTTACATCTTACTAAACTGCTTTGAAATCAAACTAAAATTCTCAAAATATTCTATTAATTTTAATCTCCTGATGTTACTCAGAATGCCGCATTTTCATGGATTTCAAAGGAATTGCTTCCTGTAAAAACTTCAATAATCCAGTCACAGTGGAAGTATAAAATGCCATATAAAAACTAGAAAATCATAAAAAGTTAGATAAAACCTGAAGAGAAGATCAATTCCGTATTGAGGCAAAAACTGGAAATTAAGTCTTAGAAGTATAAGATAATTGCAAGTAAAAAATCTATTTCAGAGTCCAGAAGTGACACATTATGTAGTTTTCCAGCCCAGAAGCAGAACACATAGGTAACCAGGCTCCCAATGACGCCTGGGTTTCCATAACCCTCATGCTTCTGCACTATGCTTTGAATACAGAAGACATTTGACACATATTTGCTGGATCCAATTCAATTAAGAGTTATAAATGTGAAATAAGTATAATTTATTCCAATCCAGCAAACCTGATTATGTAGAAATTTGCATAGCACTGCACTAATTCCATTCATCCCAAAGTCTCCTGTACCAAACCATAAGGCGGTGGCATTTTATGAGGCCCAATATGCACAGCGGTTATGGTTTTAATGATTATTAATGGTCTCACAAAATATTTCAGATCTGAAAAAAATGACTTCAAAATAAAATGTTCTTAAAATTTCATAAATAACAAAATCAGATGTCTAGAAAATCCTAAGTCCAAAAGCTGTTGAAAGTTGTAGGATAAATCTACATCTGATATCATACCTCCCAGGTCATAACAAATGTATTAAACTATATTAAAGGAACTAACCATTAATTAATTCTATTGTAAAATAATAAACTATTTTATAATTTTGCACCATCACACATTTAATAATTTTATTATAACTATATATACATGAATGTATAAACATATATAAACATTAAAAGAAACTCCATCTACAAATTACGAACATTAGTAAAAGAAGACTAGATGAGAATATTGGTAAAGCATCCTAATCTTGTCTGTTAGATTAAATACAGTAAAAAAATAAAAAAGAATATTGCATCTCAAGTAAATTTACAGATCTAATGTATTAACAATTAAAATCCCAACAAGGGTTCTTTTTAAATTTGACATAATGATTATAAAACATAAATTTTTAAAAGCAAACAGTCATGTCAGCTGATAGGTTTAATGCAATAATGATTTCTTCCATCACATATTATGATATAAAAATATCATAACTGAGTCATGTGGTTTTAAAAACAGGAAAGTGGAAATAAGAGATTCAGAACACACAAACCAAAGTGGATGAAGTGTAATGGGGATTGTGTCCAATGGAAAGTCATAGAAAAACTAGGCATCAACGAGTAGAACAAATATGGAGCCCCATTTGGAATTTGTTAAAAGGACTTCTAGGTGAGATGAATTAAACAAAAGAAACTGAGAAGTTTAATGAATCTGATAGTTGAAAAAAACTACACAACATACACATACATACCTACAAATTAAGAGAAAAAGCGCTGCAGGCTGGGAAGCATTTTGTGGCAAACATAACTCCTTAAATATTAATATGCAGCACTGATTGAAGCAATGCCAGTCATCACAGAAAAATGGCCAAATATTTTTAAACCAAAAGCAACTTATTACCAATCTCACTACCAAGTCCAATAAAATAAAATAAAGTAAATTAAAATTAAAATTAATTGTTAGTAAAGTGATGAAGAACCAAATATAGTCATATATTATTGATGGGTTGCAGCCCTAATACCTCCAGGAATTCTATTTTTTAAAATATAAAATACAAACAAGTTAATTTTATGAAACAAAAAAATATATAGGTAAAGGCATTCAATTATCAGTGAACTTTTAAGCAGATGAGAGTATGTTACTAAAATAAAACCTGTTTCTTAATTTCCTTTCTCCTATACCCTTAAAGAAATGAGGTAAAACTCTATATGCAAAAACCGTAAGTGAAGAAATGAAATCCCAGAATACATACATTTGGTCACTGCTTTATTCAACTATTACTCAATTCTGACAATATACCAGGAATTACGTTGGCATTACACCACAGATGGGGAGCAATACATGGTTTCTACCTCGATGGAACTCAGAGCCAAGTATACATTGATAACAATTGTGTAATGGTCAGGGTAAATTGTCCTGAAGTCCTGTAAACAGTTCACATTAAGGTGAGGAGATTCTTTAAGTACTACATGCTGATTGGATTATTTTATTTAGCTCTCCACAATAAATTAATATTGGAATTGGAGTACACATCATCAAATTGTCCGTGACATAGACATGAAAAATAGGATGCTTCTTAGACACAATTGCTTCATATTTGTTATAAAACAGAAAATAATATTTTTGAGAGATAACACTATTCTCAACAATCACTGTGAATTATTTCCTGTCCTGGACTATTTTTCTGGCCATGCTTTATGGAGGTACACATACATACCTTTGCCGTTACACTGGTTTTTTTTTATTATTATTATTATTTGCTTTTTCATTTTTGTATAGAAATATTTTCGTTTTAGTTTCTAATATCCTAACTCTGTTTGACTTATTTTACTTATTTCTAAAACTCCCCTAAGGGCTTGTGGTCCACAGCATAGAACAAGAATTTGTAAGTGAGACAATAGAATTAAAATTGACTTAATAACAAATTGGTTTCAAAATTATAGTCAAGGTTTTAGTGTTCACCTCTCATCTTTGGGTTGTACTGAACAATGCCCCACATTATCCTACAATGTTCCATTGTGCTAAGAAAGAAATCACTATGCTTTTGAAGAGTCCTAATATATTTCTCTGTAAATTATTTATTACTATTATTTTCATAAAAATTGTGACTTAATTTCAAAATAGC
The DNA here is from genome assembly GCA_004026765.1 of Micronycteris hirsuta. Lineage (NCBI taxonomy): Eukaryota > Metazoa > Chordata > Mammalia > Chiroptera > Phyllostomidae > Micronycteris > Micronycteris hirsuta. The sequence goes on from PVJI01000655.1 coordinate 220,950, forward strand.
ATTTCTTAAAATGAACCATTTCTGAATCATAAAATTAAAATCGCGTAAGCAACTCAAGTTTTCTGGAACTGGCATCATGACCAAAATAAAACAACCACATCAAATTATGTAAAGTGTGTGTTTGCATATGCATATATGGAGAGCAAGTTACATAAATATGTTACTGACCTTAACTGAAGAAAAATTACAAAGTGAAGAAGAGACTAATTGGATTCCCAGAGGGGAAAAAGGATTTGCTTCAAAATGTAGGCAACCATCTTCATGGTGTACCGCACCTGGAGGGAAGCGAACCGTTACCTGCGCCAGAATGGGGAAGCCGAGGTTCCTGCATCCGTTACAGGGGGTCAGCGCTTCCCAGAGTCCCGAGGGCCCGCAAGTGTTTTCATCGTCGTCTTCTTCTTCCACTTCTCCTGGTGACAAATTTATTGTAGATGAAGTTCTCTGAAATTAAATTTATATTATACCAATATATTATATCCATGTTATTTAGATATCTGAACATGAATTAAATTTAAGTTTCTATGGTGTATTTTGGCAAGCAAGTTAGCTTAATGCTAGCCACAGTTGCGTGACTGTAGCCATGTACACGTGTCATTAGCCAGAAAACATGTGTAATTCAATTTCTGAGCTGAGAGCGAAAAAACTGGATGAGAAAGACTGATAAGATACAAAAGTTATAACAAAGACTCAGACATGAAAATGACCCAAGAAATAACTGAATAGCAACAAATGAGAAAAATCTCATGATTTCTAAATGCAATTCAGAGAAACACTATGCAAATACTTTTTTGAAATTAGTAAAAAGCCCATTTTTTCACAAGATCACCAAAAAGTTGTCTCCTTTTTGTAAAATATGATACATAAAATTTTATATTATACACATAAGGAGGGGAGATACTTTTTAAATTAATCACAGGACTTCCCTTGTGAACATGGTTTAGCCATAAGAACAAGGACAAAAGGAGAGATATTAAAAGCAGATGAGCAATATCAAGATAATATCAAAGTTTCAGATAATAAAAAACAGGTGGGTCGATGTTAGCTGATTTGGCGAATTTGAGAACACTGAAAACAAATGTCCACATGAGGAAAGAATAAGAGGCAGGCCTGTCCATGATTCAGCATCCTCAAAGGGGCTTAACAGTTGGGGAGACTCACTGCCTCTGAAGGTGAAGGTGTGGGGGGGGGGCTAAAACAGGTGGGACCTCATATTTCAGAGACAGTCAGACCTCCTAGACCAGGAGTGTCGAACTCATTTTCACCAGGGGCCACATCAGCCTCACAGTTGCCTTCAAAGCGCCAAATGTAATTTTAGGACTATATAAATGTAACTACTCCTTAACAGTCAAGCAAAAGCTCAGTGCTGCCAACCAGGTAGAAACAAGGTGCTGGGCCAGATAAAACAAGGCAGAGGGCCGGACTCGGCCCACAGGCCTTGTGTTTGCCACCTGTGTCCCAGACCATCTCCTTCTCACCCAGCTAAGATACTAAACCTGATGAGAAATTGGAGATTTACTTTCTGGTGAGGTTGGAGCAAACGGATTATGAATTCTAAGAAACCATGCACAGGGAGCAGAGGGGTATCTCCAAAAACAAAGGAACTAATTGCATATCTGTGTGAGAAATGAAGATGCCCACCTGACCCCAGGGCCTGCCCCTATTTACCTGAGAGAATATGGCAGCTACGGTTATATCCCCGCAGATAGGAAGGTAGACTATACCCCTCTCTCCAAAAACTAACCTCATAAGAAAAAAGACCTATAAACACCTTGGAAAATTGTGGGTTTCTATGCCTTAACACCTACTATGAAGCCCACATCTCAACAAACTCCACCCGCATAAATAGTTTCTAGTTTTTTCAGTTTCATTTGAACAAGAACCCAAAGACCACCACATATTTAAGGGAAGCCTTTAACACAGACAAAAATATACAGAAAAAGCTATAAATAGTAGCCTCGGAGAAAGAGGAGATATCTGTACCCTTGAAGCAAGAACAGAGTGCTCCAAAACAAATGCATATGACCCAATAGACCAGTTGGAAAATAAGTGTGAGGAAATTTCTCAGAAGACAGAACAAAAGATGAAAAGAAGTTAAAAGTAGAGGGTCAAAATAAGAGTTCCATATTGAGTTGGTAGAACATTATCAAAGAAATAATGCAAAAAAATTCTGCCAGAACGAAAGAAAAGTTCCAGATTCAAAGAGCCTGTTGAATGCTCAGCTAGGTGAATGTCTTTTTTTAGAGAAAAAAAAAAAAGCAAGTTGTCTAAAAATCTTTAGAATGTAGTGTTCAGCACAATATTGATAGATCATGACTGCTGAAGTTAGTAAAGATATTTTAGATATTGAATTGTACTCCCCCTGAAAGTTATTGCTTTCAAAACTAAAATATAAGACTTTATAAGACTATTCTTGGCATTGACATATTGAATTTCCCTTTATCAATTTTCAATAACTGAGAAATTATGAAATTAAACAGTCTCCCAATCAGTTGCTCTCTGTAAGATACAACAATAATAATAGCTACAACCTTTTGAACACTATTATTATTCATTATTTTAATTCACACAATCACCTCTTGAGGCAAATACTAAACCAAGGCACAGAGAAAGAGGTCATGTAAACCCAAGTTCACAGAGCTGATACGTGGCAAAAGGGCTCCTACCCAAACGGCCTGACTCAAGAGCTTTGCCCCTTAACCGCTGTGTTCCATGGGCTCTCACTCAGCATAATAACCTGTCAGAGATAGTAAACTGAACAACAAAGCTCATGCAATTGCAGTTTAAATCAAAGAAGCACATTTGTTAATGTAGTTCTACTGTCTGATAAGCCTCCAAAAGCATTTCATTATCTGTGACAGCCAGTGAAAACTTCTGTGGTTTGGTACACAGCAGCCCATACTTGCTTAAGTATACATTTCTCAAATCAGTAATAAAAGGTGATTATCACTGGGATTGTTGATCCTGCAGATCACCTGGGTGAAAAAATTGGGGGATGTCTAAAACTTTAATACAGCAAGAGCATCGACGTGATCAAAGCTGTCTACAAAAATGAATGGAATGATCAGCTAGGCATCTGGTCCACCACCTCCTGATCAGTTGTTGGGGTGACCGCCAAGGTTGAGAGGGCATGGCACTATAGACCACTGCGTCCTTGGTGAGGAACTGTCCACATTTCACAGGTCAATAGGCTCTTCTCTTCCTCTGGCTCCTTCTCCTTCACACAGAGAAACTCTGTGTCTCTTCCCTGTTCATAAATCTCCAATTATGTCACCTAATCTTATTAATACTCTGCTTCCTTACCTGCAGAGTATGCATAAAAGCAATTACTATTCAATAGGGCTGTATGAGGATAGAATGAATTGCCTGATAACAACAGGCACATAAAAATAATGAATAAATATTGCTATTTTAATTATTATTATCTTTATCCTAAAAGAGGCGTGTGTATATACATAGCACACACACACGCAAGCATGGCTCACTTATCCTCATTAATTGTAAGTTATCTGAAAGCCAACACTGACCTACTCACATTTGTATATTTTACAATGTGCTGTGCACAATGGAATTTAATAATTGTTGAATGAATTATGAAATGAATTTCAAACTATCATTCTCATTTGACAACCTAGAAAATTTTACAAATATTAAGAGGCATATATAACTGCATCACAAATCTCATTTTGTTACTTTAATTTTATTTTATGTTAGCCATTATCAATAGCATTAGCAGAAATAACAAATTTTTCAGCGGTTTAGTACTGCCCCCTAAAGATAGTATGTAAATTAGCTGCTTAAAACCATAATTTTCCACTTCCCTGCTTTACAATTAAAGATGCCTGAGAAAGATTTTATCAAATTAAACATAATCTTCAATTATACATGGGAAAGAAGCTCTATGAAAATAAAAAGTCGCAAGTATCCTTTACTTTTTTAATCCTCACTCAGGGATATGTTTATTGGTTTTAGAGAGAGAGGAAGGGAGAGGGAGAGAGAGACAGAGAGAGAAGCATCAATATGACAGAGAAACATTAATCAGCTCCCTCCCATACAAGCAGACTGGGGATGAGTCTCACAATGCAGGTATGTGGCCTGACCGGGAATCAAACCCACAACTTTCTGGTATATGGGACAACGCTCCAACCAACTGAGCAACCCAGCCAGGGAAGCTGAAGTATTTTTGTAGTGGCCCATTATGTAGCTGAGGAAGTTCCTTCTATCTATTCTGTTTACCTAGAATTAGTATCAGGAATAGAAGCTTTTCCTACAACTATTTATATGATATTTTTACTTCTTTATTCTATTAATATGGTGAATTACATGTAATTGATTTTCAGTTGTTAAAATAACCTTGCCTTTCTGGCATGTACACCATTTGGTTATTATGTATGATATTTTAATGCATTGTAGGTCTTGGTTTATTACCATTTTGTTAAGGATTTTTGCTACTGTGTTCATGAGTGGTATTGATGCATAGTTTATATGCATGTAAAATGTCTTTAATACTACAGTAATGCTAATGTCTTATAATAACTTGGAAACAACCCTCACTCTTTACTTTAAAAAAGGGTCTTCAACAGTAAACCATCTGCACTTGAAGTTCTCTTGTGGGAAAGATTTTAGTTAATATAAAATTAATTAATTACCTCTTAAATTAACTTAATTAAAACTATGTTGTTTATATCCACGATTCCAAACAAATTCATTAAAAATTTTTAATTATCTATTGATTAACAACTGCTGTCTAGAAGACTAAACTTGAGGGTGTGGGAAAGGAATGATAAACATGTCATGAACTCTGAACACAAGGTAGGAAGAGTTGTGTAGATAAGTAATTAGTAAAACTAGGCCAAAGTTATGAGCGTTACAGAGACACAGAATTTAGGTGTTAGGAAAACATAAAGAAGGATCAATTACTTTCAACAGAGGTTTGAAGAGGAGAGAATTCAGAGAAGCACCTGCATTTCAGCAGCAGCGCCTCGTGAGAAAAAAATTCTCAGGGAAAGAAGGGATGAGAACAAGGTGGAGGGATCGCGCGGTCACGGCTGTGTGAACGCGCTCGCCGTGCATGGCACGTCGGGGTCAGGACGGGCACAGGGAGAAGATGAGAGAGAAAAATTAAATCGGGGCTCTACTGTGGAAAATGGATGGTCTACAGCCAGTTCAACATGTGCCCAGGCATGACTTTCTCCTGTTAACTCTGTAACGATTACGAACAAGAAAGCCCACTCGGAGCCGGGCACGCGCATCGGAGACTGTTTCTCTTCTCTGACCTCCCACAGGACAGACGGGCTCGGCGACTCAAATCTATGGCTTTGAACTATTTGCTGCTTTTCACTGACGTATACAATTTAGGGACAATATTTTCTATTAGTATAACCTTTAAAATGACTAGCACTGTTGTAGGCACCTTATACGCATATATTTTTTACTACACAACTCTGGTCCATTCTCATTTTCTATATCCTCTTTCACCAACTGTAAAGTAGAAAGGCCCTCAGTGCCAGTGTGCATTGTAAAGAGTTACACACTTGTGTGTGTGTGTGACTGAAAACAGAAGACAAAAAGGTATGCTTGATCAGAAAAACCTGTGGAAAAAAAAACTTCAATCAAAAAACTCCACAATCAAAAAATAAAAACTATCCTTCTTACATGGCACTATTTTACTGTTCAATATATAGCAGCATATTACTTGCATTACTCATCTTTGTATTATAAATAGTCATTTCTATTATACTATATTTTCATCCATTTTCAGGGGAAGCAATTGTTCAGTTACATGAAAAAAAAATTTTGGAATAGCAATGAATGTGATTGAAATGTATAATGATTAAAACACCATAAAGTAACAACAGAAGCATTTTATATTGAAAAGTAAATGAATACAAATTGGAAATTAAGTCTGTTAGATTAGCACAAAACTGATTAATTTGAGGTAGGTCATATACTGACATGAAATCAAAGTAGAATAAATAAAATAGAAATGGAAATTGGGATTTTGCACGGTCTGTTAATATTAATATAGACAAGGGTATGTTAAGGACATAAGACATGAGAAACATGAAACAGATGGCTTAGACTAATGATTTGACACTTTAGGGTAACTTCCATGATTCACATTATTTGATGGAGAAAATTACACAATAAGAAAGGGCCCTCAGTTGTTTTTTTAATGAGGAAATACAAGTCTGCAGGAGAACACAAATTCTTAACTTTATAATCTCAAAGGAGACTAGAAATAAAGAACTAATATAATCAGCTTGGGCTCACAGAAAACAATAAAGCCATGGAAAGTAAGAATAAAATATTAAATCCCACTTTACAATTGCAGCAGATGCTAGAGGTGTCAGTGTTTGCAAATTCTATTGCAGGATCAAAACATTCTCTTAACAACAATGGACAAAGTCCAGGGGGGAAAAACTAGTAGGTTAAAAAATGCATGGAGAATATAATAAAGGAACACTGTAAGTGGTCAAAAGAATAACTGATATAGAATCTTTTAAATGTACCCAATTAAAAAAAATTTTTATGCCATAACAAGAACAAACTCAAAATGGATTAAAGACCTAAATGTTAAGACTCAAAAACCATCAAACCCCTCAAAGAAAACAGAAAGCAGTAAAATTTCAGACATTTTTCTTAGTAATATTTTATTTGCTATATCTCTTTAGACAAAGGAAACAGAAAAATAAACAAATCAAACTACATTAAACTAAGAAGTTGTTTGCACAGCAAATAAAAGCAAAAACAAAACAAAAAGACCTACAAACCTACTGAATGGGAGAAGATATTTCGCCAATGATACGTCCAACGAGGGGTTAATATCACACAACTCAACACCAAAAAAAAATCCAATTTAAAAAAGGGCAGAGGACCTGAAAGGACAATTCTCCAAAGAGGACACACAAATGGCCAACAGACATATGAAAAGACAGCCAACATAACTAATCATCAGAGAAACGTAAACTAAAACCACAGTGAAGTATCACCTCACACCTGTGAGAATGGCTTCACCAATAAATCAACAAACAAGTGCTGGGAAGGGTGTGGAGAAAAAGGGAACCCTAGTGCACTGTTAGTGGACATGCAGACCGGTGCAGCCACTGTGGAAACCAGCGTGGAGTTTCCTCAGAAAACTGAAAATGAAACTGCCTATGACCCAGCAATCCCACTTCCAGGTATATCTCCAAAGATACCCAAAACACTAATTCCAAAGGATATACAGGGTGGGGAAAAAGTAGGTTTACAGTTGTGAGTACTAAGATGGAGTTTATTCCTATATCGTCATTTATTAATTATTGTATGATTTCTCTATATGAACAACTGTAAACCTACTTTTGCCCCACCCGACATGCACTCCTGTGTTCACTGCAGCATCATTTACAATAGCCAACACATGGAAGCAGCCCAAGTGCGCATCAACAGGTGAGTGGATAAAAAAGTAGGGGTACAGATATACAATGGAACATCGCTAGGCCATAAAAAAGAATGAAATCTGCCCTGGCTGATGTAGCTCAGTAGATCAGGCATCATCCTCTGAACCAAAATGTCACCAATTCGATTCCCAGTCAGGGCACATACCTGGGTTGCAGGCCTGGTCCCTGGTTATAGGTGTGTGAGAGGCAACTGATTGATGTTTCTCTTGCACATTGATGTTTCTCTCCCATTCTTTCTCCCCCTTTCTCCCCTCTTTAAAAATAAATAAAATCTTTATTAAAAAAAGAATGAAATCTTACCATCTGTGACAGCATGGATGGGCCCAGAAAGTATTGTGCTGAGTGAAATAAGTCAGACAGAGAAAGACAAATACCCTATGATTTTACTTATATGTGGAATCTAAAGAACAAAATAAACAGCAAACAAAATAGAAATAAATAGAGCTGCAGCAAACAGACTGATGTTTGCCAGAGGGAAAGGGGTTTGCAGGGCTGGGTGAAAAAGGCGAAGGGAGTAAGAAGTGCAAGTTGGTGGTTACAAAATAGTCACAGGGATGTAAAGTACAGCATAGGGAATATAGCCATTAATATTGTAATAACTATGTATGGTGCCAGGTGGGTACTGGAAATATCAAGGGAGACACTTTGCTATACATTTGAAACTAATACAAAATAATATTAAATATCAACTGTAATTAAAAATAAAATGAAAAAAAAGAAAATTTTAAATGCTTCTTATTCACAAGTACTTTCATTAACGATTACTAAATATTTTTAACCTAATGAAATAAAATCATAATAACCCTGATGAGATGCGTGTGCTACTAATTGCTACATATTGATGTGTTATTCACATATGGCACTTTTGATTTAAAAAAATTGCTTTAACTTACATAACTTTAGAACTAATGTGTCAATTTGCATAAAGAACTAATGAAATTAAAATTTAAATAATTACAAAAGAACAAGTTGAATTTACTTTGTAAACAATAGAATTGCAACAACCATATGTCTAAATAACCCCTTACCAATCAGAGCATTCTGCAGAACCTTAATGAGTTTTACAAACATTAACAAAATATATCTCAAGGCATGCTGTGATTTCCATTTCTCCCAGTTCACACAGAAAGCCTGGTCACACGAAGGCACAGTGTGAAGTATGTACATGGTACATGAAGGTCATAAATGTCAACAAAACTGGAATCTAGATTACATCTTGGTAACCATGGCTCAAGAGGTAAAAATTAGCAGGAAAAAAATTCAGGAATTTTTGAATATTTAAAAATACTCAAACTCATTTTTTAAAAGATGTGAACCCTCTTTTAAAATGATAAGTTTAGATTTAGGTTACTTTCTAATCCTACCAGCACCTCCACAAATTTTAGCTGTCACAGTGAACATGATGGCATGCATGTGGAGAGGAGAAGAGGGTAGAAATGAAAGCTGCAGGAGCAAATCTTTGAGGATAATTTCTCACTTCAAAGTCCAATTTTGAACTGATTTAAATAAATAAACAGTGCTATCTAAAACAGTATTCTTTCTGCCCTGGTCAGTGTGGCTCTGGTGGTTGAAGCATTGTCCCGTAGACCAAAAGATTGTGGGTTCGATTCCAGGTCAATGCACATACCAAGGCTGTAGGTTTGATCCCCAGTTGGGGCGTGTATGAGAAGGCAACCAAGTCAATGTTTCTCTCTCACACTGATGTCTGTCTCTCTCCCTCCATCCCCCCCACCCTTTCTTCTTTAAAAGCAATGAAAAAAATATCCTCAGGTGAGAATTAAAAAAAAAAATGTTATAGTATTGTTTCTGTGGAGTAGCAGCTGGTAAAGGGGGAGGTCTGTATCTTACCATTATGCCTGCATCCCTAGTATCTACGGTAGTATGTGGCACACAGTAAGTCTGTGAATGCTGAATTTAATATGCTTCTTTTATATACTTAACAGCACCAATAAATGTTTCGGATTGAAGTATTTTGCTAATTTACACTAACAAAGGAAATCAAAACTGATCACGTTTTCTCCCCCCAAAAAACTACCTTTAATTAATAACCAGCATAGCAATGCTGAGTGTGTTTAAAAACCTTTCACTTTTTTGAGATAATTTTTAAAGTAGAAAGGAATCTTCCAGATACACCAAGACAAGTTGAAAAGCATGGCAATACCCTTTAGCCTGTGCCACACTCTTGTCATCTGCCAGCATCTAATAAACTCTCCCAAATCCAGCATCAAATGCCTGAGCCACATCCTGTCTAGCTGAGGCATCAGACCCACGCTGGATAGGTCATTTGTCTGAGAAACTAAATTGGAAGGTACCCAGGACAATCAAATCAACCGCAATTTCTGATTTATCAGATGCTACTGTTGATGCATTCCCCAATCCTCCACCTCGATCATTCTAATAGAAAACTAATTTCATCTAGAAGAAATGAAATTGCTTTGCTCCCCAGCTATGGGTTTCTGTCACCTGAAAATCCCATCTGTACACACAACTCTGACCAAAGAGAACCACTCCAAGCAGATCTGACCCGTACCAGTGAATCTGTCTCTGACATCATCAGAAGTTCCATCCTGTCATTGCCAAAAGTCACAGCCTCTTCCTGGAGAGCCTGCATGTAAAATCTGGTCAGTGAAGTCCAGCCACCTCCTCCCAATCTATGACAATTCTGAAGGGCCACCTCACCAAGCAAAGAGGGACCTCTGAGTGGACAGCAACTAATACCTTCCGCAATGAAGTCTGAACCACAACCTTGTGCAGAGGGGCTCTGCTCCGAGTTTGTCCTTCCTGGGGTCCTCTCCCTCAGCCATAGAATACTTTTATATTCTCACTGACACAGACAAGAGTGTGGTGATGGCCAGAGAGAAGGGACGCAGGGCCTGAGTGAAGGTGGGCAAAGGTGGGGAAGGAAATAGAGACATCTGTAATAGTGTCAATACTAAAAATAAAATAAATACTATTACATGTTATTTTACATCTTCATGATTACTCTCCTTTCAGAGTTCTAAAATCCTTTATTTTAAGCTTTGCATTCTTGAATTACCATGTGGTGTCTGTCTTCCACCTGATCCAGCCTAAAACAATACCTTTCGGAAGAACAGAGCCAAGATTGCACATGGCTGAAAGCAGCAAATGGTGCTGAATCCTAGAACGTGTAGTCAGCTACTGAAAAGTAGGCTGAGTAACTAGAGCGTTTCACACCAAGGGATATATTACTTAAGGCACGACATTTTTTAAAGGACAGAAAACTGTATTTGATTCCCTAGCTTAGCCAGAAAAACACAAAAGTCAGAGTAAGAGGTCAAACTTCATTCTAGACATCTCCATAAATGGATGCTTGCCTTGGCATCACAAATTGAGTGCTCACATGAACCTATTTTTAAAGTTTAGATATGAGAGTGGGAATCTATCAGATGCAAAAGTAAGAGAGTATTAAGAACACTAATAACCTCCTGGAAATACAAGGTCTATATAGACTCCATTAACAATAAGCAAACACGCCCTGGCTGGTGTAGCTCAGTGGACTGAGCATGGGCTGCGAACCAAAGGGTCACTGGTTTGATTCCCAGTCAGGGCACATGCCTGGGTTGCTGGCCAGGTCCCCACTGGGGGCCATGTGAGAGGCAACCACACATGGATGTTTCTCTCCCTCTTTTTCTCCCTCCCTTCCCTTCTGTCTAAAAATAAATAAAATCTTAAAAAAAAATAAGCAAACAGCAAAAAAGTTCTCAAATACAAGACTATTACAAGATGCCACAGCATAAGGAAAGGGAAATAGTTTCTAGGATATGTGCTTATCTCTAAAATTAATTTTATACAACAAAAGGAAATTTTAGGAGATCTATTTGGTATTTTTAAAAATATTTTTAAAATAGTCAATATGAAACTGCAGAAAAGAGTGCTCGTAGCGCGCCTGACTATCCCGCTTACAAGTGCAGCCCTTGACCGGCATCTGGGAACCAGGATTTCTGAAGAATTCCCCTCACTCTGACGTAAGTGGCTCACTGTGCCTAAGCTGTCAGTGAGAACGACGATTTATGCTGACCACCGGTTTCCTTCCTGGGAGTCTGGAACTGTACACATGCTATGCAGCGGGGGTTTGCATGACTCACCCCCAGTAAAAATCTGGGACAGGAGTCTCTGATGAGCTTCCTGGGCCAGCAACGCTTCCCAAGTGCTGGCACAACTCGCGGCCGATAGGATTAAGTGCCTCCTGTCTGACTCCACTGGAAGAGGGCCCTCATGTACCTGCTTACTCCAGACTCCACTCCATCCACTTTCTCCTCTGACTTTGCTTTCTATCCTTTCGTTGAAATAAATCGCATCTTTGAGTACAACTATTTGCTGAATCCTGCAAGTCTTCTTAGTGCATCACCCAGCCTGGATGTGGACTTGGGGACCTTCAACACACACACAGGCAGGAAGTGGTAAGAAAAGAAAAGGCTAAGGATGAAGCAATGACACAAATCAAACTTATTGAAATCGGAATAATGCAATATTAAGTTTAAATTCTTTCTGGAAGTTTCTAAGAGCCAAAGTGATGTTACATAAAATCAAATGAATGTTTTGATCACCAAACTGAAAAAACTGTCCCCAATTCACACACACACAAAGACGAAAGCAAGTCAGAAAATTTGGTGCAGCAAAAGAAGCAGGTCCAAGAACAGATAATCCTAGACGAATAAAGCTGAGCAGTGGATACAGAAAAAATAATGATAAATAGAAGAAAACTTTTTAGAATCAAGAAAGAGCAGGTCTACAGCAAATGCCTGGAAAAATTAATGGAAAAGGTTCATATCTAGATATATTCTGTCAAAATCTTTTAATTCTAAGGGAAAAGAATAAATGTCAAACTTTTAGAATGAGCATTCAGATTACCTACATTTTCATCAAAATTTTGGCTGCAAATAACAGAAATTGACTCTGGTTAAGTAAAGCAGCGAATACCTTAATGTAAGTATCAAGTAGCTCTCAGAATCGACAAGAAGCCTAAAAATCAGGCTTCTGAGAAGACACCACTGGAATTTCAACTCTGCTATAACTGTAGCAAGTAATTTGGAGATCTCTGCCAGTAGGAAGGGTTTCACAACCTAACTAGTCAGGAAACAAAGAAAATTTTAAAACCCAATGTCTACCATATCTACCATATCAGGGAAAACATCATGCTGACATATTTTTGCACTATTTGCAATAATAAAAGCATAAAATAATTTAAAATAGCCAACGGATTATTCATGATGCACAGCTATAACTCAAGAATTTTATACCTAGCAAAGTTACTGATTATGTTTGAAGGCAAGATTTACAAAATACAGCTCTCGTAAGTAATTCTTGAGAGAACAAATTTACTCTATTTGAGGATAAATTCTGTCCACCAAGATACAAATTGGGAATTCAAAAACATGCAACAGTGAATATTTAAATGAATTTAATACAAATATAATAATATTTAAGTATAATAATGTTATGATGGTTAAATGTGAAAGCCAAAAAGGAAAGGTGTATAAGATTAAAATGACATTTATATTTTAAAAACTGTAGCCTCAGATAAAATTAACAATAACTAGGGACTACAGATAAGGCAAGCTAAAGGAAACTAAATTTCTCATCATAATCAAATTTATACTTTTGTTTATAAACTTGATAACTGGAAAAACATAGTTTGAAGAGAAAATTAGATAAACTTCAAGCCAATAACTATTTAAGTTAACACAGTAATTTTCTATATTCTTCTTCACTATAAAGACAAAATAAATAAAATATAGCCTATGTAATGAAAGGCAAAAAAAGTAAGGCAGCATTAAAACTCACCAACTATAATAGGAACCAAACAACAAAAATATTTGGGGAGTATTAATTGAAAACGAAGCAGAGCCCTGGCCAGTGTGGCTCAGTTAGTTGGAGCATCATCTATGACATGAAAGGCTGCGGTTCAGTTCCCAGCCAGGGCACGTGCCTGTGTTGTGGGTTCAGTCCCTGGTCGGGATGCCTGCAAAAGACAACCGATCAATGTGTCTTTCCCACATCAGTGCTTCTCTCCCTCTCTCTCCCCCTCTTCCTTTGTCTCTAAAATCAATAAGCCTGTCCTCAGGTGAGGATAAAAATAAATCAAGTAGCAATTACAGTTTTTAAAAAAGGATTTAAATAACTAATTATTGTATGCTAGTAAGTTAAAAATTATAAAAAGCAATCCTGAACATTAGGCTCCAAAACTACTACTTACGAGTGATTAATATGTATAAGACATGGGATAATTTTTTTTTGAAAAGACTTTATTTATTTATTTTAAGAGAAAGGGAGGGGAAAAGAAAAGGAGAGAAACATCAACATGTGGCTGCCTCTCACATGTCCCCAGCTGGGAACCTGGCCCACAACCCAGGCATGTGCCCTGACTGAGAATTGAACAGGTGACCCTTTGGTTCACAGGCTGGCACTCAGTCCACCGAGCCACACCAGCCAGGGCCTAAGTTCTCTAAGTTTGTTTGTTGTCTTATCTGATCTTCAAAAAAGCCACATATTGTATTATAGATATATGATTCTTGTGTTTAGGGTGAAGAAACTAAGATTCAGATTATCTTATCTCAGTTATAAGTCTAAATAAAAATTGTGCTTAGGCAAATAACACAGCATCAAAATATAAAGCAAAATTGTGAAATATAAAGATATAATAGAAGAGAAATAATTATAGTTGTAGATTAATAATAAAACTTAACCACATTTATGAAAATATGTGTTGCAAAGATCAAAACCTCTTTTTCAAAATTTATGGAATGCTTGCAAAATTTACCTTAGAATATACTATTAAAGACTTCATTTCTTAAGAGGATAAATTTTATTTTCATTATACTGCCAAAGCAAAACAAAATAAGAGCCCTACAAATTAATAATAAAACTTAAAATTAAAAAAAAACAACCACAGATTTTAAAACACTTTTTTAAAGACCCATGTTGTAACTGTCGGGCATAAGAGAAAGAATAAAACTGACACTGATTAAATATTTTTTAAGGATGACACATAAGAGAATGGTATGTTACAACCTATAATAAACTGCTAAAGAAAAGCTCAATGATAAGTTTATGTTAAAAGCACCTTTGTTATTAAACAAAGAGTAAAATGACTCTACATTCAAAAATCCTAAATAAAATAATAGTATGAAAAATCCAACAGGATATTTAAGTAATAATAATGAGGAACAAAAATTTAAGCTAGGAATGCAGTAGATCAAATAAAATGTGAACTGTCTCAATAGATGTCAAAAACTTATTTAATAAAACTAACTAAAGAAGCCATAGCCATTGAGACTCAGTTGGTTGGAGCATCATTCCATAGACCAAAAGTTTGTGCATACAATTCCCAGTCAGGGCACATACCCAGGTTGCAGGTTTGATCCCCGGTCAGGGCACATGTGAGAAGACAACCAGTCATTGTTTCTCTCTCTTACATCGATGTTTCTCTCTCTCTCTCTCTCAATCTCTCCTCCCCCTACTTCTCTCTCTAAAAGCCTTGGGTGAGAATAAACGAAATTATTTTAAACTAAAAAAAAACCTCTTCACAAAAATATATAGAATATACAGTAAAATAGGAAGAGAAGGATACTCAACAGTACATAATAAGATTAAAATTAGTTAGAAAACAATGTTCATTATTATCACTATTATCTAATATCTTGAAAATTCTAGCCAATGCAAAAAACAAGAAAAAATCATAAAATTGTATCTTAAATGATAGATGTATAATAAAAAATCACATTGTGATTATTTTCAAGAGAAAAAAATTAGTTATAAAACTCAGTGATTTAGAAGAGTAAAATATGGCTACTGATAATAAAATAAACATAAAAAACAGTCTATATGTAAGCAAAAGTTGCTAGAATAGAAAACAGAAGAATATAAAAATCTTAAAATCTTAAAAATTATAATCAAAATATTAAAATCATAATCAAAACAGCTGACAACAACCTGAATGAGACATGTGGGGTCACTAGGTAAGTAAAACTGGAAGATTGCAAAATATAAAAACGCATGTCTGAGAAACAAAGGAAGACTAGGCTTAAATAGAGAAATAGAGAAAATCTTCATTAAGGAGGATGAATGTTCCAGAGACATAAGTCATCCTCAAATAAAAATGTTAGCTACAATCAAAATAAAAATCTCCATAGACTTTTTCTGTAGATTATTAAGTTGACAACTGAGTTGTATAATATACAATTATACAAGATGAGAACTGTACATAACAGATAGTAGTTTGTATGACAAATTTTTTTGATGAACGGTTAAATTAATAAATTGATCTTACTTGAGTCTGAGGAAAAAGAGCAAAATAAATTAAAAATCCACTAAAAATGTTTTTAAAGAAAAATTTTAAGGAAATTATGAAAAAAAGGTAAGTACTGTAAAAAATAAAACACTATGTAGTACTTGTGCAAGAATAATAGAATAGTACTAGTTCAGAATTTAATATAAACTCTTTATTATGTAAATAACCCATTATTAAGGTAGGACTCTTCTGCATATTCAATCTAGTGCCCTGTATCTTATAAGTTAAGTCTCTCTCTCTGGCTGGTGGAAAGACAAAATATTTTCAATCTATGTGAGCTACCATAATTGTTCAAACTGCTTTCCA
>PVJI01000656.1:0-185854 GCA_004026765.1 Micronycteris hirsuta
CATAATGTAAACCAACAAAAGTAGAAAGCAAGCAAAACATAACCAGAGACATTGAAAGTAAGAACAGTCTAACAATAGACAGGGGAGAGGGGGGAGGGGACAATGGGGAGAAGGGTTTTCAGGAATCACTGTAGAGGACACATGGACAGAACTAAGGGGGAGGAGGGAGGCTTGGGGGGGAGGTGGGGCTGGAGGGGAATGAAGGAGGGGAGTGGAGAGGATGCAAATAACTGTAATTGAACAAAAAATAAAATAAAATTTTTAAAAAAGCATAATGTAATAAATATCTTATAATGATTTAAAATATGTATAGGGAAGATCAGTTTCTATAATCAAATCTAGTTTTAATTTTTAGCTACTGAAGCTTAGTTTCATAACTCATCTATTCTTTTTTTTTATTTTTTAGCCTCACCCGAGAACATATTGTCTCTGCTTTTAGAAAGAGTGGAGGGAGGAGAGAGAGAGAAGGACATCAATGCGAGAGAGAAACATCAATTGGCTGTTTTCTTGAACAAGCCCCAACCGGGATTGGACCCCCAACTTTTCAAACTATGGAATGAATGCTCCAACTAACTGAGCCACACCAGCCAGGGCATAACGCATCTATGCTTCCATAAATATGAGAAATCCACACAGAACACTTTTTCTATGAGATTAATATTTCAATTGGAAAAATAAAATATAAAAATAAGTAAACAGTTATAATTTGAAGGCCTGCAAATCTCCAGTAACTAGGTAATTTATCTGTAGAAACTAAAATTTGCACATATATTAAAGTAATCATTATTTTAAAAGGTGTTTTTAACTACTTATACTTGGTAAATACATAATAGAAAATCAAATATTCATCAAATGCATGAATGAGTAACTTTTATCATGTTTTATTTGTACTATGATAAATGCAATAATTACGATTATTTTGTAAATGGGAGGTGACGGTCCTGATACTTCAGAACATTTTTTCTTTCTGATATACTGGCGTTCTGCTACTGAGGGGGACCAAAGTTTTACCACCCTAAAGCTACCTTTTAGGATATTGATTTTATGCTGTTTATTAAGAAACAAATGACTTAGAAAGAATCTTTGACTCTTCCTCCTTGTTGCCCAATAGATTCCGATAAAAAAACCTGCTTCAGGAAAAAAATATCAGGATGTTCACCTCAGCCTAATTTGAATTAAGTATGGTAAACAAAAGGGCTTCAGGCAGGGGCCTGATAGCTAGATGTGTCCCACCGTTTCTGAGTTGTCTAGCATGACTCTACCCATCATGTGTGTTCCACTCTTCCTAAACTACCTGTAAATAGCCCATTCTCACTACTGAAATCTAACACCCAGTTTCCCCCTTTTCGCCTTTGTGGAAAATGTCATACATATAAGATGTCCCCTACTCCCTGGCCACAGACCTATAGCTGTCCATGGTCTGTTAGGAATGGGGATGCACAGCAGGTGGTGAGTGGCAGGTGAGTGAGGGAGCAAAGCTTTGCTCACATTACTTCCTGAGCTCTACCTCCTGTCCACTCCACCTCGGTCTGTGGAAAAGTTGATTTCCATGAAACTTGTCCTTGGTGCCCAAGAGGTTTGGAACCACAGATATATACCCATTGTTACCTCACTGTCTTTGGATTTTTATGCCTATGTAAATTCCCCATGCACATATACTACAAATTGATTTTCTCCTGTTAATCTGTCCCTGTTAATTTGATTATTAGCCCAGCTAGAAAAACTTAGAAGGAAGAAGGAAAAGTATTATTTTTTTTTAGCTCTCACACCCTAATCTTGCCAGATGAAAGATGATACTTTTCATAAGATCAAGCCCTGGCTGGTGTAGCTCAGTGGATTGAGCGTGGGCTGGGAACCAAAGGGTCCTGGTTCGATTCCCAGTCAGGGCACATGCCTGGGTTGCAGGTCAGAGCCCCAGTGAGGGCCATGTGAGAGGCAACCATACATTGCTGTTTCTCTCCCTCTCTTTCTCCCTCCCTCCCCTCTTTCTGAAAATAAATAAATAAAATCTTAAAAAAAAAAAGATAGCATACAATATTTAAAAAAAAAAATCTCACAGTCAGAGGTTGTCTGTGTATAAGAGAATCAAATGCAATAACATAGATTTTCAGTCAATAAAATTTTATTCCATAAAAGGAATTATATTAATCAAGCACAAATAATAAATAATTCTATATTTGAAAAATCTTATTTTAAAAGTAGCGTTAAAGAATTTTTAAAAATGGGAACATTTTCTCTAATCAATTTGTAACTGTTGTCAGTGGAAATGAGGCTTTCCCATGGGAGCACAAGGAGAGCATTCCAAGGACCCACACATGAGACATTTTGGTGTGGCAAGGTTTATTCAGGTGGCTATCTGCCTCTAGGTTTCCAGTTTCCCATCCTCCTTCATCTCGTCATAGAAAAAGTCCAATCATGTCCTCAGCGAGACCAAAACAAAAGCAGTGTCCAGAGTTTCTGCTTCATGTTAAAGCTTAGTTCTTTGGGCCCCAGTAGCTGCTAGACCTGCATGGTGGTGTGATCCCAGGCAAGAAACAATGCACAAATGCATGGGACAAGTGCACAGCGCCAATCAAGAGAGAATGCATGAATGCATAGGGTGAGTGAGGCTTCCTGGGTGAGAGAGTATGAGAGAGCTTCTTTGTTCCACTGAGATTATATAAATTTGCATTTGGGATGGACCAGGTGCTTTATAAAAATAACCAATCAGCTTCTCAAGATTTTATGGCATTTTTGATCAGTCCACCCCCAGTTAGACTAGCAGCCCTCTATGAACAAGCACTTCCCACTCTGTCGCCTACCCCCCAACGATCTGGTACTGGAAGGCAGACAGTGCTCCTGGGGAAATTACCTGTGCCCTTAGGATTAAGTCTCCTTGGTGACAGTCTCCTAGAGTGTGTGGATGCGTCTAAAGGCTATAACTTCCAGGCCAAGCAAGCAGGTTTATACTTACCAGTTTATTAAGCTCAGTGTCTAATTCCCTTTGCTCCCCTATTTATATCTAGCTCACTACCCATGGTAGCATAACTTTTATTAATTACTATTCTTTATTCACTTACCTAATACAAATTAATGCTTGAGTAGTTTTTCCTCTACTTTAATAAATTGCTTTTTTTTTTGTTTTTAAGATTTATCACACTGTACAAGTGTTCTGCTAAAATGATTCTCTTTTCTTCTCTTGGAGATTAAAAGTATACTAATGTATTAAAAACTCTAAGCATTTCCCTAATAAAGAAACTTGTTTATTTTTGTTTAATCCATAATTTTCTAAATTTGACCACAGACTTATTTACTCATATAACAGCTTTTTAAGATTTGCTTTGCTTGTGTCCAATGGAACAATGGTTTAAAAATACTGCTCAATTCATAAACCCTTCTGTAAGAGTCATGCTTCAATTCCGACACATCTGAGCTTCAGGAATACTTGGCACCAAGAGATTTTATAGAACATTTTCACAATAGGCAAGTAATATGTGCCTGCTGTAATTAATAGAACTTTATTTTTTGATCTGATCTATTTTTTTATTTAAAAGAAGAAAATGTAATAGGATCCCATAATTTTGCAACAAGATAGTATATAAGATTAACATGAAAACCTGTATTTATCATTTTACTAATATGAAGGAAGTATTTTTTATTTCTAAGGCACAAAATTTGTACTGCCTATTTTGAAATACCTTGAGGCATGGCAGTATATTTATAGAATGACAGGATGGAAAAAAATCTCATATTACATTTGGCTATAATGTCCAGGGGTTAGGTCCAACTGATTCTCCATCTAGGTTCAATTGCATGAAGCAAGCTTTAGGGTTCAAAGGCTAGAGCCTTGAACTGTTGAAAAATAATCATCACTATGAGACTGAAAATAAAGTGGTAGTATGTGTTAGAGGTAAGGACAGCACTGTGGAGAATTGATTCATTTGTTCATTTAGTTATCAAATATTCACAGTTCCTGATCTCATGCTTCTCATTATCTCCCACACACAAGTAAATAGATAACCACAATGGAAAATGATGTAGTCATATTTCATAGAAATATAAGAACAGTATCTAACATGGATGAGAGTGGAGAAGTTGAAACCCATGTTTATGGTAAACAAAGTACCAACTAGGGTTTTTTGTTCCTTCGCCATTTCCTCCTGACCCTGCTCTGCCCTCATGAGGGTCACCTCTGCAGGCTGTTTCTAGCCTCTCAAGCCAGCTGATCTAGAGGCTGTGGACAGTGGTTGGCACTAAGAGAGGGAAGCCAGAAAGCAGGTTATTTTTGAGACTGCGGTTCCTATCAGACAAGCTCTGCTGGGCTTCCAGCTAACTCTAGTAATGCCATCTTCTCCCTTTGTCTCTTAAGCTTAAGCATATTTTCCTGCTTTCCCTACTCTCAGAG
The DNA here is from genome assembly GCA_004026765.1 of Micronycteris hirsuta. NCBI lineage: Eukaryota > Metazoa > Chordata > Mammalia > Chiroptera > Phyllostomidae > Micronycteris > Micronycteris hirsuta. The sequence goes on from PVJI01000656.1 coordinate 4,385, forward strand.
TAGACCCACTCTGTCTGATTGAATTCTTAAACTCTTCCTTCATATGCAAAGTCAATTTCCTGTGTTAATTTCCTGTGTTTTAAATACTCAGAGGGGTTTGTATCTGTTTTTCTCTTTGGATTTTAACTGATATAGAAGGCCTCCTAAAGCAGGTAAAATATGAACTAAGCACTTTAAGGTGATTAGGCAAGCAAATAGGAGAAACAGAGCATTTGTTCTAATTTAATGACAGAAGTCTATACCAGAGCATGTCAACTCAGTTTTGTTCTGTTTTGTTTAGTTAGTTAGTGTTTAGTATATTGCCGTGACCTCATTATTTTCTCCAAATTCTACTCTGGAGAGTCCAAATATCATATTCTAAAGGAAAATTTTATTTAAAATGTTAACAATAGAAACATTTTTAATTCCTTGTTATTTCTTTAAGAAAGATGGTAAATGCAATTTTTTGGTTGAGTTTCAACCAAATTTACTCTATCATAATTGTACATTTCTGTGGGTATAAAAAGGAACTGGTTGGTATATTTTCCTACCAGTTAATCTCATTAAAAATGATCTCAATTAATTAAAAACATTCCCAAGCTGTTCAACTTTAAAAGGAAGGAGTTTTTTCCCAATGATTTAACCTCTTTCCATTCAGAAAGCTCTTCGAACTCCTATGAAAATTTGCTCACTTTTCCTCACTTGTGTTCAACTTACCAAGATATAAAAGGTGGAGACAACTGTAGAACAAAAAAAGTAATCTTGTTATATACACTCCCTAGGACAATGAAAAACTCTACCCACCTAATAATAGAGATAATATAGTAGATAATAAAGCAGAAGAAATGAATTTCCAAAAATAAAGATATTTCTGTACATTTTAAATAGCAGCCTCTTTCCAACAAATAACGTATACATCTAACTTAACATGCACTCAGATGTGGCTCTTTGGGAACAAATAACTCTTGGAAATATCCTGTGAAGGTCAGCACTATCCTATCAATAAATTTTCCCTTTACATCAGCACTCATGGAAAGGCAGCTTAGCTCCTGGTGGAGACTATGAACACTGAATCCAAAAGAAATTTTGCTGAGAATCATAGCTCTCTTACTTACTCAATGTGTGATATTAGGCAAGTTTCTTAATCTGTAGAACTCTTTCTTTTTTAGTGAAATGAGAATAATAATGCCTACCTTTTGAAGTTCCGGGGAATTATGTAATGAAATATGGCACATAGTTGGCAATCAATAAATTGTACTTTCCTTCATTCTCCTATTGTTGCCCATGGAAGTGGGCTCTTTCATGGCATCCTGAGAAAAGTATTTCAAGGATCCACACATGGGAAATTGTGGAGTAGAAAGATTTATTTGAATGGACGGCTGCCCCTGTGTTCCATCTTTGTGTGTCCCACCAATGAAAAAGTCCAACCATGTCTTCAGTAAGGACAAAACAAAGACCAGTGTCCAAAGATCTTGTGTCATATTAAAGTTTAGTCCAGTCTAGCCTTTCTCACCATCCAGCTAGCCTAGTTTGTATTCTTGGTTGCAATCCATTCCTGTGCTGCAGTATCCAGATTCTTGCCTGGAGCCTGTGTCTGGAGTCCGCGCAGCCAGCAGCCATGCAGTTGCTAGGGCCAATGGTTATGGAGAAAGAACACATAAGTGCGTGGGCCAAGTGTGGGTCACAGATAGAGAGAGAGAAATCTCTGTTCCCTGGATTTATTATTTTGGGCTTGGGGAAGACCAGGAACTTCATCAAAATAACCAATCAACTTTCCTAGCTTTTGTGGGTTGCTGATGGGCCCGCTCCTTAGTTAATTGATCCCCTCTCAGGTTAGCACCTCCCCTTTGTGCCATTTTGACTTCTATTGTACATGTGCTTACTTCCCTCTGCTCCCCCCAACAATCTGGTACTAGCAGTGGGAAAGAAGATGTGTTTATCCTTGGTGGTATAATGCTGTGATGCTCTGGAGTGTGTGAAGTTGTAACTTCCTGGTGAAGCAAACGGGTTTATACTCTCCAGTCCATTAGGCTCAACAATGTCCAACTCCCTTTGCTTCCTTCCTTATTAATAATTACCTATCTATGGTAACACTGTCATAAGTACAAGTAAAGTTTGCCAACATGTGATAAATGTTAGCAAGGCTAAGTATGTTTCCTAGGAAGAGTGAAACTTAATGAAGAATTAAAAACAGTAGTAGGATGTGTATAACTATGTCAGATTAGAGCCATCTTTCCATTGATTGATTTTTTAATTGATGCATTTATGTACTCATTAATATTTATGTCAACAATATGTTTGGTCCTAGTGTGGTAGGCAGTTAGACAGACACAGGTAGAGCAAGGACAATGGGCTAGTTACGGAATGTCGCAAGGGCAGAAAACATCAGATTCCTAACAATACGAAAAACTGGGAAAACAAGAATCACACCCCCAGGGTGACCTTTCCTCGCCTAGCATATCACTGGTCATGCAATTTAGACACCCTGACCTTTAATATCGCTGGTCATGCCGTTCAAATCCTTGCCTGACCTTTCCTCCCCTGGCATGTCACAAGTTGTGTGGTAAACTTCCTTGAAGGAGGAACAGGACATGGAGAGTGACCTCATGCAACTCCCACACAAACCCTTGCACAATCAGTCCCTGAAGCATTAACTCCTGGTGATGACATCTAAGCCTCAGTTGTGTTTCAGCTCCAAGCCCAGAAAAGCAGCAAAACCAGACAAACAATGCCATGGCTGACATCAGAACCGACTGCATTGACTAGTGACCCCATGCCCTGGTACTGACCAATGAGTGGAAACCATGACCCTTGGAAAACTGATGAACATTCTAGGTGAGATCTTCCCCTGAGACCTCCACTAAAATTTCCACCCTTGAAACTCCTTAGATAGAGGACACAGTGCCAGTACGCCCCTGACTTTCCTATCCTCTTTCTCCTCTCCCCAGGCATAGTACCTTTACCTTTCTCTTTCCTAAGCTCCAAGGGCCTCTTCTTCTGTCTCTGTAACTTGTTTCCTGAGCCCATTTCTTCTACGACTCACTTCTTCTATGTCTCTGACTTTCCAAGTAAACTTTCTCTTATAGTTTGAGTCTTGGCTCTGAATTCTTTCTTAGCCAGAACTCAAGTACTTAGGTTGCTGAACTGAGGTCCAGTCTGACTCCACCAGTCCAATACCTGGTGCTGTTTCATTGCTAACACTAGGATTTAAAAATGAACAAGACATAGGCCTCATGGAATATATAATCTAAAGGAAGAAAGGAAATTAAAAAATCCATACAGAGGGATGTACTGTGGCAGGAAAATAAACTAAATGATGTGAAAAATATTTGAAAGGCAACTGAGTTTTAGGAGTGCAAAGAAGGCTTTCTGGAGTTGTAACCTGGGCAGAATTCACCATACAGAGATAAAAGAGAAGGAAGTTCTATGAAAGGAAGCACAATGTGCATTGTTCCCCAAAGATGGGACAATGAGACACAACATTAATTGTTATATGAGGTTGGGGAAACAACTGTTAACTGCCTTGACAGTTCTTGGAATAACCTTTTCTGAATCTTTCCAAATACGCTATTTTAAATTATTTTTCCTGGACATATTCTAATTGCTCTGATTCCTCTGAAAATGAGAAAATAAAAAGAATATCCAATAATCTAATAAGAGGGCTAATACTAATTATAATACCATGTTTATTAGCCATTGCAGTGAGAATTCTCTTCATTGAAAAACATATTGTTGGCAGATTCTCAATTTATATTCAATTGTATCCTCATTTGTTCTCTTGTGTGTACTTACATTTTGCAAACTGGTAGATGAGAAGCCTGATTTAATTCAAAGCTGTGGTTTATTGGCCTGCACAGCTTAAACAAATGGAAATAACATTGAAAACCTAGAAAATTTTGTAGAGTATGAATTTATCATTCTTTTGAGTAGTCAAAAGTTCTGGAAATGCTGGACCCACATTCTCGCCTGGCCATACAAGTGGATTTGAGGGACCTTGACCTCTTCAAGCTGGGCGTGAGTGCAGTTGCCATGATCACCAGCCCTTAACAACTGCCCTCCCCAGACCTCAAGCCCTGCAGGCTTCACTATAAAAATTTGCCTGGCTGCAGGAGGCATTTCATTTTGTAAACCTGGCCTGCACTTATCTAGGTTTACCTGAATTCTTTATCCCTTTTTGTTCTTCAGATGACTACCTTGTGTTTATCGCTGATGCCTTTATCCTGTCTCCGTCAGGCTCTTTGCAGTAAAGTAAGTAATACTGGTTTTTAAAATTTAAACATGAATTCCGCTGATAGGGTAAATAATAACTAGCTTCTATGTTTCAAATGTCTTTGTTTTAATGGGTATTTGCCTGTGTTAAAAATGCAAAATGGGACTTGGATGACATATCAGTGAGTGTATGGGTACAAATGGACTTTTTACACAGTGTGAACTGTTTCAGAAGTATCGTGTTGCATGAGTCATGATTTCTTCCAAGATAATATTACTGTTTGTCAAACAAAAGGAAAACCAAGGGTTTGGTTTGGATAGGCAATATCAACTAAAAAAATCTATATATTTTAAGTTAGAAACAGTCTCAGTTTACATTCAGCTGGTTGACGAAATACTTGAATACATGATTCTCTTCACTGTATATTTAAGCATCATTTCTGATATTTAATAACATGAGAATTTTAAGATTTATAAAGCAGATTCAACCCAACTGAAACATCAAATGAAACAAAACTTTATAGCATACAAGGTAAAAAAATACAAATGTAATTTGATCACCTAAAATATTAGCTGTACCTTAAAAGGGACTGTGTAATTGCATTGTTTCATTTAACCTTAACAACGATAGTCGGTTGGGTGTATATTACAATTGCCTTTTAGCAAGTAAGAACACTGAGTCTCGCTTAAGGTAAGCCGTCTGTCAAAAATCAAGTAGATGATAAGCAGGTCTGGAATTAAAGCCCAGGTTTCTGAATTGAACTTAATTTATTTATACAAGTAATATTTATTGAGCATATGCTTTATGCAGGCTCTCTGCTGAATTCTGGGGCTCACATAATGAATAAAGCTGTTGCTGCCCTGAAAGAACTCGCAGATGCACAAATAAGTAAAATAATACCGATATTTACAGTCCATGATAGAATACTCATGAGGGCACCTAAGGTTGCCTGGGGGTGGGGAGGCCTGGTCAGGGAGCCTGAGTCCAGGAAGGTGGCACCTAAAGGAAGACTCAGGAGGAAAAAGAATCAGATGACGCTTTAAAGGACAAGGAGAAAGAATTGATTTGGATAAAATGGGAATAAGAAAGAGTACACAGAGGGCAGAAGGGACAAAAATGAGAGAATGTGGTGGGCAGAAGCAGAAAATTACAAGCAGTTCCCAGAAAGTGCAGCCTGCCGGGAGGGGGAGGCAGGAAGGCTGTAGAGCACTGACAATGAAATTCCGTGGTCTGGCAGCACTTACAGTACCATGTTCATTTTGTAATGAGTCAGAAACACATTCCTGATATGCATCCACTTCTGTGTGTGTGTGTGTGTGTGTGTGTGTGTTAACTTTTGAAGATACAGAGAATCAGGATTTCTTGCCTTAAAAAAAGACAAAGTATTGCTAAGGTAGTAACAAAGAGGGACATTTCACCACATTCTTTGTTTAAACATCTAAAGCGTATTTGTTCTCATTTTTCATCCAGACAGGGAAAGGATTTGGGAAAAAGATGAAAAGTATAGATAAGAGTGACTATTGTTGGATTTCTGCCTTCTATAATAATTGCACTGCAGTTATTTGATTCATTTGACTTGAGATTATCCAATGTTGGGGAACTAATTGGGAAAAAAAGAAGGCACCCAACTGACTAGCCACTTTTAGTACTGTATTTATACAAAAGACGTAAACGCCATTTAAAATAATTGTTAGAGCTAAGGATGGCGAAAGGTCAGAAGATTAACATGCTCTTAGAAGGAAAAGTCAAAGCTTGCAATGGGCCGGATCCTTGAGTGGGCCAGATCTATGTGAGAATACTGTATCCTCCAAGAAAAATTTTTATTGCAACATATATCTTATTAAAATCCTAATTGTTTTCAGTCTCCAGCAGAGGAGTAATGGCATGACAATGTTATTATATTTCTTTAAGAAGTTTTTTCTAGATTTCTCTTGGAGAGCTAGCTGTCTTTAACATTTGGTTTACTTTTATAGTGGCAATATTTTTTCCATTGTTTTGCATGCTGAGACAGCAATTGATTAGTATAGAATCCTTGGGCCAAGTTCTGCCCTAGGATATGTTGTGACCCCCACTAACTTCAAATAGAGTTTCATGCACATATCCTTGAGTGGAATTTGGCTTTCTTCCATGTTAGTCAATGAGAGTTATTGAAGTCAATGGGAGCCATACACGGATAACTGACAGCTGAATTTGGCCCTTAGGAATTGAAAATCATCTCAGCATTTTCTTTGGAAAAACAATATCAAAGGCTAAGAATTATAATAAATCATAATTCCTGAAGTTGAGTATTTTATCAGCCAGTTGAAATATTACAGTATGTATCTATTAAAGCACTGTAACGACAAAAAGTAAGAAAAGATTGTAATTTATTTGTTCTATAATCCTTTGTTCATATAATAATAATTGAAAACAGAAAATAAGGAGACACTTATTTTCAGGTGATTTCACAAAAAGCACATTGATTGTTGTAAGAGGGAATGTTATCTTTTAATACCCCTCTAAAGAGTTATATCTATAATAGCTTTGTATGTAAAAATATCTATTTATTGGGCTCCTAAAAATTTGTGATTGAAAAAGGAGTAATTATATTATAGTCAATTTCATAAAGTTCATTTACAAATGAGTTAAAGATGAACTAAGTCCCTTCCAACTCTCCCATATTTTTTATTTATTTAGAAACACTCTACAAAGAATAATGTGAGGAATTGACTAGGTCTCGATTTGGGCTTATTTCATTACACACCAGCTCTTGTAGACAAGGACAACATCCGTCTGAACATAGCAGTTAGTCTCCTAGCCCAGATCTGCAAGAATGTTTTCCCAAATTCTCGTTAAAGTCTTTTCAAATATATTTCAAAAAATATAAAAGAATACACAATATCCTCATATAACCCCCACCTTCTTCCACAATATTTTATATTTCCTCACTCTGGTGCTCTTCATTCCTTTCCTCTCTCTTCCCTCCCTCTCCCTCTTTCTTTATTAGTTCTTCTCCATCTTTTTTTCTTTATATCTTTTTTCCATTAATCTTCTAATGAACCAATTGAAAATAAGTTGCCATGATATTGAAATATCACCCCTAAATATTTCAGCATCATTTCCTAAGAAAAAGGACATCATCCTAAATGGCTACATTACTATTGCTACATTTACAGTAAGTTAACATTAATTTTCTGATACCATCAACAACTAGTCAATATTCAGATTTTCCCAACTGCCCGCAAAATGACTAACGGCTATTTTTGGAATTAATTCAATCAATGTTCACACATCACTTTTGATGGTTACGTCTCTTTAACAGAGTTGTCTTCTTTACTTTTTTTCCTATTATATTGACCTCTTGAAGAGATCAGATCAGTTGTTTCATAAAACATGCAACTCTCTGAATTTGACTCAGTATATTCTTGAGATATAATTAACTTATCTTCCTGTACACCCTATATTTCCTATAAACCAGATGTTGTATTTCACAGCTTGATTAAATTTATATTAAGTGTTTGTGGCAAGAATTGTTCAAAGGTTATTTATATAACATCACATCAGGAAGTAGTACCTTGTGTTGGCTGTATCGTCCCTAAGCAGTGATACAAAGTTTGATCACTTGGTTATAGCAATAACACCAGAAACTCTCAATGGAAAAAATTATATACAGTCTATGTACCTTTCAATTGGCAAGTAATCTGTTTGATGGTACATGGGAATGGTGAGACCGTCCTGTCCTTCAAGAGACATTCAAATAATGCTTTCAGTATCCTTTGGTGATCCTGCCAGTAACGTGTATTTCTTTGGGTTTTTAATGATGAGAAGCCCCTTTTAAAGGGAAAAATGATGTTTAATTTATTGAAATATAGAACAAAATTTAAAGTAGCTTTCAAAGATAAAGATGTAACAGTTCTCCAATCAATTCATACCCTATTTATTCAAGAAATATATTTACCGTGTGGAACTATGCTCTGTGTTAGGTCTTAGCAGCACTAGTACTTCAGCACTATAAGAAATATTAAGCTATACAGACAGACAAGTGTTGATGTTAAGCATTATGACTCTAAATTTGAAGCCTCAGTCAAAGTGAGTCTTTCTTGCTATTGATAAAATAATATTGCTTTATTTGTGTGATGTATGAAGGCATAGTGAAGGTACTTTAAGTAAAGACAGGCTGCAGTGGATACAACGTTATGGGAAATGCCACTGACTTTTTTTTAAATCTTCCTAAAATAACTGGATAAATGATTATATAAGGAATTAATTTAGAGTAACATTCACGCAAATGTTCATTGCCCCAGATTGTTTCTTATTCCATCCAAAAATCTTCAAAAATTGATAGTACAGTATTCTCAATAGCCATATGGACCCTAAATACATAGAGCCAGCCAACTTTGACCAAGAGATGGGAAACGCATTAATTCAGTGGGAAATAATGTACTTATACTCTTGTCCTTAGATTTATTTTCAAATAACTATTTAACCTTTAACAAGTTATTTATACATCTTGAATCCCCATGGTTTTCTTGAAAGTAAAAAAAAAAAAAAGCAATTTAGGCTTGACATAAAATGGATCTGCCAGCTCTAATATTGTAATTTCTCCTCCAGGTATTCAGTAAAGTTATTACTATAACTTTAACATGTATTTTATATTCCAACATTAATAGATATTCTGCTTGAAAAAATAGCATTTATTCATGATATCAGTAATTTGGGTTGTTGCAGAATGGATTAACCAAAGGATATAGGCTATTTAACATAAAATCTTTGTAATGGTATTAAAAATAGAATAGTTCTGTGGCACTATCAATACAGTCTATTGTCTCTTGGTAATTGTCAGAAAATAAATGGAAAACATTTAAAGTGCAGTTGTTATAAATATTGAACTCAGATTCATTTTCCAGTATTACTCTGCAATTAAAGTCTGTATGATAGACAAATCAAATAACTTTTCTGATTCTCAGAAAAAAATCTCTCTTTATAATCCTAACGAATGTCAGATATATAATTGTAAAATATAAATGAATTAGTGGTTTAATCTGGGGGCTATCATAGTGAAAATAATCTGTAACATATAGCAATAAGAGTTTTTTCTACTTAATATCACAGTCTCAGATTTCAAGCTCTGCGTATCTTTGCTCTTTTCAGTGATAAATCAACATGACATTGATAGCATTCCTATTGGATTGATAGGGTGAGGACGATGTATTATTTGTATCTGCCCATCCTCACTCTTCTAGAGTTAGTAATGTCCTTCCTCTGGGGAGCTGACTTTACTCCACACCATCTGTTTCTGGTAGGCCAGACTATCAGAGAAATCCATTTCAGTGCAATCCTTAAACCATAGGGATGAGCCCATGATTCAAGTTAGACCAAACAATGTTCTCTCCTGAGGGACAGAGGATACAGTAAATGTTTAAGGCTTTGAGAGCCATATGGTCCCTGCCATAACAACTCAACTCTGCCCTTGTAGTGCAAAAGCAGCCATAAACAATACTTAAATTGATGGGTGTGTCTATATTCCAATAAAACTTTATTTACAAAAATAGGCAAAGGTCTTTGGAATTGGCCCATAGGCAGTAGGTTGCTGTTCCAGAGAGAGAATCCGTGAACTGCTTCTGAGTTTGACATTTTCCTGGATAATAAGATCAACTTTGTAATTTTGACCATGTATATATACATATGTATGTACACACACATCAAATACACTATTAATAGTATGTATATATCATGTAATATATATGTATATAGATCAGCTTTATTGAGGTATAATTAGCATGTAAAATTGTACAATATTCAAAGTGACACCTTGGTGATATACACAGACATTGTGGAAGGATTCACCCATCTATGTAATTAACATACTCATCACATTACATTATTTATCTTTTTTTGATGAAAATATTTATGTTTTAGTCTCTTAGCAAATTTCAATAATACAACAGAGTGTAATCAACTATAATCACCATATTTTGCATTAGATATTCAGATCTTATGAATCTAATAGGTGTAGTTTTTTTTATTTTTTTTTAAGATTTTATTTATTTTTAGGGAGAGGGAGAGGGAGGGAGACAGAGAGGGAGAGAAACAGCAATGTATGGTTGCCTCTCACATGGTTCTCACTGGGGACCTGGCCTGCAACCCAGGCATGTGCCCCGACTGGGAATCGAACCGGGACCATTTGGTTCCCAGCCCGTGCTCAATCCACTGAGCTACACCAGCCAGGCTAATAGGTGTAGTTTTTAACCTTTTACCAACCTATTCCTATTTCCCTCAACCCACAGCTCCTGGAAGCCATGTTTCTACTTTCTGTTTCTATCATTTCGACATTTTAAAGAATTTTCACATACAACTAACACCATGTAATATTTGTCTTTCTCTGTCTAGTTTATTTCATTCAACATAATATTCTCAAGGTCCATCCATATTGTTGCAAATGGCAAGATTCCCTTCTTTCCAATGGCTGAATAATACTCCATTATATACACAAACTACATCTTTATCTATCTCTTCACAGAAACTTAGGTGGGTTCCATACCTTGGCTATTGTAAAAATGCTGCAATGAATATGGGAGTTCAGATATGTGTCTGATAACTTTTCATTTCCTTCGGATTTATACCCTGAAATGGTGTTGCTGGATCATATGGTAGTCCTATTCTTCTTATTTTTTTAGGAACTTCCATACTGTTTTCCATAATGGTCACACCAATTTACACTCCCACCAACACCTCACATATTTCCCTTTCTCCAGCTCCTCATCAGCACTTAACTCCTGTCTTTTTGATGATAGCCATCTAACAGGTGTGAGGTGACATCTCATTGGGGTTTTGGCTTGCATTTTCCTGATGTTTAGTGATGTTGAGCACAATTTCAAGTATCTGTTAGCCATTGGTATATTTTCTTTAGAAATATGTCTATTCAACTTTTCTGCCCATGTTTAAACTGATTGCTTTTTTGCTGTTAAGTTGTATAAATTCTTTATATATTTTCATAATAAAACCCTTAGTCAACATGTGGTTTGCAAATACTTTGTCCCATTTAGTAGGGTGCCTTTTTATTTTGTGGATGATTTCCTTCGTTGTGCAGAAGCTTTTTGTTTGATGTAGTCCCACTGAATTTAATTTTTCTTTTGTTGCCTTTGCTTTTGTTGTCAAATCAAAAAAAAAATCATTGCTAAGACTAATGTTAACGAGTTCAGTTCATTTCCTTCGTTTTCTTCTATGAGTTGTATGGTTTCATGTTTTATGTTCAAGTATTTAATCTACTTTGAGTTGATTTTTGGGCATGGTGTTAGATATGGGGTCCAGTTTTAATCTTGTGCATGTGGCTGTGCAGTTTCTCCAACACAGTTTATCGAAGAGACTATTTTTTCATCCTTGTATATTCTTGGCTCTTTTGTTGCAACTGACCATATGTGCGCTGGTTTATCTCTGGGCTGTCTATTCTTTTCCATTGATCTATGTCTCTTTTTTATGCCAATATCATAACCTTTTGATTACTATAGTTTTGTAATATAGTTTGAAATCAGGACGTCTGACTACCCCAGCTTTGTTCTTCATTTTCAATATTGAGTTGAATATTCATGGTCATTAAAGTTCCATAAAAATTTTAGGCTACATTGTAAAACTTATTTTTGTGAAAAAGTAATTGAAATTTTTATAAAAATTGCATTGAATCAGTATATGGTTTGGGATAGGAGGTACAGTTTGACAATATTCTTTCAATCCATGAACATGGAGTATCATTCCATTTATTGTTTGTTTTTCCTTTTTTTTTTTACATTTTTTATTGTTCAAGTACAGTTGTCTCCATTTCCCCCTACCACTTTCCCCCACCCCACCCACCCCTATCTCCCACCCTCAATCCTACCCCTCTTTGGCTTTGTCCGTGGGCCCTTTATACATGTTCTCGGTTACTGTCAGTTTATTCTTAATTTCAATGTCTCTGGTTATATTTTGTTTGCTTGTTTGTTTTGTTTCTTTTTTCCTTTTAAATATATTTTAATGATTATGCTATTGCAGTTGTCCCATTTGTCCCATTCCCCCCCTTTATTCCCCTCTGCCCTGCACACCCCATCCCACCTGCATTTCCCCCCTTTGGTTCATGTTTATGGTTCACACATATAAGTTCTTTGGCGTCTACATTTCCTATACTATTCCTTAACATCCCCCTGTCTCTTTTCTACCTACAATTTATGCTACTTATTCCCTGTACCTTTTCCCCCATTCCCTCCCACTTTCCCTGATGATAACCCTCCATGTGACTTCCATGTCTGTGATCCTGTTCCTGTTCTAGTTGTTTGCTCAGTTTTCGTTTTTTTTTTTTTTAGGTTTGGTTTTTGATAGTTGTGAGTTTGTTGTCATTTTACTGTTCATATTTTTGATCATCTTCTTTTTCTCAGATAAGTCCCTTTAACATTTCATATAATAAGGGCTTGGTAATGATGAACTCCTTTAACTTGACCTTATCTGGGAAGCACTTCATCTGTCCTTCCATTCTAAATGATAGCTTTGCTGGATAGAGTAATCTTGGATGTAGGTCTTTGCCTTTCATGACTTTGAATACTTCTTTCCAGGCCCTTCTCACCTGTACAGTTACTTTTGAGAAATCAGCTGAGAGTCTTCTGGATACTCCTTTGTAGATAACTATCTCCTTTTCTCTTGCAGCTTTTAAGATTCTCTCCTTATCTTTAATCTTGGGTAATATAATTTGATGTGCCTTGGTGTGTTCCTCCTTGAGTCCAACTTCTTTGGGACTCTCTGAGCTTCCTGGACTTCCTGGAAATCTCTTTCCTTTGCCAGATTGGGGAACTTCTCCTTCATTATTTTTTCAAATAAGTTTTCAATTTCTTGCTCTTCCTCTTCTCCTCTGGCACCCTTATGATTCAGATGTTGGAATGTTTAAAGAAGTCCTAGAGGTTTCTAAGCCTCTCCTTATTGTTTTGAATTCTTGTTTCTTCATTCTGTTCTGGTTGATTGTTTATTTCTTCCTTCTGGTCCAAACTGTTGATTTGAGCCCTGGTTTCCTTCCCATCACTGTTGGTTCCCTGTACATTTTCCTTTATTTGAATTTCATAGCCTTTACTTTTTCCACTCTTTTGTGACCATATAGAACGAATTCTGTGAGCATCCTGATTACCAGTGTTTTGAACTGTGAATCTGATAAATTGGCTATCTCTTTGTCGCTTAGTTGTATTTTTTCTGGAGCTTTGATCTGTTCTTTCACTTGGGCCATTTTTTTTCATGTCAGAGTTACGCAATAAGCCTGTTATGTAATAAGCGGCAGCGCCTTAGGTATTCACCAGGGCAGGGCAGCCCAATATCTGCATTGTGGCACTATGTGTGGGGGAGGACCTGAGAGGGAACAATACCATTTGTTCAGCTCTCCGTCAGCTTGCAGTCACTTTTGCAGCTGCCCAAAAACAAATTGGGCCCTTCTGGTGCTGATTCCTGGGTGAGTGGTTTTGTGTACGTTCTAGGATCTGTGGGTCTCCCCAATGAACTCTCCTGTGAGGCTGGGAGTTTCTCCCGCTTCCTCAACACTCACAGGTTTTTTCAGTCAGAAGTTTTGAGGCTTTATTTCCCTGTACTGGAACCCTGGGTTGCGTAGTCTGTCTCGATTCCCAGTTGTTCCTCCCAGTTTATCCACAGGCAAATGTGGGATTGCCTGCTCCGTCAGCCACTGCCTTGGTGTGAGTCCTCTCCACCCCGGCTGCCTGTCTCTGCCCCTCCCACTGGTCTGGATGAATGTTTCTTTAACTCCTTGGTTGTCAGACTTCCATACAGTTTGATTTGCTGTCAGTTCTGGTTGTTTTTTGTTTTTAAATTTGTTCTTCTTTTGGTTGTGAGAGGAGCAAAGTGTATCTACCTACACATCCATCTCTGCTTGTTTGTTTTGTTAATTAGGCTCCACTTATAGGTGAGATCGTACGGTATTTATCTTTCAGTGCCTGGCTTACGTCACTAATAATTATTGTAATTCACCAGTCCTGGTCCTGGACTTTTCTTTGTTGAGAGGTTTTTTGTTTGTTTATTATTATTATTTTTTTAGACTTTACTTATTTATTTTTAGAGAGGGGAAGGATGGGAGAAAGAGGGAGAGAAACATCAATGTGTGGTTGCCTCTCGAGTGCTCCCTAACCTGACCCACAAACCAGGTGTGTGCCCTTACTGGGAATCCGACCAGTGACCCTTTGGTTTGCAGGCTGGTGTTTAATCCACTGAGCCACACCAGCCAGAGATGAGAGGTTTTGGATTACTGATTCAATCTTTTTACTAGTAATTTGTCTGTTCAGATATTCCATTTCTTCATGATTCAGTCTTGGTAAGTTGTATGTTTCTAAGTATTTATCCATTCTTACAGGTTGTCCAATTCTTAACATATAATTCTCTGTATTTCTGTGGTATTAGTTATAACATCTCATATTTTATTTCTAATTGTATTTACTTGAGTTGTCTCTCTTTTTTTCTTGATTAAGTTTATCTAAAATTTGTACATATGATTTTTTAAATCAGCTCTTTTATTAATATTTTCTCTTTTTAGACTCTATTTTATTTCTTTTCCTCTGAAATATATTAAAAATCATAGGCATTTAAATGTTTTAAAAATATGAGAAACGCTGTTTCTATGATTTTTTAAACTATTCTTCTGTTAAAGAGGATGAGCAGGGGAAAGGCCAGGGCATTACTATAAACATAAGCTATTTATGGAAGAGCAGATGGCTCTGTTGATTGGGGTTGCAGAGACAGAAGATGTAGCTTGTACTAAGAACCCAATTCAAAAAACACTGGAAAGTAACACACAAGAAGGAAATTGCCAAAGGTCAGGCTGTCACATTTTCATTACGATTCATGTCAAAATAGTTCTGATTTCATTGTGATTTCCTTTTTGACTCATGAGTTGTAAGTTTGTTGCTTAATTTTAAAGCATTTGAGTATTTTTATATATTTTTGAATGCTCATTTTTAATAGTTTAATTTTTATTGTATCTTCCCATTACCATTTTTCCTCTTATACCCTTTTCCACCTCTACCCCTGCAATCACCACACTCTTGTCCATGTCTAGGAGTCCTTTTTTTTGGCTTGATCCCTCCACGCCCCCAACCCCCTGACCCAGAGCCGTCGGCTTGCTGCGTATCTACGAGTCTGTCTCTATTTTACTGGTTAGTTCAGTGTGTTCACTAGATTCCATATATGAGTGAAATCATATGGTATTTTTCTTTCTCTGACTGGTTTCTTTCACTTCACATAATGTTCTCAGGTCTATCCATGCTGTTGCAAAGGGTAATATTTTCTTTGTTTTTATGGCCAAGTAGTATTTCATTGTGTAAATGTACCATAATTGTTTTATCCGTGTATCTACTGATGGCCCAAATCTTGGCAATTGTAAATAATACTGCAATGAACATAGGGGTGATTATATTCTTTCAAATTGGTGTTTTGGGTTTCTTTGGATAAATTCCCAGAAGTAGAATCATAAGGCAATTTCACTTTAATTTTTTGAGATAGCTCCATAGCACTTTCCACAGTGGTTACACCAACTTGCATTCCCACCAACAGTGCACTAGTGTTCTCCTTTCTCCACATTCTCACCAGCACTTGTTGTCTGTTGATTTATTGATGATAGCCATTCTGATGGGCATGAAATGGTATTTCATTGTGGTTTTAATTTTCATTTCTCTGATGATTACTGATGTTGAGCATCTTTTTGATATCTAGTTTAGTCACATGGTGGTTGAAGAATATATGCTGTATGATTCTTTAGCAAAGCATGTTATCTATTTTGGCCAAATTTCAATGTAAAGTTTTAAAGAATATATATTCTGTAGTTAAATCCAGTGCTTAAACTTCCATATATGTCCAGAAGTAAAAAGAAAGAAAGAAAGTATATGTAGATATATTTGTGTTCTGAGAGTCTTAGAAATATAATATTATGATAGATGTGCTTTCTTTTAGTGCTTTATTTCTTCTCCTCTTTAAAAACTTTGAAGTTATGTTATTAGATGTATATAATGTTTAAATGAATTATTATTTTCCTTGGGGAATTGACTCTTCCGGCATGCAACATCTTCTGCACCTTTAATAATTCTTTTTGCCTTAACTACTTTCTTTCCTATTAGTGTGGTTCCTAGAGGTTTTGTAGGGTTAGAGTTTGCAAATGGGCTTTTCAGTCATTTTACTTTCAACCTCTTCCTATATTTGAAGTGGTTTTGTAACCATCATTTATTGTTTTTATCATTATTCAATTCAACAATATTTATCTTTCAAATGAAGTATTTACTCCATTTCCCTTTAATATAATTATTCATATATTTGAGCTTAAAATCTAACCAATAATTTTATTATTTATTTTCTATTTTCCCCTTATTTTCTTCCTTTTCAATTTTTTCTTTTCTGAATCAATATTTTTTATTATTATAGTTTCTCATTACCTTGTTAGTTATGGTTGGTTTTATTACTCTTTTAGTAGTTACACTAGAAATTAGATAATGTAGAAATCTACACTTAATTAGTACTTTTGTCATTTTCCAGGTAATATAGACTTATTCTCCATTAATTTACCTCTCATCTTTTTTGATATCAATATCATATATGGTAGTTTTATGTATAGTTTGCATCTCACATAGTATTAGTATTATTAGTATTATTAGTATTATTAGTATTATTAGTATTATTAGTATTATTAGTATTATTTTTTCTGTCATAAAACCAGCGATTGGTCTTTTTGTTACTCCTATTTTTGCCTACTTTTAAGATATTCTCTAGCATTTGGTTTTCAATAAATACTATAATGTTCTTGGATGTGGTTATTATAGTTATCTTGTTTCAAAATTTTAAATCTATGCTTGATTCCAGTCATCAGGTTTGGCAAATTTTCAGCCAATACTGTTCAGGTAATTCTCCCTCATTTTCTCTCTACTCTCCGTCTGTGATTCCAGTTATGTTATACCATTTTACAATGTTTCATGTGTCTCTTGTGCTCTGTAATGTTTTTCCAGTCCTTTTTTCTCTCTGTTTTAATCTGGCAATTTTCTACTAAGTTATATTATAGTTCATTCATTCTCTTTTTTGGTGTGTCTAATTTGCTAATAAACACATTATTAAATTCTTAGTTTCAGTTACTGCATTTTGCCTCAGGGTGATATTGCTATGCTCCTTTACTTCAAAATATTGGCCCCTCATTTCCTGGCCAACCTGGTAACCCTGAACTCCAATTTCTGTTTTCCTGGCATAGAGTGACTATTTTAAACTTCAAGCAGCCACATGAAGCTCTATGCTCTACAATCTGTATTAGCAAGTGATGAAGGGGAAACTGAATGGCTTCCTTGTAGGATTTATCTAAATGTTCTACCCTTTTCTCCAGAATCTTGCCCAATGGCTGCCATAGAACTGCCTTCAAACAGCTGGAGGGCAGAGAAGGAGGCTTCACTGTGTATTTTGTCAAAACTTTATAATTGTTCTTGGGAAAAAGAATTATCTAATAACAAGTTCTTATAGTGAGAAATCATAGCACGAAGACAGCACTGATATTTTAAAGGTAGTGTTTAACTTAAATGAAACTCGAATGCACAGAGTTTGGGAAATACGGAGAAAAAAAAATTTGGCCAAGTAGCTTTCTGACATTTTAGTATACTCTATGTTTCCAACCCCTTTGCACATTCAGACTCAGTTTCCCTTTTGGTAGTCTCGAGTGGGAGGAAACAGTTGGGTTCATCTTTGTTAGCAGCATCCATCCTCCTATCCTACCCTTGTTTTTCAAGTGGTTCTGTATTTTCCCTATGATGGTTTTTTTATTTTTTTTATAAAAAGGAAGAAAGGAAGCAGGACACAGTAAATAAATAGACTTACAGTTAACATAATGCACTTTAAAATTTCAAAGCCTGAACCTTATTCATAGTTATGATGAGTCTCCTTTCTAAAGCTTCCCTTTTCATTCAGATTCCTTCAATTTTGATGCTAGGCAAGAACCCTCTAGGCTTGTGTTCTTGGTTCATAGATCAAAAAAGAAATGTATAACTTCTGTTTATTACAGTATTAGCTTTCACCCAACACCCCGACCAAAGGAACTTTATTTAGTTCCAAAGGGCTATTTTCCTAGCTACAAACACATGTTTTGAAAATGCATCCCTGTCCAGGCCTTTGTTGCCCAGCACGTAAATGACTGCTGCAGACAGTGCTACAGAGAATTAGAGCCTGGGGCAGGCAATTACAGTATAAGGCAATCTTGGCTGGCTTTTTTGTGTGCGTGTGCCCTGAGAATTATTTCAACTTCTTTTTGCAGCTATAAGACTGCTTAAATGTATAAAAAAGAGATCTTGTAACTCAAAGGATTTAGAATCTTAAACTTTTGTATTTGATTACATTTGACTGTAATTATGGAGGCTTGTAATGTAATATTTTCTTTCTACTGGATGAAAATTACAGATATGTAATATGGGTTTACTTACCTGATTGTACATTACCTCTAAAACTTTCAGAGAGCCTGGGGCATGGGCAAAACTAAAGACTGTTATTTGGCTTGGAATGAAGTCAGGTATATCATTGGTTAAACACACTGCCTGATTCCTACAAAGATGTAGCTTTAATGTGAAAATAGTACAATATGTATGCTTTGCTAGAGAGACAGAGAGAGAGAGAGAATCTTAATATCAAGAACAGGAAAGAAATAATCCATAATAAATTTTCAGGTCTCAGATGTTGTCAGGAAAGTTTTGATTTGTGAATATTTTTCTTCACTGAAGCCCAAGTATTATATAATTATATAATATAAACACCAGGCCTGTGGCCTCTTGAACTAAATTTTACATGCTTGAGGATTTCAAAGAATGGAAAACGCTTGACTCATTATGGAAAAGAAAACTCTAGTACCTGAATAGTTCTACAATGATCTCCAGGACCAAAATGTAAAAACCTTAGAATTCAGGAAGTTCTCCTGGTGAAAAAACAAGCTGTAATAATTATAATATTAGATCAAATAGAGAAGAAACAATAGTTGGTGTAGAAAACACTTAAATGGTCTTATGTATCATAGGAAAACATTTTATTGTTATTTACTTTGCACAAAGTACAGGTTAGATTTTCTGGGAAATTAAGATTTGAGGGGAAAATGTGACTCCTATCTTCTAGGCGCCCACAATTCAGAGAGAAAACACGTGTGTAAGGAATGTCCAGAGAGGGGCTCGTGGTGAGTATGGCAGCGAAAGGACAGTCAGCAATGAGAACATGGGCCACAGATTCTAGTTCTGTTTATGTTTTAATATATTGTAAGATTACAGAATAGTAGTAAGTTTTATACCTCATTTCTTACATCATTATTTATCATCTGATTAGCATATTTCTCTTTCTACTAAGTATCCTAGAGCTGAGTTTGCATTGTGGGTCTATTTATATAAGCAACAGGAAGATTATTCATTGAACTTCAAAGTCAGAAGTAAATTTATGTCTCTGTTCTTAACTATTCTTTTCTTTGTCATTTGATACTATTTATCTTTATCATTTGCCTACCACTATGGTTTAAGGTTCTGAATGCTACTCCAGAGGAGAGGGTTCAGATGGCATCAGAGTAAAACCTAGACAGCAATGTGAGTTCCGAAGAATGGCATGGTAGCATGTTGAATAGACTCAGACGTTTTCTAACAGGGGCTCCGATGAGCGTGAGCCCCTGGTAGAGAGGAGGTGTTCCTCACTCGTTTTTCCTTATTATCACTTATCTTCATGTTCAGTTTTGCGTCTGCACTTTTATAATAATATTAACTGTTCTGGTAAGAACCAACTACCACAGGAAAATATAGATTGTCAGTTCAGACACAGATCAAACTTAACTACATGAATATAATTTAAATTTGACAGTGGGGATGATCTTTGGCATTGTTGTTTTATAGCAGATCATAGCATTCCATCTATAATCTTCCTCCTGCTAGCAGTCTTCTCCAAAAACAAACACAAATTAAAAACAATAATACAAGCTCAGAGAGATACATCCAGAATATCTGCACCTTTGGATATACAAAAATAAATATTTAATAGCATTCTTAATATTTCATACTCCTGAGTAACATTCAGTAAATTAACATTTGAGGGTGTTTGTAAATTAACTTGGAATTTAAGAAAAATAGAGATTAAATATTTTATATACAATAAGTGACTATCATTCATAAATTGTTTTTTAATATTAGAAAAATTAAATTCATAATTGGAGTTTTAAATGATTTTTAAAATGTTACTCCATCATGATTATTACCATATCAGTATTTACTGGATCAGACATTTTTACGAAGAAAAAAAAACTGTGAAACACTGAGATATTTTCCACTACCTATTCAAAATATTTAAGAACTCCAGGGAAGAAAGACAGGAACTAAAAACGTTTTCCCTTCCCCTGGGCATTTACCTTGATAATTTATATCATCATTAACTTTGCAGCTAAGTTCCTGGAGCTGTTTCCTGAGTTATTTGAAAGATAAAGAGATGTTAAATCAAATCCACCTATACTTCTTGCTCATGTATTCACTACGGTGTTTATATTAGTAGAAGAGGGCACAGCTCCAATGCTTAGAGATCATTCCCTGCGAAAGAGGACAGGAGGGCAAGGTCATAAAGCCGGCACGTGGTTTCCAACTGTAAAGTTCCCTGATGTGGCATCTGAACTTTAGCATTGCCTGAGTCTGAGGGCACCAGACAATTGGAGTATCTTGATGTCTCTTGTCATCAACTAGAGCAATAAATAGCTTTGTGCAGGATGACATCAAAGGATAATTAATCTTCATTTTCCACCCAAACAACAAGATTGGATATATATTCTTATTATCTCAACTTTTAATTTTCTAAAACAACATGAACTTTGTATCAGATTGTGTTTAACTACAGGTAATAGGTTACTTAGGGGTAAAAGGATTCTGGCAATGCTAAAGCTAGTACTGTAACTCAAGGTTTTGTTTTTTTTTTAATCCTTCCTCTAAATTTTTGATATATGATTACAAGATTGCTGCAGCAGTTTCAAGCATCATGGCTGCACATAAAACAGGCAGAATTTTCAAAAGAGGCATTTTTCCAAATATTCTCTAATATACCAGGGCAATACATCTTCCCCGTGTTTACACCTACAACTCTATGCACAATATTTTATGTCTCATTTTCAGAATTAGATAATATAACCACCCCTAGATCATTCATGGTGATGTATGCGTTTTTCATTACTGCTTGAGACCAAACATAACTCACTCCTTGGGAACAGGGAAGGGCTTTACATGGCCATAACACAGTGCTGCTGACAGATCCATACCGAAACAAAAGAAGGTTCTATTAGCAAGGTATGTATGGGAAGAGGCCAGAATGGTTCAACTGTACCACTAATAGCATCTAGCAGATACCAATTAGAGAGTAGAATTCTATGAAATAAGAATATGAGAATCTTATTAATGAAGATTAAATTAAAATGAAGTATACAATTTTTCTCCCTTTTGAACACTGTTCTTCTGACCCAAAGTCTTGTCTCATCAATATTCCTTTACTAGCCGGTCTTGCAAATATTGACATAATTCATTTGGCAAGGATCTGAGATGATATCAAAAACTCCATAAAAAATTAAAATATAAATAGAATACAAAAAGAATTCCTGGTTATTTTCTAGTTTCAGATAGATTGTGACTTTAAAGTGGGGGAAACATTTGAGTAAATATTTATCTTATTGGAAAGAGAAGTTCCTCAACCTTCTTTTGTCATAATATACTAAGACTTTTAAGTGGCTTTAAAGTTGAGAAAATAAGTGAAAATTCCCCTATTTTAACAGTATTAAATAAAGAAACAGTCCATTCTTTTAATTTAAATATTTTATTTATTTATTTTTAGAGAGAGGGGAAAAGGGGGAGAAAGAAAGGGAGAGAAACATCAATGTGTGGTTGCCTCTCACTTGGCCCCACCTGGGGACCTGGCCTGCAATGCAGGCCTGTGCCCTGACTGGGAATCGAACCAGAAACCCTTTGGTTTGCTGCACATGCTCAATTCACTGAGCTACACCAGCCAGAGCAGAAACAATCCATTTTTATTTATAAGAATCAAAATTCAGCAACAAACTACAGGTAAAAATTTCAGCAATGAGAAATATGTGTGTATGTTTGTTCTTTAGGAGGCAGTTATTTAGTGCTTACAAGAATTCAATTAGTTTAACATACACCTAATTTATAGATATTTATTGTACTTCTGGAATCACACACTGAATGGGTACATAAGCTTTTAAGATCTTTTTTAAAAATATTTTATTTATTTATTTTTAGATAGAGGGGAAGAGAGGGAGAAAGAGAGAGAGAGAAACATCAATGTTTGGTTGCCTCTTGCATGCCCCATACCAGGGAACCTGGCCTGCAACCCAGGCATCTGCCCTGACTGGGAATTGAACCAGAGACCCTTTGGTTCACAGGCCAGTGCTCAATCCACTGAACCACACCAGCCGGGGCTAAGATCGTTTTTAAAAAATCAGAATATTTGTTGAATAGCTCAGAACTCATTACTTCCATTTTATTTTGTTAAAAAGACTTTAATACAAGTCTATATTGATCTCAAGTTCATGAGTTTGTATTCTGTTATTTTGTCTTGAGACAGTCATCAAGACACAACGTACTAAATTGACAGAGCTAAGCAATCCCAGCTTATCAATTAATTATTTCTCCACTTTGAATCTAGATTTAAAAGGAATAGTACATGAACTTAGGAAAATGACAACTATAATTATATATAATGTGTTTCCTGTGTATTTTAATTTAGAATAGGGTAGGATATTTTCAGTGCACAAAATGAGTGCATATAAAATAATCATTTTAAAATTGTATTCAAATTTAAAATTAATGTTTAAATTTTCTCATGCAATCCACCATCCATCCTTAGTTAAAATGTATTTTGCTTCTGCTTATCATTAACCATTTTTGTCAGGTTTCAAGGTTTCAAACTTGTAAAACACCAGAAAAAATGGTGAGGACACAGAAGGAAAATTCTAATCAGATGATTTTACTGTTTTCATGACACTAAATATGATTAAGTTATTGTCAATCTTTATGGACAGCAAAGATTTGTGTTTGACTGAAAAAAAATCTATGGTTTTATACTAGCCTTTGATAGACCGTAAAATTGCATTCTTACTTCCTTTAGTAATCCTGGCATTATATCTAAAACAAGTAAAGGTATGTTTTCCAGGCATGTATAGTCAATGTTCATACATTTACTCAGTAAACATCATGTTCATATCACTGTCAAATGCCATGTATTTTGGATACAAAGACAAAGCATGGTCCCTGCTTTCAGGATGCTTATGTCTAATCTGAGCCCAAAACATCAAATAATTGCTATTCTAGAAGTTAGATGCACATTCCTATAAAAGGCCAACAAAGTAACAGTGTGAGTCAAAAGGCCCTCATTTATATGCAAGATGGCACTTTTGAGAAGGTATTAACTATTAGGGACAAGAATAGTTTAAACTATTGACATAGAGGATGTCATTTATATATCAATAACACAGGGAAGGTCTATTTGTACTAGGGCAAACATGAGAGATACTAATTTCAGGGGTCATCTTCAAACAAGCACATTGACAAAGGATTAGACTTGGCCTTCTCCAGAGAGAGGCAGCCACATGTGAGTTCTATATATAGATATAATCTAAGTCAAAACACCTATGGAGATTTTGGAGCAGATTCACAGAGTATGTGAGTGTTACAAGTTGATTCAACATGGCATACAGCTGGCAAAGCAGAGGGCTTTTGTGTGAAGAAAGGAGAGGGGAAATAAATAACAAGGTGGAATTTGATTTTAAGCAGATTGGAACATAGTTTTGATCTCAACATACATGTACATGGCTATTTTTGAAATTTTTTAATGTAACCTGTTTCTTCCAGTAAGAAGTGAATGTGTATCTTGCATTAATGAAAGTAAGTTAACTCTGCCAACCCACGAAATTCTTACATTAGACTGACAAGATATATTGGAGTACTGCTGGTTTCAAAATATCACATTTGTTAGAAACAAGAAAATTGAATTGACAGTGTGTTCACATACTATTTTTTACAGAATAATGAAGTTTTTCAGATTTTTTAAATTAAATCTTACTTTTTTTTAAAAATAAGACTTGCCTTTTGAATCATTCTATTTTTTTTTTTCCTGCAAAGAATGGAATTTTGTCATGGGTTCTGTCTCCCACTCTCCTCCCATTCTGCTGGTAGTCCTCTAGTTCCCATTCTCTCCCAGTGTTTGGGTTCACTTGTCATCCTGAGTACTGCGGCATCACACTCCCTTCCCGCCTTGGGACTCAACACTCCCCCAGTGACTACTTTTCTCTGAGGATGGGGGTAGAGGGCTAGAGACAAACTGAGAAATATGAGTATGGCTCTTACGTGTGGCATCCCGTCTGCAAAAACTGATGATATGTGTAATGCAATCATAACTGCTATCAGTGATGAAAAGCAATCATTTTTATAATTACTCAGTAATAAACTTTAATGTGCTTTCTTGTGGAAGAATAACAATGGAGTCATTGACTGGTGTTGGTCTCTGAACTAGTGTTCGGGAAACTGCACTCAATGGTACCTAATGACTTCAGGGAGTTAACAATCCCCCAAAAAGGAGGTAATTTATTCTCATCTCAGAGCTCATTGTTCTCAAACATTTTGAGAAACTAAACTTTTCAAAATTTATTTTCCCTAATTTCGTGTAATCTCCTTTGTCCTCCTATGATGCTCAGGGACCTGGAAATAAGCAAGGAGATAAAATAAAGTGTTCTATTACTATGGCAAGTGAGCGAGTAAACATCATGACGGCAATGCCAGTTAGCCAGAGAGTGACGGCAGAGAGAACGATTGAGAAACACTGAGGAGGTGCTGGGCAGAGGTGAGGAGGAAACTTCAGCACTGAGGGTAATTGAAGTTCAAGGGACAAACTTGTTTAGGTGGACAGGTTTGTTTAGGTGAGTTTCCATTTCCACATCCCTAGAGTAGGTCAGCAGAATGAAGAAGCTTCTTCCCAGAAGTGAACGGATAAAATCTGTGTGGCCATTCTGAAACCAAGAGATTTTGTTTCAACTGGATAGAGATTATCCTGGTGGCTTTGGCCTCTAGATGAATGTAGCGGAATTTTCTTGAGCAGCTATCCATTTATCATTTGCCCCACAGAGTGTATTTCCATTGTATGAGAAAATCCTTTCTGGTTAAAATGAATGCTTACAAAGCAGCATTTTACATCTTTTCCCGTCTGTCAGGAATTTGTCACATCTTGACATAAAAATACCCTGTTGCTTTAAAGTTTCTAAGACCAAACACATTATAGTTCTAAGGGCATGTTGGTCCTTGTCCATCATCTTTTTTTCACTTATAAAACCATGTTTATTTATTTTTGTATCAGAATATGTATGACTTTGTTCTGACTTCCTTTTCTCTTTTCCCAAGATAGTCTGAAGGATCAGATATTGGATCTCAAGAGGTTTCCTCCAACTATTTTAGGAATGCAAGAGGAAAAAGTTTGGCTAGCTTTCTTTTGTTGGTTTGTCCTAGCAAGTAGGGTCGGTAATAATTGCACCTTACAATTACAACTGGAAAATGGGCCTTTGGATACTTGTGTGACCAAATGTATTCTACACCAAAGATCATAAATATTCTATAAGTAGCAGTTTGGTGACACAACGTAACTATAGGTTTCTTATCCTGTCCTCATATACTGTATAACTTTGCTCTCATTTTTATCCGCTGCCCTTGTATTTTGTGAAACTTCAAAATGCTATCAAACCTATTTTTTATAAAGTGACATAGTTATTTAGTACTGTGGGAAGATAGGTTTCCTATTTTATTTCTAGAATGCGACTTGCTGAGAAATCATACCTTGGTCACTGCTTTCCACTTTGTTCATGGAGTTCCACCGGAACGGCCAGAGGTGAGAGTGCCAGTAAGATT
This sequence comes from Micronycteris hirsuta, assembly GCA_004026765.1. Lineage (NCBI taxonomy): Eukaryota > Metazoa > Chordata > Mammalia > Chiroptera > Phyllostomidae > Micronycteris > Micronycteris hirsuta. The sequence goes on from PVJI01000656.1 coordinate 30,482, forward strand.
GTCTACAGTTACGTGGGATCATCCCACACGTGGGTTCACTCATGAAATCTAGGCCCTAAACTTATTATTACATTCTTTAAATTTAACATTTCTAAGCAAAATTTTAAAAATAAGTATTTGGGTATTCTTAAAATGTGTTTAAAGTCACAGAACTGCCAAATTCTGCATTGGAAAAGGGACTTTGAGCTCATCCTCCCCCATAGTACAGAAGCCCCTTGTATGTAGGACAGATCAAGCCAATGTTTGAAAGACTATAGTCCATAAAGGCAGCTTATTCCAGCTGGACAGTAGCTAATTACTATATAAAGGGCTCCGCTGATTGAGCCAGAAGCTTTTTCCTTACAGTTTTACTAGTTGGCCTTTTTAAATAATGTGAAGCAAAGGTATATGATGTCTTTATCATTTTCTCCCATAACATATCCAGGATAAAAAATACTTATTTTTTTCTTTTTGTATGGTGTGTAAATACCTAACCATTTTAGTTCTCAGGTTGCACTGTGATGTATCAATGTCAGTAATCTTCATAAGATAAAATGCTCATGATTAAACATCTGATGAAGGTTTCTGGGTGCTTATAACAGTGTACTATGCTGTTTTCCACTTGAGAAAGCTGATTCTTTCACACACTGAGTAAAAGGTAATAAATAGCATGTCAGAATTCTATTGGTGCTGAAGGTTTCCTAGCTATATAAGGTACATGTTCTCTAGTATCACACACTTCTTGTGTTAAAAGAAATATACACTCTCTGTAAACAATTAATTCCACTAGGAATTTAACCAAGAAAATAATCTGAAATATTAAAATTTTATGTATGAGAAGTATAATTTTACTATTAAGCACAAAAACATATGGGTATAAACTACTTAATGTCCAATGATAGAAATTATTGAAAAAAGTTCCATAGATATTATGTAACCATAAGAATTATGTAATGTGATAGTTATTATATGATAATAAAAACAGTAGAAGAATTTATGTAATGTATATATCTATATATGATGAATACACACATTATTCATTCCAAAGATATTGGAAATAAAACATCAAAATTATAGTTATCTTTGTATGGTATTATATTTCATATTTTTCTTCCTTCTATTTTTATATATTTTCCCAGTATCTATAATTAGCAAATATTACTTTTACAAATGAAAGATCCTCAATAAATTGTCATGTTAACTATTAGGACAAATAGTTTTTAACCATTTTTAACTACATAAACAAAATTTCTTTGAGATACTTTGATGAGCGAATCCATATTCTCCCTGTGTTGTGCCCCCAGGATGTTCGCCGACCCTTTGAGGTCCCGGTACTTCTGGAGGACGGGCGGCGTCTCATTTGAGCTACTGCCCATCAGAAGCAAAGTCTTGTCATGATGAAAAATGGACCTATTCGGGCTTGCATCGCATCTCTTAGGAGCTCATGTGTTCTGCGGCTTTATCTTTATTTTATTTTTTATGGTAACAGGAAGATGCAGGACTAATTTAGATAGAGATTGTAAGGGGAAAGGCAAAGGCAGAGTATATGGGAGAAGGAATAAAGAAAAATCTGATTTCAACAGCCGCTTTGCTTATCTGAAAGTTTTAACTTGACTCTCATATCCCACGTGACTGGGCAATAAAAATAATTTAAGCTTTAACAAAACACAGGTAATTTATAATGTGAAAACTATAGTCTGTCACTTGTATCAGTACCAGGAATGTTTCTGAAAATTCCTTAGGGAAATGAAACTACCAGGGACATGGGGCTTAATAACAACCTTCTTCCCACGCAGCTACCCCATTCCAGCCCCCACTCCCTGCTGCCAACTCAACATCGAAACCTTGCAGCAAACTTATGAAATTCTGTTTCACTGTTGGATTCTTCATATTGTTTTGAAAGCAACCCTAAAATCATACTAGTTTTCCTTTTTACATGGAAATACTTTAAAAACTCAGGCCTTACTATTCATTGTTTTCAGTAAAATTACCATCACTATGAATCTATAACTACACAGGAGACTCTGTTTAAGCAGAAGTAATTCTATTTTTGAACTAGAATATTTATTGTATACTTCAAAAATACACTTTTCTTGGAATCAGGGCCTCTTGAAATGAAAACATCTCACAAAAAGAGTAGATTTTAATATTTTTCACCCCCATTGATTTAAAGCCGAGATTAATTTGCTAAATGGAAAGCTATGGTCATGTAACACATTGCATAAAATGAACACATACATGGAGATTAACAAAAGAAAAACCGTATCAGCTCCACAGCTCCATCATGCTTAAAATGAACTTACACTTTTATTCTGCCTTGAGGATACACAGACTGTTTTTGTTTTAATGGCTTCCAGCCATCCCAATGACATAGCATAAAGGCTCAGAGGGGAAAGCAGATTTTAATCCTCAGAAAACATCTATAAGGAAGGAATTTAAAAGTGCTGATTAAGCGAATGCTGTTGGGCTTGTCTGCCTACTTCACGTGTGTGTTGGAGTCATTGTGAAACAAATATTGAAGTGTTGAAGCGATTGTTTGGACATTACCTAAACCTGGATGAAACCTAGTCATCTCCAAGGATGCATTTTAAATGACAGTCATAGCTCACTTAAAATAATTCCCTGGTAGAGTTGCTAAGGGAGAAATTAGCAGCTCTAATATGACATTGGAAGGCAGTAAGTTTAACCAATCATTAGAAACTCAACATCACAAAAGTTCTTGGAGGCATATGAGCTTTTACTGGTGGGCAGCTTGCCTTTCTGCAGCCCCAACCGCTGAATTTAGAGTGAGAAGCAGAAGATCAAGCATGTTTCTGTCACAGAACTGTGTGACCTTCATTAAATAATTTAACTTTCTGAACTTCAATTTTCTATTTAATGAAAAGGAAGTCATAATAATAATTGGCCTGTCTATTTAATGGGGCTGTCTTTATTTATTTATTTTTCAACTATGCTGGCATTCTGGTATAGTTAACAACAGAGTTGGCATGAACCAGGCCCAGAATGCCAACCAGCAGCTGGCTGCCGTTCTCCCAGCGGTGGAACACATGCCAGGGTCCAAGACAACCTAGGCAGTTGCCTACAGCTGGGGCGTCTTCAATATCCAATGAGACAATGAATGTAACGCATTTTACAGCTGTAAACAATAGAGGAACTGTGTTCACTCTATTAAGGGTGAATTCATGTGCATTGGTGAGATATATTTTATGAATAGTTGATAAGTAACAAGAACACTGGAATTCTGATTTAGAGTTGGAATACCTGGGTTCAAATCCAAGCACTGACAATAATAATTCTGTTATGAACAAGAGGCAGTTAGTAAGTTTATGCCTCTATTTTTATATACCCATTGTGAAGTAAATGATTCTTGCCTATTAGATTATCAGGAGATCAAAGTACATCATCTAACTAAAAACACTGTCTCACAAAAACAGTGTGACTCCTGAGATGTCATCCCCCAAACAGCTTGATGCAGGAGCCTTGGGTGGGGGCAGGGGGAAGAGGTAAACTAGGTTCTAGCTTGAAATTGACACCGATTCACTGGGACTTTTTTTTTTTTTTTTGCCTATTTGTAAACTTAGAGAATTAGAGTAAATAGTAACTTTCCTTCTTTGACATTTTCTTTCATTGTTAACGTCCTAGCCCTTCGTGGATACCTAGGGGTAAAAGGCCTCTGGCCATGACTGCATTATCAGTGTAGTTCAGCCAGAAGGCAGAGTTACTTGGTTGGGAGCAAAAAGTGCTGTGACTGCTGTTTGATATTCATTTAATTCTGACTCAGAGGGGTCACTCTTCAGTACTACTTAGAGACTTACAGCTGATTATTTAGTAATATCCTCATGGTAAGAAAAAGCTCATGTGGATTCTGAAAAAGCCCTACTTTATTCTAGAAAGTAACTAAAGTTCTGGCAGAATCTGGTTCAATAAATATGAGTTATTGAAGATAACATAGCAGTCTTCAACTTTAATTACATCACTTGGGATGGAAAAATTTTACAATGGTTAACATAAATTATTTCCAAAATTTCAAAGCAAAATATACATGTATAAATGTGTCAAGTTAGAGCTTACTTAAAAATGCAATTGCAGATGTGCAAGGGTTAAACTCAGCAAATACCTTCTATATCTTCTTCATGTCATAAAAGGAGTAGAATGCTGGATATTGGTCATCCTAATGACCCAATTCATAAGTCAAATAAATCTATTAGAAACATTTTAAAAAATGTTATGTGAAAATTTTGTAAAATTAACATTTTTGTACTTTTACAACTTTTAAATAGTTTCCTAGTTTACTTTTTAATTTAAACTTTGATTCAATATCTTTTATCTATTTTATTTATTCCAAAGACTTAAAACTCAGATAGTTAACAATACTGATTTTTAAAGATAACATTGTGAGCTGATTCTCATGTAAAAAATAGAGATAACAAAATGTTCTGGAAGCAAATATTGAAATAAATTTTCCTTTGTGAGCTGAGCTGTAATTCCCACCCCCCAAATTAAAATAAATTACTTTAGTGTTTTAATCCATAATATGAAATTGTTAATAATCACATATATAATGTCTTGGTCATTTGATATTTAACATTCAAACTCTCAGACCCTTTACGTAAAGTTGGAAAATCTACCATGGAAGATTATGCTATTATTTCACTCTTTGCATAGTTTACAGGAAGAGATAATGATATCCTCAGTTGCTTAATTTAGGTAAACACTAAAAATTTTAGAGCAACATATTGGCTGTAAAAAATATATGAGACCAAAAATTTCAAATTAAGTTAAACCCTCTGAATTAATACTTATATACTCAATTTCAAATATTTGCTTTTGTGGAAATGTATGTCATAACATGTTATAGAGAAGTATTGGTCAGGTATTAAGGTGAACAAAAAAATTACACTCTTTCTTGTAACATGTTCATCCTCTTATTAGGTATGATATCTAGATAAAACCATGTTTGAGTAACGGTTTAGAACAACAGAGAAAAAATTTGAGTTGCAAAATATTTTCTTTTGATTCTAACTAAATAGAGGTTATATAATATTACTCATTTGATTTTATTTAACCAGCTTATTAGATGCTTCCATTCCACTCCAGTCCATTCTAATTGTATTTACTTTTGACCTTTTATTGTAGATTCAGTTCAGGATTAGATATGAGAATGGTCTTATTCATTTTATTTTTTTCAGGTGATTGGTCTACCAGTTGACCGTTACCAAATTTCTCTCCTCTGGCCAGGAATTGGATCTTGGATGGGTTAGACTGACTCTTTGGGTTAATGCTAGTGAAAGAACACCTTGCTTAGATCTTCTTTGAAATTGAGCTAGATTCTCTTTTCTGTCCTCTCTCCTCTCTCTTTTCTCTCCTCTTTCCTCTTCTCTCCTCTCTGTTTCTCTCTCCTTTTTCTGTCTTTCCCTCCCTAACGTGAGTAAAGAGACATTCCCCAGTGCTTGTGGGCAGCTATAATATTATGTTGAGGGAAGCAAAATTTACACTTGGAAAATGTTACAATATTTTGGGGGGGGAACACAATTTCATGTCACTTAGGATGCCTTTCATATACTAATGGAGTAAAAATAAAGGAGCTTAACACCAGTAAGGCAAGAGTTTTCCATTTGGCTAATCTAATATATAAAGGAATACAAGACAAATTAGCCTCTTTAAATAATTGTCTTCAGTCTCACATTGTCATTTAAGAAACTGTATTTTTAATAAAGCTGTAGGTTTTAGGAAATAAAGACATGGCCTTTTAAAAAATAGAGATATTCCAGAAACATAGAAATTAGCCATGGAAATTTGTTATATAAAATCAAATTCTCCCTCCTCATTTCTTGGCTCTGTGTGTACACTATCAACACACAGGATAATTTCAATGAGTCCACTGGATGGGTGGGAAACATCAGCCAGTCTGACTTTTGCCCTCAAATAAACAAAAGTGGGGCACATTTTTCTCTTTTGAATAAGTAGTTGCATCATTAACTTAATAGCTAAATAAAAGATGAGGCAATTTCCAATGACATGAAGATACGAAACCCTACTTTAGAAAGTTAGATCTCTTAGGAATGAAACTTTGACTCCAAGAGACCTAGGCTTCAGATGCCTTGTGTACAATGTGTACCTATCTGTGAGAACAAATTTCAAACCTATACTTCTTACTGATGTGCAAACATGTACTAAATAGCTGAAGAAACATTTAAATCCAAGCTGGAAAACAAGCCTCCTCATTGCTAATATACAACTGAACCACGCAGTCCCTGCATTGTAATCACAATGCAATTTGATACCAAGTGTGGAAAGACCTACTTTGGGGGTTGGGGGTTTGAAAGCTGTCAGGGGACTTGCTCCTTTGGCAGTGATTAACAGTTTGGTAATGAGGGTCTGTTGTGTGGGGGTAAGAATCCAAACACTGTGTCAAATGGTTAGCTGCTCTTTTAGTGACCCCCAAAGTACACAGCAGTCCTAGAGCTAAGAGAGAGAAACAGAGTGAGAGAAACAGAGAAGCTAGAAAAGCATGACTAAAGATTTCAAAATTCTTACCTTTAAACAAAGGCTGAAGATTGTTCTCTGTTATGGCCAACTCCTCTTCTGCCCTCCACATACCCTCTTCCTCCACAAAGAAATGCTGGTAGCATTATCTGATGGTAATAACAAAATGAACCAACCAACCAAACCAAACTGATACAGAAGAAATTTAAGACTACAGGTTCAAGACTTGTCGAATCTATCAACAAAATGTCTTTTTATGAAGCTGGGAAATGCGACTTGAAAAACAAATACTTTATTTAAATGTGGTTTTAAAAATAGCTTAGCAATGGATTCAACAGTCATGTAAACTTTCTCATTTACTAATCAGTTTTATGCCTTAAAAAGTGACCTCTTAACTCAACCTTGTATAAAGTACATAAAGTGAAAAAGAAACTAACTTCTCTGGAAAATACAAAAAAGAGAAGCAAACTGCAAGCTTGAGTATCTTTATATTTGTTGGCTTGAGGTCAATCTGTTATGAAATGTCTTGAATATTATGTTCATAATGGCGGTGTTTTTTCTTTAGCTACAGTCCAGAGCTGTGTTGTTCACAGGAAGACAGAAATACCTGGGCATAAATTTCATCAACTAGTGTGACCAGGAAAATTATTTCTTAACCTTAGTTTTCAATAATAATAATATTATAATAATACCTTCCTCTTAAGTTATTGTAAAGATTGAATGAGATTACATAGTGCTTAATACATAAGAAATCAGGAATCAATGTTAGGACTATTTCTTTCCCCATTTTGTCCTATTCAATTTAGTATAGCTTTATGAATCATCACTTTAATTTTGAAATAAAATGTGTGCTTTTCAAAATATATTATCTTTTAGTATGATGTTGCACAGTTTACTTACAACTGTATTTTGATGTATTTCAAATTTAATTAAACAGTGTGTACATAAGTTAATCTCAGCCTCAACAACAACCAAAAAAAAAAATAGAGGGCTATTTCAGTAAAAAAAAAAAGATCTTTTGTAAAAACATCTGTCCGTAAGCAATGTTTAGTGTAAATTTTAACTTAACATAAAATGTTAATGAATAAAGTACAAGACTCACATGGATGTGTAAACCCTAGAAAATGTCCAAAGTGGATTTTGGCTAAAAGCATCTGGACAGTTGCCTCAGTAATACAAAGCCAAAGCAAAGAGACGCTGGGCCAAAGGAAGCCTAAGTACATAAACATGAGACTACTGAACTCGGAGGAAATTAGTGAAGGAGTTAAATCCTGATCCAGAAGCCTTCTGTCCATTTTCATCAGGGGGATATTTCACTGCTCCAAGCAGGAGTCTGGTTTTCATGTTTTTCAGAAAAGTCTTAAGGTGGCAAGAGTTGTAGATAATGAGGGAGGCTAGGGATGACGGGGGGTGGGAAATACGTGGGGGATTTCTGTACCTTTTCTTCAATTTTGTGAACTGAAAACTGCTCAAAAAATAAGGTCTTAATTTTTAAAAAGTCTAAAAGTGTGAAGAAGGTAAGACAAGCATGTGCACAATCAAAAAGAAGCTTCCTTTCCCCTTTATAAAATGTTCTTCTATGAATTAATTCAACCTTATACATTTTATATAAATTAGACATTCACCTAAGTAAACCTATCTTGAAAAGGAAGTTTAAGTTTCTTTTTGTAATAAATAGATTTTTTTCTTTGTTCCTTCTCTAACCAGAGGTTTTTAATATCAGATCCCCAGGCCAGTTGGTCTGTACCTAGAATTCAGATCTATGATGAGAAAAACAATCACAGTTTTGTTTTTACTATCCTCAGACTAAAATTTAGTGTTTTTCTGAATTGTAAATGTGCTATATCACAACTTTATTTTTTATTGAGTTTTTGGGGTGACATGGTTAACAAAATTAGAAAGGTTTCAGGTACACGATACTATCACAGCTTTATAGCATAGTGTGGTCGTTGCAGTTATCTTGAAATATCGCTTATGATCATCTTTACTTTGCAGGAATGGTAGTTGTTAGGGAGCCATTGGGAGTCCACAGCAAAATACTAGGACAAGGACTCCTACAGTAAGCCCATATGTTTGCATCTATTTCAATTCATTAAATATGTGTAAACTTGGTGGACGTATCAGGTTGGTAAAAGAAAGGAGTTTCTCATCTCTCCCTCAACATGTTCTAATCTGTTTAACAACACATTCACATTGTCCTCTGTATAGCGATAGATTCCAACAACAAAGTAAAGATCCTGAGGCTTCTTCATTTGAAACCCAGCAGGATGTGATAATAGAGTAATGGCAATAGCTTGCCCAAGCATACCTGCAAGTCAATTCTGTTCCTCTCAAATCCCTCTTTCCCATGCAGCACACCTGAGACTGCCAATCAAAATTTGGAAAAGAAGATTAAAGTAATTTAGGTAATCATGCCAAACCACAGTTGTCTTCATGTTATAAAACAGGAAGATATATGAGAAACTTAGGCTAAGTTTCTGAAGTAGATAAAAGTACATAAATGAGATTATGCTAGTGAGAATACGTACTGAACAAAGCATTACCCCTTAAAATTAAAGAAGCACTGTCACATTGAAGTGAAACTTCCCTCGATCATTCACTGACTGCTGTGTTAAATGTGCTATAACTTTGCCCACAGAATTCTATATTTAGCATTAACTTTTATAGTGTCAATAAATATATTTTGAAATTCAGTCACTAACTAATTATGAGCTCAAATACCCAATAAATGCCCCCATGGTTATCACGCTGTAGATAATTAAAGTGCTTTCAGAACTTTACACCAGAAAGAAATAGCATCGTCATCAGATGAATTATTGGCAGTACTTCCATTTAGTTAGTAGGGTTGTTTGCTGAAGGATGAAGAGAATTGGCTGGGAACCTCAAGACTGGTTTCATTTCCAAATAAGTGTCAAATTACTGACCTACTCATCTGTGATGAGGAGACCGATCCCATCAAGGCCTATTAAAACTCCAAAATTATACTATTACTGTGACTTTCAAAATAAAGGCATCCCGAAATCTGTGTTAGAAATCTTCATTCTCATGAAGTATTTTAATAAAAAATCAAGGCAACTAATATAGAAATTTATTTTTCAATCTCGTTTAAGATCCTCAATCTTATTCAATGTTATACAACATTTTCCTTATGTTTTGATGCTAAAATTTCCCCTTAGAGGAAAGTTTTTCTTTATAAAAGGCTAGCAGGCAGTGTGGTAAAAATAATGCCATTGCTGGTCCTTCTCTGGAGACCAGTTTAGCTCCACATTTTTTTCTGTGAGGAACTTTGAGATTGGCCCTGGAAGCATTTTCATTTCCTCCATCAAATGTGGGGAAAAGTATGGGGGAAAACATTCCTGGAATTTGTTTTTCTATTTTCAACCCACCTAATAATATAACCATGTAAATATTGAAAAATTTTTCAATATTTATTCTAAATCAGCTCTCTGGAAAATACATATTACTAGTTGGTTAGCTTTAGGAGTAAAAGAGACCTAAAACTAATAGTCATTTGCGCAGATTTATAACACGGAATTACTGTGAAGCAGGCTGTTAAGTAATGATTTGTTTGTGTTTCCAACACTGAAAATATCAAGGGCCACAAACATCAAAGAGATTCTATAGTTTTTGCTCCTGCTCAGCATTATCATTGAGGATATCACACCCATGAGGAAAACAAACAAACAAAAAACTTAATTAAAGATGAAGAATATTTATAAGAAGCAATGTACTGGGCTGCATTTTCAAAAGTACCCTTTGTTACATGAGCATTCTGAGATCTTGAAAAAAAATTAAGTATCTGCCCGGCTGGTGTAGCTCAGTGGATTGAGCACGGGCTGGGAACCAGAGGGTCCCGGTTCGATTCCCAGTTGGGGCACATGCCTGGGTTGCGGGCCAGGTCCCCAATGAGGACCATGTGAGAGGCAACCATACATTGCTCTTTCTCCCTCCCTTCTCCTCTCTCTAAAAATAAATAAAAAAAAAAATTAAGTATCATTATGTGATTAAAGTATCATGAAACATCCTGCCTTTAATAACTTCCTCATGCTATAAATGATGCAGCACCTCATTCGTTCTCTCATTTATGAGATCTTGTCATAGACTGTAGGCACTGAGATAGAGAAATGAACAAGATTAACAATATCTCTGTTTTAAAACTGGTAATGATAAGTGCAATGAAAAAAGTAAACTCTCCCAGAATGATAAAGATTAAGGACATATCCAAAAAGTAGAGACAGAAGTGGACCAAGATGGTGGAGGTGGGAATATTTGAGCAAAGAAATGAACAAAATCAGGGATGAAGCCATGGGAAAATTGGGGGATGGGTGAGAGAGGAGGAATTCCAGTAAAAGACAGCATACACACAGGTCCTGAGGCCTGTTCAAGGAAAGTTTGGTGAGTCTCGAGAAAGAGCGGTCTGACCAAGTGAAGTGAGGCAGGAGATGGACCTGAGTAAAGGCAAGGACTGGTGACTGAGAGCTGTTTTGGCACCTCTAAGTGTTTGGTTTTATTCCAAAAGGGATGGGAAGTCAACATAGAGTTTTGAAGAAGGTGTTACCATTTTCATATTCATGTTTTTAAGAGAACACTCTCCTGAGTTCAAAATACAGTTTATATTTTCAAAAAGAAGTTATGCCTTTATAGCATACTATCTTTAGAAAATGCAATATAATGCTCCTGGGAACATTTTTTTTAACATTACTGGTATCAATCATGAAAGTATTTCTTAATTATAAAAAATATGTATTGGATTGAGACCCTGAGGAGACGTTAATTTCATCCTTCAACTCTCACTGGCTCTGGCTCTTTCCTTCAAGGTCTATGATGGTTTCACGAAATGGTGATGGAGTGTAACTTCACCCTATAATGCAAATGTTAGTTAAGTATTTGTTACAATTACCAATATTATTTTAAAAGTTAGTTGAAAATAGCTTTACAATTATTAAAAATTCCAAAGTTTGTCAACGTTTATTGTCTTAAAATTGTTATTGTGTTAACTATACGAAATGAATGAAGTAAAAAATATCACAGAGTAAAATGGATGTCTGGTTTTATTAGCTTATCAGATCTCTTCTGACTAGCCAGTGTGTGCCAAACATGGAACAGAAGTTTGGAGGTTTAAATCAATGAAGACATTGTTCTCTTTTCCTTAACGTACTCATGATGTACAAACACAACTGTAGTGTGTGAAATTAAATTTCAACCTGAGCAAATAGGAGAGTAAAAGTTTTGTTAAAATGTGTGTAAAACAATAAAGTTACCTTCCTAGTCCTGTCTCCAGTAATTTAAATCACTGCGCTCATCCACCAGATGAAAGAGACGTTCCAATCTGGCTAGGTAGTAAGGAGCCGTGGTGGGGAGGTGTGGCAAAAAGGATTTCACCGGTGTGTCAGAGAACCCTTCGGGTTTCCACACGGTACAGCACGTAACTTGACGAGGCAGTGCAATGTCAGGGACACACAAATTTCAGAGCCAGACGTGCTGTGGCCCCTCTATGAAGTATTAGAATTCGGGCAGACTGGAGGCCTTTGACTCTTGCTGAAAGGGACAATAACAATAAATTCCTTGCCAGGTTGCTATGAAGTGTACATTTTTTAACACAGTTCAAGCCCTTAACACCGAACTTGCCTCGTAGCTGTTTAGCTCCCCCTCCAGCTGAACATAACATCAAACTTCCTTCTGTGGCACCAAACTAGTTTAAGAGTAGATGGCTTTACAGCTATTCTCGTGCTCACAAAATTGCAATGAATACTACATCTTGGTTCTATGATTGGCCATCTACCCCATATGGGTGTTGGCAGATTAATTATTTAATGCTTGTAAGGCATTTTATGATTCATAGGTCAAAGGCACTGTGAATGCAAAGTTCTCTTATTAAATGTTACTACTTGCAGACTCCACTGCTTTCCTTCAGAAATACTGCATGAGAGAAGCAATGCCTTTTACAAAAGCATTTTTTTCTCATGGCTTCCTTCTGCCACTGGGGAAAGCAAAATGCAGTATTTCAGTAAGACATATTTCCACATTATTGGTTTTTAATGGATTTCCAGAAGAAATACCACAAAAAGTGCTTTTCTTTAAGTGTACTCAGACTACAATTCTTCTATATTGAATACATATCAACACAACTCCCGTGCATAGTATCTATCTTCTTCGTTGTTGTTGCTCTAGAAAGGGTGTCATGTGGAGAAATTTCTTGGATAGAAGACGGAGTGTGCTAAGCCAGCTAAAAGGAAATCCCTCTAAAAATTCTGGGGAAAACAGCCATATAGAACTCCTGTTTACATGGTGAGAAAAAAAATCACTCAAGATCAAATAAAGCACTGTCACTTTAATAATTAATAGATAAGCACACATTTCCAAAAGGAGATTTCGTTCCTTTTTGAATGCAGATGATGGCAACAAATTTTATATCTTCTTTCTAGAAAGCTTCTTTCCAATAAAAATGGCATTAGGTGCTTGGTAATCTGTGAATAAACACTCACTAATTTGGGCACGGATATGGGTAACTGTTGAGTCAACCAACATTGTTCAGAGCGACATCCGAAAACAATGGAATCATCACTTTTGTTGTGCGGTCCATTGAGTTTGGCAGAGAGATCTGCCAGGAGGCAGATGGGTGGAAGTGAGTAGAAGGAGTATTGCATGTAAACAACAGAATCGACATTCTAGCCCTGGTCATTGGTCATTATATGAGATTTGTTAACATTTCTTAACTTTAACAATTTGCTTAACTTTCCCTATCTTCAGCTTCATAAAGCAAAAGCAAGATAGAGGAAAAAATACCATCCTTTCCAATTGTTGAGAGAATTAGTATAAAGTGGATTTTACATGGAAATTGCCCCCAAACTGGTAGTAATGATGCTGCTGGTGCAGATGAAATGTTATAGCTACTCAGGAATTTATGGTTTATGTTACAAACCAAAAAACAGATTTTAAAAATTAGGGATCATACAAATGAACAAATTATAAAATTAAATTAATTTTATGGCTATGATTATAGATACACAATTTTGTGATTAATAATAATTAAATATTACAATGTCAAATTTTTAATTCTCACTTTCAGCACTCTTTTCTATGTTAGCAGGCAATATCTAGTAATTTTATTATAAAATCTGAGTATTTATTTAACATTGGTTAATTAGTTAGATTTTTGTTTTATTTTTGTCTTCATTATCATTTTAGTATTATGAGTAATAATGATAATGTATGAAATTATGCTTATTCTCCTCAAATATGGGGTCTGAGTTTTTAACTCGAGCCACCAAATTCATCCAGGCTAATTTTTGAGTATTCACTTAAGTAATGGGTCTGGGTTAAATTTCTTCTTTAGGCTTATCAATGAGAACTTATACTGCAAGCAGAACAGGTGATATTCATTCTCTGACATTCAGAGAATGTGAAATATTCCTGGTCTTTCTAGTTCAATGGAATGCCAAGTTATCCAACTTCGGTCCGTGTTTTTTTTTAAATGAGATGGCTGTGTGTGTATATTTTCATTTGAGTAACAGAATGATTATTTAAAAGACTTTCAGCATCCATAGTCAATTTAATAAGCAAAACACAGGTCTTAATTTCTCTCTGTATTCATGTTATTAGAAATTCCTCTTCCGAATCTGAATTCAGCGGTTCTTCTCTGACCCCAGCCTTGTTAGTGCTGCCACCTACAGGAAGATACTGTGGCAAAACAAGAGACATTCATGTAAAACTCTGTAAGTCAATACATCTCCTTCCTTTCATCCCTACACTAGCCTCTTTAAGCCATTCTTAACAAACACGAAAACATAGGTGCACACATATGCATACGTGTATACTTAACACTCCCTTTAGCCAAAGCTTTTGCACCTAGGCATCCACTTCCAGAAGACAGGTAACGATTTAACTCTACTAAAAGTCAGCAACCGACGTTGTAATTGCTTATTCTCTTCTTTAACCCAGTCTCTGTATTTTTTAAGGTAAAAATTGTCTCTTGTCTGTCATATGTCTGGACTGAATTCTTATGTCTACTTTTACTTAGGCTGAAATGTCAAGCAGGACACTCATGTCGTAATTAGATAGTGTGGGGTGAAAGGTTGGTGATGTGGTGAATAAAGCACTGGCTTTTTGCCAGAGAGATACAGGTTTCAGTCTGACCTATACTTCCATACAAAATTAATAGTTTTGTTCCTGTCCCTAGGGGACCCTAGTCTACGTCAGAAAAACTCGTGTGTATAATTCAACACAGTAGTCCTGTTAAATTGAGAACAGGGGTGTATTTGCAAAGAGGATTAAATACTTTCCCACTTAAAGAGTGAGAACCTTCTTGCGAAGGGTTTGACTCATTGGAAGGATTCACACCCAAGTTTTTGTTGCCTGTCACAGAGAAACATTGATGCTCATTTTCAAAATCAAGTTTAGAGTGTCTATGATCGCGTTGTTTTCACATCATACAATTGATCTGGTTATACTCTGGTAATGAAGTAGAGCAGTTCCACCAAACCCTGAGCTAATATCACCATCCAGAACAGTTCAATGCCCCATCTGCACCAAGGGATGATCCAGGGTGTTGCATGTGCAACTCAGATGCCAGTTCAGTTAAATTCGTGGTAGTTCCCTGCAGAGCTCCCCACTGAGAAGAAGCTCAAGGGAAATCCAGAGCTCAGCAGGAAACTGTGCCCTGATTAGAATACTTGCTGCCATAGATGGGATCCATGGAGGTGGTCCTGCGTATGTTACCTGTTTTGCTATCTCTGGACTAGGTGCTATAAAAATAGAAAGGATTAGCCTAAAAAATTTATTCTACCACTAGAGAAAAGTCTATAGGAGATACAGAAATATTGAAAACGGTGATATAAAGGTACATGCAGAACATATTTCCATCATATATAGACAAGAAAGCAATGGTGCCTGGCAGGGGTTGAGTGAAAACAGAATAATGGGTTTTATCCATCTAGATGAGGAAAACTTCCCTAGAAAATTGGCAGTAGGGGAATATGGAGGCAAGATTCAGAAGCACATTCTTATTGAAGCGCTGCTAACAGATCTGCCAACACTGCGACATAGTTCGTGTATTCACACTGCAGGCCCTGGTAAGACCTCCACCTTGACACTGGCTGGCACTCTACCTGGTTTCCTGTCTGCACAGAAACAGAGTCTCCATGCCCCTTTGCTGCTGACATTTTATGGCTACCGATTTGACTTGCCTTTATGTAGGCTTCAGATACCTATATCTTCCAGCTCTGTACTCTTCACTGGGTCTCAGCAATGTGCTCACGTGTTTTGTATCTCTCCAGTGATCCCGGTGGTGCCCGTGCTTGGCTCCTCCCTCAGAACCTTCATTCTGACCTTTGCATGGACCCAGTTGCCTTTACAGTATGTACAGAAAGAAGGTGACAAACTGGGAAGAGAGGGTCTCTAGTAAAGAAAAGAATTGAGGAAACGGGGAAAGACAAAAATAGGAAGAGATGCAGGGTAAATCAGAGAAGTAGATTAGCTTGAAGAATGTGGCAAGGTCAAACGAAATAAAGTCTCAAGGGTAATGTTCTGTGTGGTCCCATAAAAAAGTTCAAGCAGACAATTAAGGAATGCTTTGCTCAGATCCATTGTAGGAAATAGAGAATGTAAAAAAAATCACTCTCTCAAGAAACTTGGAACCTTGGTGCCTTAATGAACTGTCAAAGGAAAATAGTGATACAGTGTCAGGGGACAAGGAGGGAAGGAAAAGGAAGGCATGATCAGGGAGCGAGGAGGGAAGTACACAGTCACACTTGGTAATGTGCCACGCTAATTCTAGGCTGCAGCTCCCTGGGGGTCTGGTGACCCTTTATACCACCCATTCCTGAGTCTCTACATGATTATTTTAGTGGCAATTAAATCAGGGGTGAGTGCGTGCGTGTGTGTGTGTGTGTGAATGTGTGTGTGTTTTAATAAAGTAGGCTTATGTGAAATTGTTTCAGGGAAAAAAGCCATCCCCGGAGCAACGTGGATTTCATTCCCAGGCCCTTTTTCCCTCCCCCTGAAAAAGAAAAAGACCCCGACTATAAGAACCAGTTTGAGCATGTCTGCTGTGAGCCCTGCTGTAGGACCTCACACTTTTAGAAATTAATTGGGGCAATCAATGTGCCAGGAAGTAGCTGAACAAAGCTCTGATGGCTTTAGTTAAGTCCTAAATGTGAAGGTGCTTCCTAAATGTACTGTTTCTTGCTTAATATGTGTACACATAAAAGTACCAGCACCTTACCCATTTTTCTAACGATAACTTTCTGAAGTCTCAGAAAGAATGAGATATTCTCCTCAACATGCAGTGTAGGTATATCTTGGTGGATGAAGCACCCAGTGAGATATGAGACATACCTTAAAATAATTCTAAAAGGCAAATTCATTTTCTTCTTTAAAGAGCTTCTTAATGAAAATCAAATTAGAAAGGCATCTAGAAGTTTAAATATTTCATAACTGAAGGATGTGTTATAGATTTTTTTGCCATTAAATCATATTGCAAGCAATATCCTATTATATCATTATTGTAATTTATTTTTGGTTTGAAACTTCTTTTTAAATGATATGGAAAAGTTACATAGAGATCATCTCCTAACAACTCACAGATCTCAACAGACTTGGTATTGTCAATCAGCAGAACAGAGAGTGCAAAAAATTATACTAATTACAGAAAAAAATCTTCAAAGTTGTTTATACATATTTTCAACTAATCTAAAACTTCCTAGAATGAGATACAGAAAAAATGCTTGGAATAAAATCTGAAGCTATCCACAGTTTGACTGAGAAGAGTCCCCAAATTTGTTTATTATTATTCATCAAATTCTGGGGTCCTCACATCAAATATAGAATGAAATCCCAAGTGCTGGAAATCACCGCAAGACCCAGCAGAGCCTTGAAGACTCGCCTGATGCTTGTCCTGCCTCATATACTCAGCTAGAAGAATGTAAATACTGTAAATTTATTCTCAAAAAATGAAGTGTAATATCAAGGGATTAGGTCCCATTCTTTGCAAAGAGGAAAAGAACTAGCAGAGTGGAAAAAGGCCCACATGTGCTCTTTAAAACAAAGGAGAAGGAGCTCATAAAGTTAATCTTAGGAAAAGCACAGTTGAACCATTTTACTAAATCATATAGTTTACAAATGTCACCAGATGTAATATGCTAGACACTTGTGGTATCCTGCAGACCACATCAAGGTAAAATCTTTAAAAATAAAAAAACAAATAGATTACTATGCTAAATAAGGTAATAATTACAGTGGGTGGCTGGTTAGAATTTTAATTGTGGCAAAATAGGAATGGCTTAGGGGAGAGGGGAAGCTTCTGAATCAGGATAATTTTTTTTATATTATTGCTAAGAGCAAAGTAAAGCCAAAGTAAATTTCAGATTTCAAAATGAAGTTTTTCTCTTTCTGTAAGCTCAAAAAAGAGAATATGGAACTATCCATATAAAGAGTTTGGAACTATCTTTGGTCTAATGGAAATTGTTAGTATTGTCACTTTGGATGGAAATTATTCAACTTTTCTTTATACTCGTGGCGACTTACACTGTCAATACCATCCAGTATTTAGGCCATTTGTATGCTCAGAGAAGTACGTGTTTGCCTTTAAGACAATTGTTTTAAACCTCTGCTGTTTTCTATAGTAATTGCCTTGCCCAGAAGCAGGAAAGAACTACATGATCCCCTGAGAGCACCATAAGAGGAGTTTACAAGGGGTCACGGCACCGCTTTGTCTTGCCCACTAAAATAAGCATTAAGTTCTTTCCAAGGTCCTCTTGTTTCTGGTATTTCATTTCTGTCATTCTGACCACCTTTTCAATGATAATTTCATGCCCCATATTTCACCACCAGCGTTTTGACTCTTACCATCTGCTTATCTCTCCGTCTACTGGTTTCTATAAACGTTTTTCTGTGTTGACTTTCCATTCACTCAATATCTGACTTGGTTTTGCCATTTCTACCTTATGGCCAAGTAACCTCCATGTTTCTGGTTAGGGAATTATCCCAAGTTCTTATAATATGGGGACAATGAAGCTGTTTATGGAAGCAAAACTTCTAGAGGAATTCTCCCCTCAATTTCATGCCTCTATAGTTCAAAATTGGACAATGAAATAATTAAATTGAAGAGAATTTTGGGAAATTTCCCTTTAAAGCAATTATACAACTTTTTTCTCCTGCAGATACTTACACTTTCCTAATCTACACATATAGTAGGACAGAAAAGAATTATTTTAGTTCAGATGGCTATTTATTCACTATTGGTATTCATCATAAAGGTGGCCCAAATTCAAAGGCAACAGCCACAACTAGATTTATCTATATTTTTTCTTTAAAAGTTAATCTAAAAAAGAGAAGTATAGATAAATCTTCCTGCATATTGATGGTAAAATTAAGATTAAAAGTTAAAATTTAGTGCATATATATTTTATATGCAGTAGTCCCCCCGTATCCATGGTTTCACTTTCCGGTTTCCATTACCTACAGTCAATTGCAGTCTGAAAATATTAAATAGAAAATTCCAGAAGTAAACAATTTGTAGGCTTTACATTTCACAATCTCCTCAGTAGCATGATGAAATCTCTCATCATCCAGCTCCATCTTGCAAGAGTGTTTTTTTTAATTTAATCTTTATTGTATTTTTTCTGTTACCATTTAGTCCCCTTATACCCTTCCCCCCACGCAATCACCACACTGTTGTCCATGCCATAACCTTTCTCTTTTTGCTCAATCCTTCCATCCCCTCATCCCCCACGAGCTGTCTGTCTCCATTTTCTTTGTTCGTTTGGTTTGTTCATTAAACTCCATATGTGAGTGAAATCATATGGTAATTGTCTTTCTCTGACTGTTGTATCTCACTTAGCACAGTGTTCTCCAGATCTATCCGTACTGTCACAAAGGGTAAAATTTTCTTCTTTTTATGGCCAAATAGTATTCCAATATGTAAATATCCCATAGTTGTTTTATCCACTCATCCACTGATGGACACTTGGGCTGTTTCCACATCTTGGCAATTGTAAATAATGCTGCAATGAAAATAGGGGTGCTTCCGTTCTTTTGAATTAGTGTTTTGGGTTCCTTTAGATATATTCCCAGAAGCGGAATCATTGGGTCGAAGGGCAGATCCTAAGCTGGGGGAATCATGCTACCTAATATGAAACTATACTACAAGGCCATAGTAATCAAAACAGCCTGGTACTTACATAAAAACAGACACATAGATCAACAGAAGAGAATAGAGAACCCAGAAATAAACCCACACCTTTATAGTCAATTCATATTTGACAGAGGAAGCAAGCACATACAGTGGGCTAAAGATAGTCTATTCAATAAATGGTGTTGGGAAAATTGAAAAGACATGTGCATAAAAATGAACCTAGACCACCTTCTTACACCACACACAAGAATAAATTAAAAATAAGTCAAAGGCTTAAATGTTAGATCCAAAACCATAAAAATCATTGGAGAAAACATAGGTAGCAAAATCTTGGACATAGTTCATAGCAGTATTTTATAAGCTATATTTCCCCAGGCAAGGGAAACAAAAGAAAAAAATAAGCAAATGGGACTACATCAAAATAAAAAGGTTTTGCACAGCAAAGGACATCATCAACTAAATGAAAAGATAATTCAGACTGGAAGAACATATTCACTGATACATCTGATTAGGGGTTAATATCCAAAATTTATAACAAACTTACAAAACTCAACGCCAAAAAAAAAAAAAACCCCAAACAACACAATTAAGAAATGGAATAGACACTTCTCCAATACAGATGGCCAGTAGACATATGAAAAGATGCTCAACATCACTAATCATCACAGAAATGCAAATTAAAACCACAAGGAGATACCACCTGACCGCTGTCCGAATGGCCATCATCAATAAATCCACAAACAACGAGTGCTGCCAGCTGTGACTACCACAGTGCCCTGCTTTTATGGCTTTACGCAGCTTAACTTTCGGAGGTGGAGATAGAGAGGAAACAAATACATATGTGTAAGGAAGGAATAAGTACTAAAATGCAATCGTGGCATATAGAAAAAGAGTAAAACAACTAGAGGTGATGGTGTGTAGGACTTTAGTCAAAGTGTTTAGGGAAGACCTCTCTTAACAAGAAAATGTTTGAGAAGAGGTGTGAATGAAGTGCGAAAGTCAGCTGGGTGAGAACCTCGGGTTCCAGATGGAGGGAACAGCAAATACGAAGTCCCAGCAACAAGAACAAGCATAGCACGTTCAAGGCATAGCAAGGAGGCCAGCGCTGCTGCAGCGGGGCAGCATGCAGGAGACCACATGGAGGACTGAACGAGAAAACAGATCACATACAACCCTGCAGGCTTACGGATTTTACCTGAACGCTGGAAAGTCTTTGGTCTTTATCTATCAGTGAAGTAACATGATTTGCATTATATTTTAGAAACTTGTCCGGCTCTCGGGAGGAGAATGCCCTCATGAGGAGCAAAAAGAGAAGCAAAGATCAGTTATGAGGCTATTGTAGAAAGGAATCAAGGACGTTCCCTAGATTTTTGTCCCTAGCACCTGGTGAATGATGGAGCTTTTTACAAAGTTTAGAAGCATTAATATTGGTTGGGTAGGAATCCAAAGATGCTGTTTTAGATGGATTAAGTTTGAAACACTTATTAGCTAGCCAAGTGGTTGATTATGTGAGACAAAGATTTAGGGGAAAAGTTAGAACAGAAGATATCAATTTAGGAATCAATCACATACAGATGATATTTAAATGCATGAACCTGGGTGAGATCACTTGGTACATGACTGTAAAGGAACTGGTTTTTGAGGAGTGGGCCATAGGTTCCAATATCCAATCTGCAATTTGATATTGGAATCAAATATAGTGAATAATGCTGGGTCAAAAGGCAGATCCTAACATCTAAAAGAAACAACATTTCAAAAAGGACAGATCAATCATATAACTTCACTATGTTAGATGTTATCAAGAAGTCAAAAAAGAAAAGAATTGAAAATTGGCTATTGGATTTGGTAAAGTAGGGACAAGATTGATTTCGCTGTAGGTAGGAATAAAAACCGGACTGGAGATATGCTGAGGAGAAAATGAGAGATGAGGGAGTGTGAACAGAAAGAAAAGTATATTTTTATAGGAATTTTGCCATAAAGAACTGCAGAAGGAAGTATCTAGCTACATGGAAGCATGAGAATATGGGAGGATTGTTTTACCATCAAGACTGGAAATATTACATCATGTTTTATATGCTGATGGGAATCATCCCCCCAGAGATGGAAAACTAATGATGCAGGAGAAGGAGAGCATAAGAGCAAAGATCTTCAGTAGGTGAGAGAAGGGACCTAATGTACAAATGGAGCGATTGGCTTAGAAACAGAATACAGAAAACTCACAGGGGATCCGGAAGCATGTAAGATACTAGATTTGGTGGTGGAAAGATGAGGAATGGATCTTCTAATTAATTTTGTTTTCTAAGTAAAATTAAAAATCAGGGCATTATTTGAGAATAAGAATAGAGGTCTAAAGAGAGGAAATGGCATGTAGCAATATGAGAGCTAAGACGGTGAATGCATGATGGGCCTCGTCCCACCAGGCAATGCTGAGGCTCGTTGTCTGGGACACCTTTTCTGCCTTACCTCAGATTCGCTGGGTGCCCTTTTCTATTCCAGACTTTGTCAAGCATCCAGTGGCACAGGTGTGTACTCTGACAGGACCTGCCTTAGCAGCACCACCTGTATCTCATTCTCTATCCTGGGGCTTCTCTGCAGCAGAACCGCCCTGTGGGTTACCAGCTGACCCCCTCAACCATTAGAATGCACAGGAACCTGAGAGTTCAAAGGAGCTTTAATCCCACTTCTACCCTGTAATGCAAATCTTGACCTGGGGGTGGGGGGGAATGAAAGTGATGTAAATATGCCCATCCTCAGTTCTTTAAGCAATTTTAAGGTGCTTTCTACAGAACTGTTCTACAGAACAGTTCCCAGCAACATAGAGTCCCAGAGGTGACCAGCTAATTCACAGACCATATATCACACTTTTCTTCTGTCCTGTTTCACTTTTCCAAAGACATCATTTGCCAACATAAGCTACCTATTTAAAGCTCTTGTCCTAGGCTACGCTTTCTGGGGAACCCAAGTTAAGTCACTGTGATATTGTGATTTTTATAAATATATATATTTTGGTTTTCATCCAAGGTTCCTGGCTTATATCTCCCCAAACACTTAGAATTTCCTGAAAGATAAGAGCAATGGTACCACTTTTGTTACAAAATTTGGTCTTTTGTCCTGAGTCTTTGAAATCCTGAAATTACTCCAAAGATAAAAAGATGAAATGGGTACTTTTTTTTATTCAGCAAGCCCCTTTTAACCACAGTTGAGTTTATGTTAATGAGTTGACTTTTGGAAAGGCCCTAGGTAATTTAAGGATGGAGGCTGATTGCAAGGGGAACCAGCCTTGTGATTAGAGGGTTGCAATTCCAGCCCCCCACTCTCATCTCTGAGGATGGGAGAAGGGTTAGAGATAGGGTTCAAGTGGCCAATGATTTCATCAACAAAGTCTACCTACTGAAGCCTCCATACAAATAGCTGAACTATGGGATTCAGAACGCTGCCAGATTGGCATACTTCAGACTCTATGGGGATAGAAGAGCTCCTGTGTTTAGGATGCTTCCAGACCTTGCCCTATATATTTCTTCATCTGGCTGTCAATTTGTATACTTTAATATCATTTGTAATAAACCAATAATCTAGAAAAGTAAACTGGTTTCCTGAGTTCTATGAGCCACTCTAGCAAATCAATATTAATAGAACCCAAGGACGGGGTTCCATTAGTGAGGACCTCTGATTTATAGCCAGGCAATCAGAAGCACAGGTAACAATGTGCACTTGTCACTGGCATGTGAGGTGGAGGCATTCTTGTGGAATTGAGCCTCTATCCTGTAGGATCAGACACTATCCCCAGATAGGTAGGGTAACATCAGAATTGAGTTAGATTTGCAGATTGTCTAGGCAGGGTCCACTGAGATTTGAAGAATCGCTTGGTGCTATTGGAAAACACACATGGGAGTCATGTACCATCAGAAAGATACACACTAAACTGCTTCCCCCAGAATAGGCAGTGTTTCATGCTTAACCTTTTGCCATCTCTTCCTTGGTTACTCTTCTAACTATATGGCATCAGAGAAAGATGGCCAAGTTTAGAGATATGGACTCCAGCCATACAAATACAAAGGTCTTCTTAGGTGAATGCTGACAGATCCTTCCAGGGGCCAGTTATTTATCATTTCCATTTAATTAGCCATGTGCTTTAACCAAGCAAGCTAGTCAAGTCAGGAAATGAAAGAAAATATCTAAAAATTAAAATTACAAGAAAAGTCCCAATGACAGCATATCTATTGCCACCAGAATGATAGATAACTGTGCAAAGCCTGAGAAAGGAGAGCAATTTGTTGTAGATGCTTGAATCCTCTCTCAGCTCTCTTCCCTGGAGCCTATCTCTCCCTCTCTCTGGGTCGGCCTTCTGCTGTTCTTGGCCTTCTGCTCTCAACCAGCTCCAGAGAGCAGCTCACCAGAGAGTAGGAGAAGTGCTTCTTGGCTAACAACCCTTTCAGGTGGTTGGCCTCCAACCTGGACTATTGGGAAGGGCGCCTAGGAATGATCCTCCTGATTATTGTCCCGAGCAGCTGGTCTCTTCCCACTACCCATCTGGGAGAAGTTGAGAGAAGGCCGTCAGAACAGAGAAGAATACCACAGAACACTGTCAGGTGGAAGATCAGCAGATCCCACTGTCAAGCAATTGTAATCCCTCTCCAGGGCTTGGTCGACTCCTTCCATCCCTTGGATCTGCCCACTAAAGGCCAAACTGTCTCCTTGGCTAGCAGGCTTGCTTCATGATTCTTGGAAACGCATCTGTATCTTTCATAAAACATTACAGGGAACATCCAGAACATTCATAACATGTTCATAAATATAACTCTTTAAATGAAATGATTTTTTTCCTTGGATGAAATGAACTTGTTGGGAAAAAAAACATTTGGCATTCCTCAAACAGCTTTGGATCATGTGCTGTTTAAGTAACTGTCAGTTCACTGCTGGGTTCATTGACACTTAGTTCTTTAATGGTGCTTATAGTGAATAATGTTGTCTGCACAGAAAGGGTAAAGAAAACAGTCATATGAAATTCAAACCGTTGTCTGGTGGATGGTGAGAATGAATATTCCTGATATGCTTATTAAATTTGAAGCCTAAATTCTCTTCACATGCAATCAACAAGAAGTCAAAATAATTATTTTACCCAAATGCTGTGTATACAGGTTCAGTCTATTTTTATAATAGAAAAAAAATTCAACAGATGGCTAGAAAAAGTAGTTTAAGACATCAAAAACAGCTGAATAAACTTTCAATAGTCTGGGGGAAAGAGAGAGAGAGAAAGAGAGAGAGAGAAGAAATTAGCTTACATTTTAACATTCTAGCCCATTATACATTGAAGGTTCGTTGAGTTATGTTACAAAATATACTTTAACATGTATTCAGTGGTTTTTAAATAACAAAATGTAATTCAAATGGGTGATATAGACCATATGACTGCAATCACATACATAATACGTACATAATACATTTATAATCATACATATAATACAATGTTAAAGATATGATTATAATAAAAACATTATTTTTAAAATTATTCTTTTGTAAACAAGAAATATAATCACATAATAAACAAATATTGATGCTTTATTAGCCTTACCAGAAGGTAGAACAAACAATATCCAGGTAAGAATATATCTGTATTAAAGATTATGTAATAACAGTAGCAGGAATAAGAAGATGAAGAAGAACAAGGAGGAGGAGAAAGGAGAAGAAAAAGAAGTCTCTATTGAATTATAACAGCAATCTGGATTTGTTAAAAGTATGGAGAATATAATCAGGATAAATTTCTTTTGGAAACTATGACCTTAAAACAGACAAAACTACACAAATATCTTGGGTTTTATGAAGCTTGAGTCTCATTTCTGTTCAAACATCAACTAATTTTTGTGACTCCGGGCAAAATTACTTAACTTTCTGTACCTTGGTTTCACTTGGTTTTATCAACTCTAAAATGAATACATTGAACCACAAAAATCTCCATTTTCTTTAGCTCTAACATGGAATGATTTTAACAGAATGAGTCAGCCTTACCTATATCAGGTGTTGCAGCTTAAGGGGAACACATCATCCTCTCCCTGCCCCTCTTTTTTCATTCCTCTTCCTCTATCCCCAAATGCCTTCCCCACCCATGGTTGTTATAGGAAATGATACTGGAAAGGGGTCCCATTATTGGCTCTTAACGCCTTATCTGAAATTAGTATGAACTACGAGTTCCATGGAGAAAACCCAAAGTTAGTGAGAGACATGCATCCTATGTGTTCTTTATCCAGTGAAATGCTACCCAAGGTCAGAACAGGGCCAGGCTAGAGGCCAGTATAGGAATCTGGAGCACTGGAACATCTGAAAAAGAGGGAAATGAGAAAACTGAATGGTTTTATTTTCACCATATTATTATTATTGTTTATAGCAACTACATGAGCATTTACTAGATTTCATCTGCCCAAAGTGATATATTTTAGAGGGGCTCTTTAACACCCAAATCCCACTTTTACTCCCTTTTTCACGTGTTAGCTGGAAAAATAAAAATTTCTTAATTGGAGTTAAGATCTTCCTTTTATGTTCCTTCTGTTACTCATAGAAAGCTCTAATACCTTCCCTGAAAGTAGCCCAGCTAAAATTGCTATTGGTTTTAAAAACATACTATTTAGTTCATATAACCTACAACCAACTAATATTTATATTCACCAATATTTATATTTGGAAATAAACCCCCACAATTTTCCAAAAATTACAGTTGCTCATTTAACATCATTAAGATACAAATACCTCTGACTCTTAAGTGTGGTTTTTTTTTTTAAGATTTTATTTATTTATTCCTAGAGAGGGGAAGGGAGGGAGAAAGAGAGAGAGAGAGAGAAACATCAATGTGTGGTTGCCTTTCACATGACCCCCACTGGGGACCTGGCATGTGACCTGACTGGGAATCTAACATGCGACCCTTTGGTTCACAGCCTGCACTCAGTCCACTGAGCTATGCCAACCAGGGCTGACTCTTAATTATTATAGTCATCGAAGAACATTGGTTTAATATGAAATTAATAATTTCTTTAACCTCGATGTTCACGGTTACACATCCGTTCATGAGTCCACAGGTTGATTTTTGTGAATGTGTTGCAGAGACCATCCACCTATCTAAAGTCTTGCACATTCTTATTCAAAGACAGATTTACCTTATGGTTTTAAGCACTGTTTTAGGCTTAAATTTTAAAAACAATAATTTTTTTTGCCATGACACCAAACCATTGTATTTTGTCTATGAGAGTGTCTATGCTTTAAACTGATCTAAAATTTGATTCTTCCTTAATAAATTCAATAAATAAAATTTTAGATTTATAGATCACAAAAGAGGTATTTATCCTATAGCAGAATTTTCTAAATGTACCTTTTAAATAACAATCCATTATTCAATTGACAGTATTATTCTGCTTTAATACTTTTCCAAAATCTATTTATTGCACAAAATGGGATGATATTTTTAATTTTGAGGCACTATTATTTCTAAGCTTAAGTGCCACTAACAACAAATAAAATAGTTTTCGTCATACAATAAGTAAAAAATTACAGGTAATTCTTATTAATGAATAATGTGACCAGTGGGGATATGGGAATCACAGGATTGTCCAGAGTATAAGAGTAAAGAAATATACTATTTCGAACTGAGTTCCTTTCTAATTTTAGCATATTTATTCCACCAAATCTGTTTAATTAACACATCTCTTGGCAGTTTATCTTATATGAACATTTGTTAATTTTTGCTGGATTCCATGTGTAAAATTCTAAGTGATAGATTAAATGTGTTAATTGTATGAAAATGTATCTATTAAATCCAGCTTTCTCTTTTTACTTTCCCCCCCTTTTTTTAATCTGTTAGAAAAAAACAATTTCTACAAAATATTTTTGAAGCAGAGTTTACAATACTGGGTATGACTTTGTGGAATGTCCTAGCCTAAAACATCTTTCTTCTTCACTCCATTATGCTGGAGTAGACAAGAAACGGTAAGTCAGGGTCTCCAAGTGAACATGGATTTGCATTTCATGTAAAGGAAAGTGATCAGGAAGGAGACAATTCCTATGTAGCTTATATATGCCTGAAACCTGAAAACAGGCTTGTCCTACCATTCTCCTTATACAGCACACTCCATAGCCTACTACTTGGCCTCTGGGGACACTTACATAAGGTCACACGTAGTTCTGAAATGCTCCCTGATCTTCCACCATGCTCCTCCCCGCTTCCCGCCTTGCTAAAAAGCTTTCCAGAGATCCAGGGCAGACATCCCTATTGACCCAATGGCACAGTCAGCCCTGGCCACGTAAATGAAAAATATCTGCTAATTTAAAAGATAACCCTCTATTCTGGACCTTCACACTGGCACCTCTCTTTTCCTGTTTTTCCAGACAAACCGGGGAAAGATATATACAATATTACCAAGCCAAACTATTATGGAGGATTCAAAGTTTTATTTCCTGTGAAGAACTAAGGTTTAATTAGCTAAAAAGGAAGTGAACAGAAGAATGATAAGTAAAAGTTGGTCTCTGTCTCTCTAGTGAGATTATCCTCGGTACCTCTGAACTTTATTATCCAAACAACGAGCCGAGGGAATGGCGTGACTTGGAGCCTGTGATAATTTCATTCTCATTATTGCTCATGTAAAGCTGCGAAGAGGCTGTCAGCTATTGCAGTGGCTTTGGACGAAAGAGAAGCAAATCTCAAAAGGTTTGTGATTTGGAGAAAGTTCAGATCGCTTCCAGAATTTGGCTGCTTGTCCAAAGCTTATCTGAACTATCTGAACTTTTTAAGTCTTCAAAATTGGCCTGGACATTTCTGGCTCTTCCTTACTGGGCCTGGCGTGGAAGTACAGGCGAATGGCCTTTTATAAAGATTTTTGGCACCTCTGGTTTGGATGCTGCTTACAAACTGCTAACAAGAAATTAAAAGGAAAATCATTTAGTTGTGTTAGCACATCAGTAAGAGTTTGGATTTTTGTAAAAGTTTCTTTTTACTAACATGGCTTACTGGTTCTTTTTATAATAATTTGATAGTATACACTAGAGTAACCAATTGTCTCAGTTTGTCAAGGACCAATAAATTTCCTTAGATGTGGGACTTTTTCCAGTTCCAAATTAAGGAATGTTCCAGGTAAATTAAGACAAATTATAAGTCACCCTATGTGAGATTTTTAACAGCAGACCAAATTCTTGCTGAAATACTAACTGGAATGTAATAAATAATATATTTATTAATTGCCTTTTAATTTACACATTTACCTGTTTTAATTATTATATAATTAGAGCTTTGACCTAAGTCTAAGACTTTAAAAGGTAACCTTTTCCCCCTACTTGTTCTGTGGTACAAGACACAACCCTGTTCGATTTGCTAGCGACCATAATAAAGGTATAAACTTCACACTATGGAATAATGATGCTTAGAAAGCAAGAACAAATAAGAAATTTTGGATTTTTAATTCTATGTCATGACTATGAACTAAAATTTCATCTTAATAAAATCAAAAATAAAGGAGAACTACAGTTAAATAATTACTCCATGGAGTATTTTAAGATAATTTCAGAGGCTAAGATATAGTCTAGTAAAAAAAATAATGATCCTGAGAATGGTGAACTCGATCATTACCACTGAACTTTTAATTTGCTCCAGAGTGATATCACTTCAACACTTTCTTAAAACACAGATTTTTAGAATCTGCGCTTCATCATTTTATTTCCTGGTTCTTATAAAACAGATACATGGAATTGCCTCTAAATTGTCTTCAGTGAATGCCCTACCTTCACTACGCCCTCCTTCAATCCATGTCTCCCAAAGATACTTCAACTTTCTTCCCCCAACAATAGCGCCCTGGGACTACAGTGGTACAATTTATTTATAAGTGTCCAAGACATTTTTGAAAGTAAAGAGTGTGCCATTAATGATTAAACTGGGGCAACAGGTGAAAATCTAAGACTATCCAGAGCACACACTAAACATGGTCACACCATAAATCTATCAAAGTATAGATAACAGTTTTAGAATTGGGTTCTGAGTCTCCCCTCTTCACACAAACACAATTTTTTCCTTCCCTATGGATCTCCTAGATTTCTCTTGATACAACAACTTCTCCATGTAGCCAGTTTTTCAGCAAGCTGGTCTGTTCTGCTCCTAATCTGCATACAATCACTGGCCCCTGCTCATTTGCCTTCCTCTCCTCTCTCCTTACCTGCATTCTTACTTTCTATGTGTTTTATTTTTAAATTCCAGAATTTGGGTATGATCACAATACAATGTAGGAATTATTTTTTTCCGTAATGATAACATTTCCCTTTAATAATCTTTTGGATTTCTGGTCCTTATATAGTTTACCTCATTTTTAATATCTCGTTAGTAACTTTTTTCCCCTTTCATGTTCAGTCTCTTTCATGAGGAAATTAAAACACACATTCCCGTTTTGAAACGTTATTTCTCTCACCTCTTAGTGTAAGGATTATAACTCTGGAGACTTGTTACCATGACTTGTGGTAAGCTGCCCAATTTTCAGAGTTGATTCAAAAATGAGACCTCTTCCAGGACCTCCATGATCTAAACAGGAAAAAAAAAAAAGCCTCAGCGTCAACCTCCACTAAAATCAAAAGCAAAAATTATCAATACAATCGCTCCAAGTAATATCTAAGCAGTTGAACAAGAATTCTTTGTAATTTACATATAATGACTCATTTCCATGATGCCCTTTGAGTATATCAAGTTTTATTTATTATTGTCGGATATATGATCAAGAATCTCTTTCTCTCTCACACACACAAGCACACACAGTGAACATAATGAATAAAACATAGGACAGTGAACAGATTTCCAAGCTCTTGTCCCAGTTCTTCCTTTAAAATTTTGTTTATTTGATTTTTTCAACATATGTCTCATCCATGGAGATGACAGTGGGGCTATTTTCCATTTTTGTTGTTTATCCTCACTATCATCTTCACTTACAGTGGGACCTCACACCACCCAATCATCACCTGGGGGAAGCTCCGAGATGTCAACCCAGTTGCTTCTCCACTTTGCCCACTGCTGACTTACAGTATTGTATTCGGAAAGCTGCCAAGCCTGTTACTACTCAGCCATTGCTTCCCAGCCCCTTAAATAGTGTTTTTCTTGTTTTTGTCATTCTTTGTTTTTGTGGATCATTTTTTGTCTTTTGGGTAGGTATTCTGGTGCATTCAAGCCACCATCTTTAAGTTTCAATTTAATATCTCTGGATCTCAATTTTTTCATCTCTCAATTGAGAAAGTTGAACATATTTTCCCTGAGATCACTTTTAAATATTTGGAAACTATGAACTCTAAATTATATGCTTCACAAATTTTTTTCAAACCATTAAATTAACCTCAAAATTAACATTGCATTCACTGGACCCTATACCCTATATCATTCTGCTTATAGAATGATGCTTCAGTGTATTTTTAAAAGCCCTGTATAACCTGAGTTAATCTTTTAAAAACAACAACCAAAAAAAGAAAAACTATATTACTTTCAATCTGTTTATTAGGTCAGTCTCTTTAAGGCAATATATTTATCTTAATCAGTTACTTAATGTGCTAATACTGCTGTATTCCTAAAGCCTATCTTATTTCTTAGTCCTTACATATGTGTTGAATGTAATAATAAATGAGACAGACCATTGTTGTGTAATAAACTTCACCAGACAGAGGATATGGTCCTAAAATGGGTATTTCGGTGACTTGCAGGAATCAGTGCACCTCCCCAAGAAATTATCTACTTACTCGTCCATAAAGTAGAAGGGCCTAGAAAAGCATTTCTTAGATTAAAACCCCATATATTCAGTCTTTGTCCCTTCAGACTGGTCGAGAGCAGGAGGGAAGAAAGGATAGAATGCATGTGATTTCATCATAAATACCTGCTGTTGCCTCCATCTCTGTAGCTCTACCCTGTTTCATATTTGCATTGAAAGCTGAAGTGATCAGGAATACCGGCTATACGTATTCCTCTTGGTCTTCTCCCAGACTTCTCTCCCTCTGTACTCCTGTGGGGCCTGAAAGAGTCAGGGTTATGAGAAAAATGAAGCAGGTTTGATACCAAATCTGACATTGTCTGCACCTCACTCCACAACTCAGTGTCTGCCAGGGTTCAACCATGTTCCAATGCTTCACTTTGTGTGGCTATCCAGAGGTGAGAAGTGCTGGGTATCCCTCCTTATGGTGCCATTTGACCTGAGGGAGTGAAGATCAAGTCCCAATTGTGTGATGACTGGTGCATTATCCATGGCCTGGGCTTACATCCAACAGCTGTTGTCAAGCAAATGTGACTAAACTTATTGTTGCATTTAGAGTGATTCTCTGCTTAGCTTTGTTATACAGACCTTAAACACTCTCAACTGTGGAAAAATGCTGCCTTTCTGGCACTAGATAAAATGGCCAGGCATATCAAGCGAGCTCTCCAACCCTTAATTGAAAATGGCAACAAGTCATGCCAATCATTCAG
This sequence comes from Micronycteris hirsuta, assembly GCA_004026765.1. Taxonomy (NCBI): domain Eukaryota; kingdom Metazoa; phylum Chordata; class Mammalia; order Chiroptera; family Phyllostomidae; genus Micronycteris; species Micronycteris hirsuta. Next base: position 62,536 of record PVJI01000656.1, read on the forward strand.
AAACTCCTCATCCCCATCCCAAATACCCTCGTGCTGGAGGGCTGGCCCAGCCCCTCTCTTTCCGACAGTTCAGATACTGTTTCTTGCTTTTTGGCGAGAACTCTCACTGATTCTGGAAGAAAACCAAGATATATCATGTTGTTCCTTTTTAAAGCCTGACTGCTTTGCTCTTGACAAAACGCTGCTTGATTTGCTAAGAGTGAGGGGGTGGGAGATCTCCCCTTCTCATTTTTCCTTCTCATTGGGGGCTCAAGGTGATGTCAGAAATGCTATTAAGTGGCACCTTTTGAGATGGCATGCTAGACACATAGTAGTCAGGTCCATTTCACTTGCACCTTAGTTAATGGGCTTTTTATGGTGCACTTGTACACATAGAGTTTATGGCTCATTTCCTAAATTACTATTCAGGGGAGGGGAAAATCCCCCAGTACAGCACGATGTCCTATTGTGTTTCATTTACTACAATTCATTAAAGTACCAAATCTGAACCACTATGCATTAATTTATAATTTCACACTGAGTAAAAATATACCTAGGAAGCATTGGTATAACAAGAAGCCCTCCCAGGTGGTTTCTTGTCACCTGCCTGAAACTGCTATCAGACACTAATTTACACGAAACTTTAGAACCAATCATAAGACAGTTACCCTAACCTTCCCGATGGCCCCAAATAGGCAATTGTTTACCTTGTGTGGTTTCACTTGTCTTTCTTGGGCTATCTGAAATTTGATCGATTCTAAAGCCAGATCGAGTTGTACTTCTTTCTCCTCATGTGATCCCATTACTCAAAGAAATATAAAGATCTCCTGTTTTCCTGTACCCTCAGTCTCTCAGAAAAACATTTTATCAACGGCACAGGTAGAAATGTAGGAAAACGGCGAAGGCTCCACACTTATCTTCTTAAGATCAGAAGTAGCTGCGTGCTTACCAAAGTGGTGTTAGCGGTTGTTCTCTGTCACCTAAATACAGAATTTAACTCCGGCTTTCTTTATTTTCTTTAATCACTACAGAGGACACTATTATTTTACTTTTAACATTTATTGATATTTTCATTTTAGGCAGTATTATTCTTTTAGGATTGAAAAGATATGGCAAGTAAGCCTTTCCTTAAAGCATAGAGTAAGGAGGGAAAGAACTAGAGGATTTTTAACTGAAAAGGTGAGTAAAGTAGCAAGATTACCACAAAAAAGATAAAAGAAATGGAAAATCTTGAGAGGTGAAAGAAAATAGTGAAAGAGAAGGCAAAAGGAATTGCATTCAAAATGACAAAGCAATTTGTCTAGAAATCTTTGTACACAATAAGAAATTCAGGTGCGCAATAGATGGGCTGACTGCCCAATGTTTGACTCCAGAGGCCTTTTTAATCATGAACATTAACAATTAAATGTCAATTCAAAAGAACTTCACATATTTTAATCATTTTTAATATGTTGAAATTTAGATAAATATAAAAAAATTACAGGTGAGAAATAGTCTCATGTAAATCTATCCATTCAGCTTCATTAGACAAGTATTTATATCAAAAAAGAAAGGAACCTGAAAAGAGGTAGGCATTTTAAAAAACTTTTACTTGGAGTCCTTGAATTTTCAAAAAGAAATATAATGTAGTCATAAATACCATTGAGGAGTGGGTTGACCAGCTGTTCTCCATCTCCACTGAGGGAGTATAAGGAAAAATAAGGTAATGTGCTAGGGAGATGATTGAAATTAAATAGATAGGAGATTTATCTTGCAGCAAAGGCTGTGAAAAATAAAATAAAATAAAATATTTAGGCAGGCCTTAATGCCCTTTCAGTGGTCTCCAAAATTGACCTTAACCTTGCTTAGTCTGCATTTGTCAGGGAGTGTTAAAGTATGATGGGATTATCTGTGTGATGTCTTCAACTTTTTTAGTGAGATGACCTAAAATTCTGTTTTATATACAAGGGACCTACTCAGTGGGAATACTGTTTTTCCCTCTTTGTATCACAAGGTATATGGCCTAGTCTGGAAGACTAAGTCTCTTCATTCTTTGAGGTTTTATTAGTGGCATTAAATAACTCACCTGGACAAGTTCTGCAGCAGAATTCTTCACATGGTATTCAGAACAATCTCTGCTCAGGGGATAATTTTTACTAAAATGTTCTCCTTTCACCGTAACGCCTGCCTGCCTATCCTCATCTCTCCTGGTGTCCGCGTCTGGTGAGATCAGTGAACAAATTTCAGTATCCTCTGGAATTTTTATTAGGACTCTCCAGTTTTATAATATTAGAATTTTTAAAAGCTGTGGGAAAAAAAGACTACCATCAAGATAATGACATTGACTTTTTCACTTAGACATAGACTGAATAGTCTGTCTACAACGTGTGCAAATTATAACTGTTGTAGTAACTGTTAAATATAAAGTCCCTGGTTTACCAAGCCCCCCCCCCCAAGCCAGGACCTGCTATTTAAAAATAAAAAATAAAAACCATCCTGTTTTCTAAAAATGCTGGCAAACTTCATTTCCTTCTCCCTCCTCAGATTTTCTCCCATTCTTCTCTAAGTTCCCTCATGTCCTAACCTCAGATTTTTTTCTTTCATTTTGTCTCCAGAAGTAGAAAATGTGACTTCAAATCAAATCGATAATCAAGACAATTGATTTGTCTGTAAAGCATATCCTGATTATAAAAGAAAAATCTAAAAAAGAATCCATCGATTAAAATGCATAATAAAAATTAATATCACTTTAATATTTTTGTCCTGGGCATCAGTGTTTCCTACTATAACAACCGTTCATATCACTGAGGAGCTTATGGAAAACACAGATGCGGGGCACCATCCCTGGAAGATCTTCATTCCAGAGGCCTGGGTTGAAGCGGTGGGAATTGCAGCACTTCATTAGTCCAGCATATGCTGTGGAATTTAACCTCCTAAAATCAGTAGTTTGCAATGCAGACAAAGCTACAATTAAGACAAAATTTTTTTTAAATTGTTCTTAAATTTTTTTTTCCTTTATACTGTTCTTCTTTGGCTTCCTTCTCCATTGAAAGGCATAAATTGGATGGATCTAAAGGAGAGAGACTTGCTTTTGCTGTGGGATTAACCAGAAGACCAATCAACGATCAATTGTTCTGTCTTCCTTCTTTTTCTGTTTGCATTCCAGGCAAGTTCATATGATTAAGTACAATTCGAACTCTGGCTGGGAGGTAACGTAATGACAGGATATGAGGAGAAAAAGTCACCTCAACACAAGACCTGTTACAGACTATAGCAGTGCAGATGTTTACTTGCTTGTTTTAGTTCAAGGAAAGCTTCTGATTCCTCCAAGTTTAAATGCAGACTAAATAGCCTTTGATCATCATGTTAATTTATGTGGTGCAAAAGTTCATATTTTGTTGATTTTCTGTAAAAGAATTTCTAGGTTTCTGAATTTTAGGAGATTCTACAGTTGCACTAATTGTTAGTTATTTATATACAAAGTGCTTTGGCTCCTAACAACAATGGAAAGATGCAAGAAGAAAAAGAAACTTTGATATTTGACAAGCAGTGTTACCAATATGTAAACAGGATCAGAGAACTCTCTCAGCTACAGAGATTGGCTGTGGATATACTCAGATAACACTTAGCAATGGGATTTGGGCAGAAATTACAGACAATATGGACTGATACGCAGCCAAGATCCCTTTGTTTGTAGGCAGCAAGACCACGGTCATCGATATGGGTTCTAATCCCAAGGACATCAATGGGGGAAGAGTGACAGAAAGAGGGGCTGGCACTACCCTTGCTGGGCCAACGCCGTCAGAAGGAACCGATTCGGGGTATGGTTGGCAGACAGCCCAGTGATCAACACAGAGACCCTGGATACCACATTTCAGCAGAATAAAGGAAATGTGAGCCGAGAGATTTGTTTTCTTTCAGGATATATTGAAAATGAAGGGTAGGATATCCTCTTGGTGGAAAAATCAGTGAGCCAAACTGGGAAAGACAGAGGTTGTGGAATGAGTCAAGTACTAAAGAGATAAGATGCCAAGTATATCTAAACATTCTATAGAACATTATGCCAATGGTATTTCTATCCTTTCTGGATTTTTAAATGTTAGGAAAGAATTTTAAATTCCGTTTGAATTTTAAGAGGAAGGAAGAACTCAGAGCAGAGTGAACCAATATGAAAATTGTTTCATCATTTAGAGCTAACACAGCAAATTACATTTTCCACTGATTAATTTATATATAGTCTCTTCTTAACCATAAATATATACACCCCTACCCAGAATGGCTTGCCCAGGCTATAGGATAAAATTCACACTCCTCAGTTGGCATTCAGATATTTCTAGGTTATGATTCCAATCTCTTTTCTTATTTCCTCCTTTCAGGGATTCTATGCTCTGACTACCCAAGTTCATTCTCTATTTTCTGAACAAATTTCACAACTTCACAGCTTTGCTTCAGATGTTCCATTTATCAGAAGTATCCCATTTTCTCCTTGTTTAAGCATATTTTATGCAACTCAGATAGCAATAGCCTTTCCCAGTCACCAGTTAGCGATGCCTGCTTTTTCTCCAGTGTACCTTGATTTGTTCACTTAATTCTGTTTGCAATTAATTCATTTCTCATTTCTTTCCTTTTCTTAGTTCATTTGAGGTTTTGACCAAGCCAACCAGAAACTGAACTCCTTTTATGAATATCATTTTTGTTCATTGTTATAAGTTATAATCCCCAGTGTCTAGTACAGAGTTTTGTACATGGCAAGGACTCAATGGACATATTACATTAAGTAATCATCTGTTTAGTATAAATTAAATTTTTTATTTTAATTTTATTTCATGTTTAAGGAAAGGCATGGACCTCTTATTTGAAATTCAAGAGAGATATCTTATTCTCTAATGAATTACCTCCTTGTTCTGTAATGAAATGCCTCTTATGGATTAATTTTCAAAGCTTATTTTTATTATAACACATTAATTATAATTTTGAAAATATGTTTAAATAATAATATATTTACTCAAAGGAAATAAAAAACTACCCAACCTGAATGGAGGAGTCCATCCTAATTTTCTAGTGCATAGCAGGCAAACTGTGTGAACTCCGATTAAGCTACTAAGAGTCAAAGATTAGAGAAATACTTTGCCTCTTTTTCAATGAAAGTATCATTTTTCCCCCATTTTATTTCCAGTCTAACCTAGATAAAGAGAATGTTACTCTCTTCCATGCTTGAATTTTGAGCTTATCTTTGGTCTCTTTAAAGAACTCTGGAAGCAGTAAGGACAATCTATTAGAAGATAGAAAATAGAATTTTAAGTATAACTAAATCTATATCTTCAGTCAACAGAGGCTCCACATTAATGAGCTCTAAAGAGATCCAGGTCTAGTCCCCACTGGGCTGTGCTATGGGACCTGGAGAAGGCAGGGACACCAATTGAATGATAGAGTGTCTTGGTGACAATGAACTTATTCACCCCAGGGATAAGAAAGCACCATTAAAAGCAAATAGCATCTAATTAGAATCTTCTCTTCATTCAGGTTTCTTCTGAAGATGAATTTTCTTTCATTCCATAATAGATTATAGATCCATCATCTACATTCAAATAGCGATTGCTTTGTGAGATTGAGATGAGATAGATAGCTCAGGTTCTTTATTCACTGGGGTCTGCACAGAGGAGTGACTTAGAGAAGATTGCACAGAGCATTTTACAAAAGGTCACAAAATCATTTTATGTTTTTTTAAAAAATATATTCTCTCCAGAGAATTCTGCTCAACTTGAAGGCAACAGCTGTTTCTGGGAGTTCTTTCTTACTCACGTCTGCCAGCTGGGTTGAACGAACTCTTGGGAAGACAACATTACTCCTCTCAGGTTGATAGACTGTGCCAGAATGGCTCAGTGAGAAAGGGGTGAGAGGAGGTATCAGAGTTGAAACTGGGAGAGAGTAAAGAATTGCTTAAAAATTTTAAATACTAAAACCATCAGCTGTAAGAAGCTATATATATGTCACTAAACAAATAGTTCATAGTCAATTTATGTGGAAGATGCTAACATGAAATACAATTTTTTAAAAGCAAGCCATCTATTTAAAAGATACCTAGTGATTTAGAGATGAATATTAAGTGTTTATAATGTGTTAGGTAATTTACCTATATTATAAAGTTTAATTTTCATTGAAAGCCTAGGAGATAAATTTGAATACCCTCATTTTAAGGAGAAGGGCAGTAAGCCTTGGAGAAGTGAAGCCAACTGACCAAGGTCTCACCGCTTACTATGTGTGTGGGATGTGGGTTCACACACAAGCTGCCCTTCCTCCAAAGCCCATGACCATGCCAAGCACCAGCCTATCTTGGTTCCTTTAATTTCCTGTTCCCACAAATCTCTATGTAACTGGTTCTTTCAGGTTTTCTATTGAAATGTCCCCACATCACTGAAGTCTTCCTTGACCACAGTGCTTAAAACAGCAATCCCTCCTCACTACAGCACCCCTAGTCTCTTACCCAGTGTCACGTTTACTCTCTAAATTTCACACCTGACATGTTATACATTTTATGTGCATTGAACATATCTCCCTACCATAAGCTAACTGGAGGCAGAAACCTTTTCTGTTCTTCAATACTCTTCCCCAGTCCTTGGAACAGTGCCTGCCATGAACAAAATGCTCAATATATATTTACAGAATGAATAAATGAAGGGTGAAGAGTGAGATAAACAGGAGATCAGAATATCTTAAGGTCTTTCCTGGGAGTTGCAAGGATTCTCACAAGGCCAGAAAATGTAAACGACTTAAAATACTGGGGACACAAAAGGAAGAAATATGTCAAAAGAACAGTTGAAAAACAAAGGTGGAAATCTTTAGGTGGCCCCTTTGTAGAACAATGGCTTCAAACCTAGGAACTCAGATAAAAGCATAAGCAAAATAACTCAGTTTATCCATTAATAACTATTGTGCAAAATTAGCAAGATAATAAAATCTTTCAGTCCACCGAAAGCTGTAACTAAACAGAAACCATTTTAGCTTTATAGATCTTTGAGAGATTTAGCTTATGCTCATTTCAACAGACCCTTCATAAATAACACATAGATAAACTGAAAAAGACCAAAAGTTTCTCAATAGAAATGTAACTGGAAGCTTTGATGACTTTCAAAATTTTGAACAAGGGCTGGGTGCCAGTTAAATTTTTCCTTACTAAGCTTTGAGACTTCGGATACAGTGTCATTCAACTCCTTGAAGCCATGCTTTCTGTTCGTAAAACTATAGACAGAAGTTCCTACATCGTATAGTCATTACAAGGATCAAATAAGATACGTCTATTAAGACACTATAGAGTCACAGAGAAAAATAATCAAGATTCCTGAATTTTAGCCCTTAGCCCACATGTACTTTGTGTGTGGCCTTAGAGAAGACAATTATCCTTATGGGTTTCCGTTTCTTTATTCATAAAATTAAATCGTAGGGCTAACTTGATCTCCAGGATCTTTAAATTGCAAGAAGGTATGCTACAACATTTTTGAAAAATGTAAAGTAAACATGTGACAATGAGGTACTAATACCTACAGTTGTTACAAAAATGACACTAATATCCTGTATATATGCTTACAGACAGTTTCCCCTATGCTATATTTTTTCCTGCCCCACAATCTCTGCTCCAAAGTTATCTAGAACAATCCAGCTGGGCCAGTCACCCATACGCCCACCAACATACAAACAACAGCTATTCTGTGTATTAAGATGGTAAGCCCATAGACTCACACTATGATTATTAAGCTAGTCCTTATGTATAGAGCCCAGCATCACTGGAAGTATATTGCTTTTCTTGTTCAAGTGACTAGATTTTTATTCAACAATTTATTAAACCAATGATAGGCTACAGCAGCTTTAAAAAAATTTCGTAATTAAACAACAGTTATAAATACAGGAGGTCAAAGCTTTTTATTTGATAGTGAATAAATCAGTTCATTACTCAGTTTTCTTATTGAAAAAAATGGGGTAATTTGTCATGCCTTATAGAAGGTTATAAGGAGATAAATACTTCAAAGTTACCTTTGTGTTTGGAAGAACAAAAATGTAAGTGAAGTTTTATCTCACATTCTATCAACTGTAAATCTCTTTGAAATGTCTCCAATAAAGTTATAATTGAAGCTCATTATTATTTGAGCTTATTGCATGAGCCTGAAGAACTCTCTAATAATAAAAAGAAAAATAACTTATAATCAGTATCTTTGGCACTTATGCATTTTATCCTCTAATTGTTAAAAATGTGACTCTCTTATGCAAAACAAAAAACCTTTCAATTATACCTCCAATTTTTCATCTTAGAAATAGTTTTTGAAGTTAAACCTATCTTGAACTAAAGAACAATAAACACCCAGAAGCTAATCTTCATAATTCGCCTATTTATCTAACTTAAATGATCAGTGAAGGTGTTAATTTTGGAAGTACAATAAATTCTACATTATATAGTGAAGCTTGACATTAATGTCTATTTAGATTGGCAGTGATTACTATAGTTTTTGGCATCAGATGCTGTGAGGTTTTACAAAGGACAGGGCTATTACAGATACTTCACTTCTTATCTGCCCTCACCTCTGAAAGTTCTTTTAGAACTATTGAATAATTAGTTCTACAATATGACTACAGCCTTTAATAAGCCAAATAACCTAAGCACAATCTCCAACAACAATGATTCCCTGAAATAAAATGGAGTTATGCTCTTTTTCATTATTATAAGTCATTTGACTTACAGCAGTTATTTCTTTCCTGTGTGGTTGCATACTAAAAAGGTAACTTCTTTGTTTTGGGACAAGTCTCCTCAAATGGAGGACAACGACATCACAGACCTTTTGGAAACACCCAGAATGGAATACATGGGTTTTTTTGTTTTGTTTTGTTTCCTGTTCAAGAATTTAAATCGTCTTTTATTAAGTGTCATGTTTATTGAGTGACATTGTGGCTTTCCTTCCCAGCCAGGCAGCCCTCCCTTCCACCCACTTCTCAATTCCCAGCCCACCTCCCAACTTTCACCACCTTTCTCCTGTGTTAATTTGCACACCTCACTTGCTCCCCTGTCATTGACTATTGCTACGTGTGTGGTATTTGGAGGGGCAGGGAAAGAAGAGTGAGAGGAATGCACATGTCAGCTTCCTTTGCCTGATACACAGCCATTGGAGCTGGGTTTCTGCCTTCTCCTTGATGTTAGTGAAAATACATAAGTAAATCTTGAATAGCACTTTGAATATCATCCAAAGAACCCAAAGTGCTTTATAAATATGAAACCCTTGACGCTGACTTCTACTCATAATTCTCTTTCAGAAGAAGCAAAGCAACTCCCATCCTAGAGCCCCACTTGGGAGGACATTTGGTACCAGACCCTTTGACTCTCACATCTGGGAATGTGCACTGAGAAATCACTGCCACTCAGGCTCTGGAAGCATCCTGGATTCAAAAAGTCTGCATGATTAAGCGAGTGAGCAGCAGACATCACCACCACCACCCTCTCCAGGCATTTCCCCTGATTAGGCTAAAATCCAGCCCATATTCTTAATGGGACTATTTTGGTCTGTGGGTTCATGTTAGGTTCACAGATGAAAATAAGCAAAACCAAGATCCAAAATTCCATTTGGAACCAGGAAGAAGTTGAATTTAAACTTTGGAATAATCTTTTGGTTTTGTTCTCACCAATATGGGATACCTGGGAGTTTAGTTGAAATTAAAGTAACTTAAATAAATATTGCATGCAAAAATATTAAAATTAAGATCAACTTTCATTAACTAATGTATTGTTTTCAATTTGGTAATTTTGGGAAAAATCAATCAAAGTAATTTAAATTATGTCACCTCTTTGTTAGCTAAGAAGTGGAGGGTCAACTCTACAATTCCCAGACTGTTGTTTGCGACAAGCTTTATCCTTTAGTAAAAATATCTAGTCATCTATACATTAGCCAGATATTGTGTACTGGATATTTACATTTATATCCAAAATCCAGATTCAGCATCTGTGTCCTTAACCAATCATTCTTGATATTGATTGTGACATATCAGAGACCTTTGAAATGCCTCCTTGAAAAAGGTATTTTCAAAAATATTTGAAAATCATAGAGCTAGAATATCTTCTTCAAAAACAAAGAAATATAATAAGCAATTATGAATTAATAATGGCTAATATTTTGACTTATATGAGAGATTTTAATGTTTTTCCTTTATTTACTTGACATGAACCACTAATTAATCTGGATGGAAAAACAAATACATTTATTTTCAAAGGAAAGCATAGTTACATAACATTACCACTACTCTTTAGAGTAAAGGGAAATAATTTGTTCTTTAACATATTAGAGATTTATAAATACTCATAGCTTTATTCCACAGTAACTAGAACTTTTGACAACAGATGTGGCCATTGAGCATCTGGTATACTATGAAGTCAACTAAAAAAAGCATCTCTGAAATGCCAAAATGGGCTTCAACTCCTGACGCTAGTTCATTGCTACGTGGCACTTGTGTGCCTACGCCCGGGGGAAGGCAGCACTGTCCTACGGTGCTGCACTGCGAACACCTGGAATGTGTTCTCCAGAGTGAAAGCAGCAGGAAACTGACCAGAACTAACCTCTCTCATATTATTGCTTCAATTAGACCAAAACAACTTTCCCTTTGAAAACTTAATAATAAACACTGCAGGTCATTCACTTGTTTTGAGGCCCTTTGGGAGAGAGGAGCAGATGCAGCCCCTTAGCCAGCCCCCTTGCTGACACAGAGACAGGAGGCACAAATCAGGACTGATATTGATTTTAATTGGAACCAACAGCACCTACATGCCATATTAATTTTCACATCTTCCTGCAAAAAAAAAAAAAATGAAAGGTTCATTTTAGTTCCATCGGGTTGATTAGGCAGAGTGTTATAATTAGTGCGTTCATAGTTTGAACAATACCTGAGCAAACTTAATTACTTCTAAAAGCCTTATTGTGTACCAAAAGCATAGAAGGGAACATGCCTAGTTCATTAGATTCGTTTCCAATCAGTGAATAGGTGTTTTCCTTAATAACTCTCAATGCGGTCTCAAAAGATGTCGCCGACATAGAGAGAACAAGCAGTGCAAAGAAACTTCTATAAAACCTAGATGGTTTTTCTTTTCTTGACTAGAATCGCCCAATGAAACTGTTTCCACACAAAACAAAACTGACCTTCAAACTTGACTTCTTTACCCTCACTAGATTCTCACCACCTTCTAAACATAAAGGCAATACCATTGATTTTGTGAAAACACAGATTTTACCGCCAGTTCTATCTTTCCTCATGATACATTAATTCCACACAAGCTGGGAACTGCAATTTGTTCTATACTTATCCTATTGGTTGATAGAGAATATTGAATTGGTTGCTGATCCCACCCCAAAGTAGTTCTCAGATTTTCAGGGGCTGTAAATTTAGGCATTCTGTGTCAGCAGGTCTGGGGCTGGGCACGGCCTCTGCATTTATAACCAGTGCTCCAGTTAATTCTGGTACGGGTGACCCAAGTTTTGGGGAACACTGACCTGGCCGCTTTAAGCATAAGTAATAATGACACTTAAAGACGTAGGGACAAAAAGGAAGAGACTGTCAATGTCAACTCATTTGTTCCCATAGTGCCAAAACACAGATCTGGTAAAGCTGCAATCATCGATTTCACAAGACAGTAGTATCTGTAGGCAGGTTAGCTTCATTTGATTCCGCTATCCAACTAATGTTTATTGAAAACTATTGTTGGAGTAGTAATGTACTCAATATCGAGAGAGAAAATGTTAAACAAGGCAGAGAAGGGTTTTTATTGTAATTCCAGGTTATGGAGATGTGTCTATATTTTATGTGAGCATGTGTTTATTTACAAGGTTTATGTGAGAGAAGAGAAAACAGCATAAGAATAAAATGAGTTATTTTGAAGGAAAGAATTATAACTATCATTAAAAATTCCATATTTTCAGACAAAGGATTGTTTTAATAGACAGTGATATACCTATACTCTGTCATTAAAATGATGCTTTTGTGTTTAATGACAGGAAAAGATATTTATGCTAAATTAAAAATGAATTTAAAAATACTATTTCTATTATAATGCATTTTTGTAATAATCATCATCTATTTGTATGCTAGAAAAAAAGTTCTACCTAGGGAGATTACTGGTTATTATTATTTTCTTTCTTTTTGTTTGTCCATATTTTTAAATTTGCTACAACAGCCATATATCACTATTTTTTACATATTACTTTAATAAGAGGTGAAATGGTGTTTTCAAGTTGACTATTATATAAAAACTGGGAACTCGTGACACGGGCAAGGTACCAGAAAAAGGAACGCATGAAGAACACTCTAGAAGAGCAACTTTTGTGGTTTTCTATTTTTCTCTTCTGCACTATCAGTCTTCACGGAGGGAGCGAGTTTCAGGATAATATTTTTATTTAGATATAAGACCTGAAGTTAAAGATATGGCCAAGGCTAAGGCAACTCCTAGATACAGATCTGGGACTAGTCCATCTCCAAGACGCCTTAACAAAAGCATGCAAAATCTTATTTGAAATCTTGGGCAGAATAGGTAATAACAAATAGTCCCCAGATTTGAAAATACCAATACTTGGAAAGGGAACGTACCCACTCCTACATCTACAGTATTTGGAAATTAGGGAGGTCAGTAGTAACTTACAAATGTGTGGACATATTCAGAGAAAGTTAAAAATAGTCCTAATAGATTTTTATCACAATTGGTTTATTATATTACTGCCTCTTTAACGTTTAAGGTTACTAGTCATCACGAACATACAATAGAATTAAGAAAATATAAATAAAACTAAAAACAAAAAAGGAGCCAAGTAAAAAGCAAAGAGAAATGATACTAAACCCAAAGGTCTTAAAATGAATTAACTTGAAAAAAGGCAAAGGAAAAAGGAAACCCTTACAACAACAAAAACAAAACAACACGATTTACTGAGCATTTGCTAAATGCTGGGCACTGTGGGCAGTCTGTATAAATCATCTCCAATCCTGGCACAGCCCTAAAATGCAGATAATGATAAGCGCATGTAGAATTCAGAAAGATGAATTGTGCAGGACCATTTCATATCATGGAATAACTCCATAGTATAGCACGTTGCTTCCAAAATGTTTAGAAAATTACTCTACATTAATTTTTTATTCAGTCAGTCATTGAACAAACCAGTGGAAAACAAATAGACAAAATTCCCTGTCCTCATGGCCTTTCTAATTGGAAGAGATAGCAAAAAGACTACAGGTGAGTAAATTATGGAACATGGTGGATACTGGTAAATGCCATTAAGTAGATGAAAGCAGAGAAGAGTCGTCAGTAATGTAGGTGAAGAATAGAACACCTCTTAAAGGGCTTTGTCTTTCAAAACTTCTGGCACCTTTTCATAATATTTTTTGAGAGGTATAGGCAGTACAGTATCTTACTTATTTTCAAAACAAGCTATACACAATCTTTTGGGAAGGAATGGGAGCTAAGTAAGGCTGTTTGCTAGTCTAAAAACGAGCTGCCTGTGATGTCATAGTCCATCTCCACATTACAGTCTTAAGAGTAGGAATTCAGGGACCTTTTCTACCTCTCTCTCTTTTTCTTTTCTTTCTTTTTCTTTTTTTTCGTTTTCTCCTTTTTCTCTCACTTCTGAATTTGAGTCAGTTTTGGGAGTTTGGCAATATTTGTTTCAGCCAAAGCTTTCTTGTTCTCTAAGCAGGTTTTCCCAAGCTTGGGCTTAAAAGACCCCCTGGAGAAGCACTACAAGACAAACACTAATTAGCTAACAATTTATTAAGGAAGATCTTTGATCTTTTCTCACCTACCCAGCTGCTTAGTTCTGCTTTGTCTCCACAATTTAAAAATGTGTTTACGTAACTAATTAACACAACAGAAGGAGTTTTACTGGGTACATGATAATAAGTGATCCAAATGGTTGATCTCTTGATAAAGGAGGAAGTGTTCGGAATTAGCACTTCCTTAGATATCCAAATGGAAGTAACTATTGTCAGTTCCCATAAAACAAAAGTTCTTAGTGTTCCCAAATAGGACATTCTATTATAGTAAGCTGCAGCATTTGAACTCTCACTACAGAATGTTTTATAAGGAAAATATGTAAATACAGCAAATTCTGAGCTATTTTCAGAGATGGAACACGCTTTTAAAATATTGTGTTTATTTTCCCACTGTAAATTCTCCTATTTGTAACATAAACTAATTTTAGATAAAGTATTCTGCAGAAATAAAGCTTGACTTTTGCTTTGTTAAGCTCACATCTGAAAGATGAAGAGTCGATAGTTCTAAGTTAAACCAATTGTGGAAATTATAAAGTTTAAAATAACTTTTTGTTGTAAAATGAAATTCTAATATTATTGAGTCATTTTACTTATAATTTAAAAAATTAGAATCTTCCTGCTTCATTTGTCATTTAGCACCTTTTATTACATATTTTGAACTCTAAGAATACTTTTACTTGGAGAGATGAACAACATATTTCCAAGGGCAAGTGCATGTTTACATCAAAAAATTGGAGTCAGAGTCAAAGTGCAAATATATTTTCCTGTTCCAAATGCAGGTGAGATATATACATTTTTGTCAATCTTTGATTTTTAATTTGAAATTCAATTCATTCTTCTGAAAGGTTATTGTTAATGTGCACTCAGTAAAACTCAACTTTCTATGGAAAGGGAAAGATAGAGACTTGGGATTACAAAACAGTTTGACAACTTAAGTGCAAATGAATAAAAAACATGTGGATTAAATTTCCCTTGAAACACACATGATTTTTAAAAATTAAGAGGAAAGGGGCTTGGCAACAAGAATTTTAGTTGTTGCCAAACCCAAAGCATTTGAAAAATAATCCAGATTGTGGTTTGGAGTCTCTTCTCCATAGTCAATTCTCAATTTCCGTGTGTCAATATCTGAAGTTTCTAATCACCAACTTGATATGTAGATGGGTAACTACTTAAGCACAACTATTTTTACTATTTTTACTTCCCTGTTGTTTTAGAGTCAACAGAATCTAAAATGATCGTGGATAAATCAATAAAGGGGGGTGCTGGGGAGAGATTCCTCATTCAAGGCACATGTTCCCAAAATAAATGGTAGCAAGCTTATCCTAAAGGACACTGACATAAGACCATCTCACACATCTGGAGAAGCAAATGCATTCAGGAAAAATGAAAGTATATATTTTAGGAGAGTCAAGAAAATGAAGGTCCATTAGGCCACTAGAAGAGGGCATACTTTTAATCTATCATGTTTCTTTTTAATATGATCAATAATCTGATCAATATTACTGAGTGAGAAATACCCTGTTATTCAAAGTCTTATTTATATTTACAGAAGATATACTGTCTTAAAATTGAGCTTTTTCTCTTATAAAGTATTTTCTCTGTATGAGATAATACAGATAGTATAAAATATCCTGTTTACAATATCTTGTAATTACATTGTAATTACAAAAAATGTAATTACAATAACATTTTATTCCTAAATGTCTGCATGAGGTTTTTGGATTCCTATATAGTAAATATTTTAAAATTTGTTGACTATGTTGACATGGATAAGGAAGAAAGGAAGTGGTAGAAAGGAAGGAAGGAAGACACACAGCAAAGAAAGAAGAAAGGAAAGAAAGGAAGAAAACCTGAATTCCTAGATTTCCTTAAAAGGTAACTTTGAAGAGTAGGAACAGAAAAGCACTAAGTATTGTTGGGGTATTTAGAAGTCAAACTGTAATGTTAGCAAAACTTAACTATGGAAGCATAAAACAAAACCATTACTAGCTGTGAGTGCTAACTCTGCTCCAGACACTATAGTAGGTACTTCATGTCCACATGAACTCACAAGAGAATGAGAATTATAGGCTAATTAACTCACCTATGGCTACAGGACCAAATTCAGAGTCAGGTCCTGCTCTTTATAGAACCTAGACACTAATCACTCCATCTCCTCCCCTAATGCATTCAGCAGGAAACCTCCTTCAATCAAGACTCTTTCATAGGAAACTGTCGTTGTTTGCAGATGATATGATGTGTACATAGAAAATCCTATAGACTCTGCCAGAAAACTACTCAACCTAATAAATGAATTTTGCAAAACAGCAGGATACAAAGTCAATATCCAGAAATCAAAGGCATTTTTGTGTACCAACAATGAAACATCAGTAGCAGAAATCAGGAAAAAAATCCCATTTGAAAAATAAAATACCTAGGAATAAACCTAACCAAGGAGGTAAAAGACCCGTACTCAGAAAACTACATAACACTGAAGAAAGAAATCATGGAAGACACAAACAAATGGAAACATACCATGCTCATGGATTGGAAGAATCAACATCATCAAAATGTACATACTACCCAAAGCAATTTATAGATTCAATGCAATCCCTATCAAAGTACCAATGGCATATTTCACAGACATAGAACAAACACTTCAAAAATTTATATGGAACCATAAATGACCCCGAATATCAGCTGCAATTTTGAGAAAGAAGAGCAAAGCAGGAGGGATCACAATTCCTGATACCAAACTGTATTACAAGGGCACTGTAATCAAAACAGCTTGGTACTGGCATAAAAACAGACAGATAGACCAATGGAACAGAATAGAGAGCCCAGAAATAAACCCAAGTCTCTAATTAATTTTCGGGCAATTAATTTTCGACAAAGGAGGCAGAAGCATAAAATGGAGTAAAAATAGCCTCTTCAACAAATGATGTTGGGAAATCTGGGCAGGTACATGCAAAAAAAAGGAACCTGAGCACCAACTTACACCATACACAAAAATAAATTCAAGGTGGATAAAAGACTTAAATATAAGTCACAACACCATAAAAGTCCTAGGGGAAAATATCAGTAGGAAAATCTCAGACATTCCACGCGACAACATCTTCACTGATATGTCCCCTAGAGCAAGGGACATAAAGGAAAGAATAAACAAATGAGACCTCATCAAAATAAAAAGCTTCTGCATGGCTAAGGAAAACAGTATTAAAATAAAAAGCGAAACAACCATATGGGAAAACATTTTTGCCAATGATACCTCAGACAAGGGTTTGATCTCTAAAATATGTAAAGAACTCACGTGACTCCATTCCAGGAAGACAAAAGTCCCGATTAAAAAATGGGCAATAGACTTGAACAGACACTCTCCAAGGAGGACATACAGAGGGCCCAGAGACATATGAAAAGATGCTCAGCATCACTACCCATCAGAGAGATGCAAATTAAAACCACAATGAGATACCACCTCACACCAGTCAGAATGGCCATCATAAACAAAGCAACAGATAAGTGTTGGAGAGGCTGCCGAGAAAAGGGAACCCTACTGCACTGTTGTTGGGAATGCAGACTGGCGAAGCCACTGTGAAAAACAGTATGGAATTTCCTAAGAAAACTAAAAATGGAACTGCCTTTTGACCCAGCAATTCCACTGCTGGGATTATACCCTAAGAGCCCTGAAACACCCATCCAAAAGAACCTATGCACTCCAATGTTCATAGCAGTACAATTTACAATAACCAAGTGCTGGAAACAACCTAAGTGCCCATCAGCAAATGAGTGGATCAAGAAACTATGGTACATTTACACAATGGAATTCTACATAGCAGAGAGAAAGAAGGATCTTATACCCTTTGCGACAGCATGGATGGAACTGGAGAGCATTATGCTAAGCAAAACAAGCCAGGTGGTGAGGTACAAATACCATATGATCTCACCTTTAACTGGAACATAATCAACAAAAGAAAAAAGCAAGAAAAACATAACCAGAGACACTGAAATTAAGAACAATCCAACTATAGCCAGAGGGAGGGGGGAGGGGACAGGGGGAGAAGGGTTTTCAGGAACTACTATAAAGGACACATAGACAAAACCAAGGGGGAGGGTGGAAGCAAGGGAGGAAGGTGAGTTTGGATGGGGTGGGGGAGAGGGGAGGGAGAAAATGCAGACAACTGTAATTGAACAACAATAAAGTAATTAAAAAAAAAAGACCCTTTTGTAGGTTCAACCCCTTCATTATCAATTAGAAAACTGCTATCTAAAACGCTTATTGAATTCAGTAATGTGTCCTTTCTGAAGGTCCAGTAATATTCCTGAAGTGAATCTTATCACACAGGGGTTAACTGCCCCCCACACTTTAAATATGAGAAAATTTTCAAATTTGACAAACCCTTTTCTAATTATGTATTCAAAATCTGTTTTAGTTTTATACATAGACATTTCTCTTTTAGGAAATACAAACTCTTCCTATTTTGCTGGGTATAATGCGCATCCACATTTTTGGTCCAAACTTTCAGGAAAAAAAAATCCTTCATTTTAATTTTTAATTCAATGTATTTATTTATTTATATTTAGAAACAAAAACGATGATCATATTCCAGGGTCTTATTTTACATATGCATATCATTATTGCTTTCTAGAGTTACACTTTTAATGAAAAAGCATAAATAAGAGAATTAGAATCATCTAGGTATGGGATTAGTGCTACCCATGTATAACATGCATCCTTATTTTTCCCTCAAAAATTTGCACAACAAAGTACACATTATACATGGCAGAACATGGTAAGTAAGTGGGCATGTATTGTGTTAGTATGTAATAGGACTTCTCTGCAAAGAACTAATGAGATTTAAAGGTCATTTACATCAAAAATATGAACTTGTTCAGAAACCTCAAAATGGTTTTTACTTTCTTATGAATGATACATATTATTAACATCCAATTGGAAGGCAAAAAAATATATAAATAAAGTCTCAGATAATTAACCTATTTGATCAGGTCAATTACCTTGAAATGTAACTGCAAATCAATAGATATATCTTCACAATTACATTGGTTTTAGTAATTTCTAAGGTCAGTTTTTTATATTCAACTATTTGCTGTCATAACTGATAAAACTGTTCTAATTTCCATGGGACCAAATTTTTAGTAAGCATGTTATTATTTAAGGGAACAAATAGATTTCTTGAAAAAATATTATAGATCAGAATATTTTAAAATAAAATGATCTGTAGATTCCATTCCTGAATATGGTCATTTTTTTCTCCCTGAAATATTTAACAAAGCCAAATTAGTTTATGGACGCTACGCATTCCTAGAAAACTCTGTGAATAGAAACTAATTATTTAAACTCATTGGTTTAACATTTGTTGGCATCATTATTCTCAAGACATTGTATTCCGCCGTTAAGGAAAGTGAAGCAGATCCAACCAGTCACTCATTGTTGTGTGATAGAAGGATATATTCCCCTGAATAAAAGAAATATCCTTCCCCCCAATTTTATCATGTCCTCGGTGAACCTTTAGTGCAGCTCTTAAGCAGCTGAGTGCATCTATTAATCATTAGTCTCAAATGTTCCATTTGCTGTTGCTCCCTACCTGCGACAAACCTGTTGAACCTCCGTTCAAACAGCAAAAAAGAATGGTTGGTAAAGTAAAAATAGATGTCACAGACAGAGCCAGAACATACATTTTCTTGGAAGTTAGAATCATTTTGAGGCATTTCCTATACTTTTGATTTAATTTGTTCAATAAATATGCCCTGCACACCTGTTTTAGGCATCTGGGTATTAGAGATAACTAAAACAGACAAGTCACTACACCCAAGGAGCCTGCATTTCAGAAACACTTCGCTCGCCTCCCCATTTCCACCCCATTTGCCTCAGACATTGTCACAGAGCCAGAAGGAGCCTGGGGTTCGCCTGGAAACTCTTTGTAATATTACTTTCTTACAATAGCAAGTGTAACATATAACTGAAGAAAGAAACACTCGAAAATAAACTTTATGATACTAAGTCATCAGCTGAGTTTTCTCTGAGGGACCCACAGCAACTAAAGGTAAGTTGTGAAAGGCACATTCTGCCTTCTTGCAATGTGAAAGATAAACCCCTTCCGAGTTGCCACCTGTGGGGTATGGGATGACCAGCCCCCTCTTCTACCCTCAGACCACAAGGCTCATTCTTGCCATAATGAAAAGGCTGATTGATGGAGTCACCTTCCCCTCTGCTGACACTCTTATCTTTCTCAGCTTAGAAGTAACAGACATGACCTGCTCCCTACCAGCTGGGCCCTGTGTGAGGGGCCCGTCCATCACTGTTTCCCCACTCCATCTGTTCTCCCTCCTCCTCCAAATTTCAGCCCATATGCCTACTGGCAGCAACCAATATGTCTGTCTGTCAGTAGCTCTGTAATGAGACCAATTTATAAGGTCACATAATCCTGACTTTTCAGGAAGCAAAAAAAAAAACCCTGCCCCAGTTACTGAAAGTCACCTTCGCCTCTAGTTCTCATGACTGTGGGAGGTCATGTACAAACCACCAAAAAGTAATTCAGAATCAATTTCAAGTGGTCTTTTTTCTGCACCAAATTTCCTTTAAAAGTACCCCCTGTTTTGCTTTATTTGCCAATGTACTGAGCTAGAAGTTGCAAAATGAAAATATTGACCTTTAGGTCTAGAAACAATTTAGCTTTTTCTGTCAAATAAGTGAACACTCCACTTCAATTCCAGTAGTGTTTGTGGTTATCAGCACACCCTCCCTCTCGCTCGCATAGGAAGTTTATGCACAGGATTTCCAAGGACCTGTCAGTAAGACTTTGTGTGGCACAGCAGAAATTTCCCCAGAACATGTTGTGCCTTCAGCTGACTGGTGCAAATTAAATTCTGTGTCAGTTTTGCCTCGAGGCTAAGAGGACCTCATTATATTTTATTGAAATGCAACCAGTGAGTCTTATTTTATGATATAAGCTGTCATGGGCAATATATTACTTTTCTTTTCTATAACACATGCCACATTGCACCACTCGATTCCCTATGCTCAATAACTGTCAATTAATTATCATATGTGGATGTTGCTCCATGTTTACCAGAAATGGATGAAGACCAAACACCGAAGTAGATTTTTAAAAAGACTTTCAGGACATCTAAACTTTGAGAATGACCAGTTTTTGCTTTTTTGTCATTTAGGGCCTCATGCTGGCTGGTCAAAAGTAGTCTAGACTTTCTGCAGGATAGTCTCGATTGAGCTGCCTGGCAGGGAGAAATTTTCCATCTTTCTCAATGGAAAGAGGTGTCTCCCTGGGGATCCAGTTTTAAGTCACTGATAATGTCAGCCTGTGAATCCTAAACCTGCTCTGGGATTAAAGACCTGGGGTCATTGACTAATTTGCAATGACCTGGGGGATTGGTTCCCTCTAGATTGGGGACTATACCTGTGCTCAGCACCGATTATAGGTCAGCTATTTTCCAGTGTCTTACTTCATTTAATATTGTAATTGGAATCTGTGGAGTTTTTAACACAAATATTCATAGCAGCTTTATCTTTAATAGGAAAATACCAGAAACAAGCCAAGTATCCTTCAGAGGGTAAAAACCTGATACATAAAATGATTTGAATAAACTTCAAGAGGATTATGCTTGGTTTAAAAAATAAAGTGAATCTTAAAATGTTATATGTATATACTTCCATTTATATAACTCTCTTGAAATGACAAGACTAGAAGTGGAGAGATTAGTGGCTGCCAGCGACACAGACAACCAGCAGGGGAGTGAGGCCGTGGATAAGTACAGACACACAAGGTAGCCCCAAAGAATTCTTTCCTGGTAAAGTAACAGTTCCGACCCGAACCGTGGTGGTAGTTACACAAACCTGCGCACAGAATCGAACTGCGTAGGGTCATATGCATGCACGCACACGCAACAAGATACAAATAAGTGCAAGTTAAATCAATAGTAAAACTGAATAAAGCCAGTAGCCTAAATAACAGTAATGTACCAACATCCATTTCCTGGTTTTGATACTGTACTACAGCTACTAAGATGCTACCACTGGAGGAACATGGTGAAATGGTACCCAGACTCTTTGTACTATTGCTACTTTCTGAGTTTATATTATTTTAAATAAAAAGTAAAAGAAACACTAGATCGGTTTTGATGATGTGTTACTATGGCCAGCATTCCATGGGAAGATGGTAAAACTAGAAGAGATGATCACCTTGCCTCACATGAAATTTGTACATGTCAGATATTATTGATATATTTTGGAAACTGTGTACAAAATGAACTTGTACAGATTTGTCAATAACTTCAATATCCAAAACATTTACAAAACATATTTTTAAATTTTTTCAGTAAGTTCTTTTTTTAATCAGTTTTTATTGTTACTCTGTTACAGTTGTCCCAGTTTTTCCCCCTTTGTCCCCCTCCATCCATCCCACCCCCCACTCCCCGAGTCAATTCCCACACTGTTGTCCACGTTCATGGGTCATTCACACATGTTCTTTATCTAGTCCCTTCGTCTTCTTTCCACGTGCATGTTACACGGACGTCTGGCCTCTTGTTACCTAGAACCGTCAAGATTCCCTGTAACAGCTGGGAGTCCACAAAGCTGCCTCACAACTGATGGGCTCCGTTTAAGGCCTTCTGAGTCGGAAGCCTGTATGAAGCAGGCCGCTCTCCAGGATTCACTGCCCAGCTTTGCAGAATTGATTTCCTGGCTACATTCACTCCTCTCTCCCCACCTTCACCAGCCACGACCTCCCCACCCCCCACCCCCACCGCTGCTTCTTTCCATCACCATTTTAACCCTGAACTAAAAATTAAGTGGGTGGAGAAAGCAGTCAGTGAAATGAATGCCAAACCTTGTCATGCCTCAGTGTATAAAAAATTTAACTCAGCTATTGCTTACACTTCATTTCTATATTCCTGACTTTTCAAACCACAACTTCTACTGGTAAAAATCTTAGTTACCACTTTAATAATTAAGCCCAATTCTAGTATTAAATGTTGATTATGCGGCTGATCATAATCCTTTACAGCAGCGATTTTCTACCAATGTGCTGAGGCACACGGGTGCGCAGCAAGAATTTTCAAATCATGCAGTACTTGACTATTTAGTCAGGGCCCTTTCCTTTAGATGTCAAATTAAAAAATGACAACAGTCAAAACAACAAAAACCATTTGATGTGAATGAATCAAAATTATACCTATTTTTGTCAGATCAACAAAAAAATATATAATTTTTTAGTGTGCAGCAGAATTTTAGTAATTAGGTTGTGTGTGCCACAGATGAAAATGGTTGAAAATCACTGTTCTACAGCAACAAATAAAACATTCAGCATTACATAGAATTGTGCAGCAGATGAGGTTAAAAAAATTACATTATCTTAATGTGCTAATATTGTCTCCCTCATGGCTTCCTTTTGCAACTATGGACATTTATTAACTTGTATACAATATTAAGACACCTAAACTGGTATCTGCAAAGTCTGGACTGTTTTCAGTAACTAATATATTTATAATTGTATACTTTACCTCAAGCTAAATATTTTGTTTTCTATGCTTTGAGATTTTTGTTCTAATTTAATAAAATAGCCTATTGTTCTTTATATATGTTATTTTACTGGCCTAAAATTACAAAAGAGGCTTGACTTGAAATTTCAGTAATGGTGACAGACCTATGGACCTGTATAGATATCTCTACATTGTTTCACCTAATTTCTCTTTTGATTGGCATTTACAGAACAGCTGGCTGAGTTTGTTTTTTAGACTACAGCTAAAAAGCAAAATTGATCAGCCTTAAATTTTTAAAAAACATAGCAGATTCTAGTTTGGGTATATCTAAATCATACCATATTTAATAAAAATGGGAGTTTCTTAATTTATATTTTAAATTTATTGATCACTGTGGCATAAAGATTTTTAGAAGTAAATTATCTACTTGATAATTAGATATTTAAAAATTGCTTTGAATCTATACTTTTGCCTCCAATTTAGAGAGGTTAGAGATAACCAACAGGTTTGTGAAAAATTGACCTATAGCCTCTGGGATCTGATGCTGAATAACTAAAGTATTCAGACACATGTAAGCCAAAGTTGTAGACAAAAATGATATTCCATAAACATTAAAGTGGTTGATTGGTTTCACCGTAACATAAGCCTACCTTCCTGAACCACAGCACTAGTCAGGCACTTTGCTGGAAAAAGAAGGCAAGGTCCAGAAAAGATGTGTGAGAGCCAAAAAATGAAAAGAAAAAAGAAAGCAAGCAGAAGTCATGGTTATTTATGAGAGTGAAAGCGTGTAGTGCCTCTGGAAAGCAAAGGGCAGGGACTCCGAATAGGCAAGTAGGGTGAGGGAGATTAGCAGAGGCCAGACCCGGAAGGCCCAGCTAAGCAGTATGGAGTTTATCCTAAGGGTGACAGCTTTTTAATAGAGGATTAACGTGATAGAGTTACAGACTAGGAAGAAACCTTTAGTTGCAGTATGAAAGGTAGAGGGGGGCTGGGCAGTATGGAGGTGGGAAAACAAGTGCAACCAAACAGTCTTGGCAAGAAGTATTGGGGGCCTGACCAGTGTGAATGGAGAAAAGGGACCCATTTAAAACTATTACAGAGTTGAAATTATTAGGATGTGATGACTGATTGGATTGGGTGTTTAGGAGAATCAGGAGGCAAAGACGGATCAGAGTTTCTCACTTACATAAACAGGTTACTCTTCTCAGGGAAGCAGGGGAGGACAAGTTGGGGATATATGCTAAAATTTGGGGATGTGTTGACGTGATGTGTCTGGAGAGCACAGATGTGGAGATGCAGCTGAAGTTCTGAAAGAGAAGTCTAGGAGATTTGGATTTCCAAAGTTTCAGGAAGAGCTCAAATTTGAAGCCCTAGAAATACATTACATTGTCAGAGTTTCTTATCTACTTTAAGTTAAAACAGGTCTCAAAACACACTTTCCTGAAAGTGTCAGAAGCCCTCTCTTCTGATATCTCAGACATTAATGCTGATCTACCTGAAAAAAGGATTTCCAGGTCTGAGGTTGAACTGAAGCAGATGTCCTAAAGGTCATTGCCACAGTATGACATAAAAGGCAGCATGTAGTATACCTGTCGTTTCTGGAGCTGCAATCCTATAAAATTGCTCAAGTTGTTAAGCATCTAGAAAATGTCTTTGTGGTGGACTAAGTCAAACATATTATCCATGGGAAGTTTTCCTAGCTGAGCAATTTGTATCAAGCCAGACTTATCCACGAAGACTTCTTTGGAAGCTACCCTTCTATCCACTCATGCTAGAACATTTATAAACACTTCAGCAGTCAAATTTTCATGTATGCACTTCCTCTCTTTTCTTCCTCAGTCAAGTATAAATTGCAAGACACTAGATATCAGGGACTTCCATATCCAGTTCACCATCTCTGCCCCTACAGTTTCCTCACATTTAGACTCTTCACATTTAACGATTTACTATCCTTGTTTCCATGTTAGCACTCCTTGAAGCACAAAGAACGTCGGAGGCTTAAATTTCCACCTAGAGGAACCCATCAGGTGCTACGTGCGGGCTGTCCATTTTGTCCATTGCTTTAAGACACAGCGCCTCAGGACTGGCCTTCAGGCTCCCAAGCTGTGCTTAGATACAAGTTCTGCGCATTGATGCTCTGATATTAATGATCTAACTCTTACTGGCAAGAGCGGAAGGAACACTTGTTTTGTTTCCCCAGTTTTCAAGGCTAGAGATGAAATTTATTTATTTCTCAGTTCCTGTTTAGTCCTTTAGTTCCTTTTGTTTTAACCGATCTTAGAATCTGTCTTCCACTCCAGTTGCTTCATGCAGTCTTTAATCTTCGGGGACCTTTAGACCTTCCTATATTTTTAGGAATCGATGTAGTTGACAATATGGTCAACAATCTTACTATTGACCAATATCCACTTTGCTTCTGCCCTGGGAAGTTTGGAATTTACTGCTTCCTCACAGCATTTGTAACTTGTCTAGCAAATTGTGATAGGAAGTGCCAGTTATGGCCCAGATTTTGGAAACTCCATTTATCTGTATTCCTCAGTGAGTATTCTTCAGTGATAATGTGGAGTAGAGTCAACGCATTCTATCCCCCACCAATCTTGTAGCCTGAGTGACAAACAGACATTTTATTGTTTTAATTTGCTGAGACTTTGTTGGATTGTGAGTTACCACAGTGTCACTAGCCTATCCTAATACACAAAATCCCCTTCCTCTTTGCTGTCCTTGGCCTCCACTCCCACATGTTAATTGGCTACTTATCACCTCTGGGGGCTGCTGGTTACCAAGGCTAGGCTGAGAGTTGCTGTGCATAAATTACAGTGAATAAATTACCTTGCTTTAAATCCTTGACTATAGTCAATCTCAGAACAGAACACTTAGAGAAAAAAAAAGTTTTCTTAAAATAAGAACTGCAAAAACTATAATTCTAAGTATTAGAAAATAGGACATGAAATTTTCATTCCTAATGAATGCTTAAAAATAGGATATAGATTGAATCAATTCAGAATGACTTAAAGAGGTTCTGCCTGAAAGAGGTGAACTGCAGTTGATTACAAACCAAAATTCTGCTGTGTGGAATAGTGAATCTCTACTACCATGACCTGTCATCATAAAAACAGTAAACAAAAATCTTTGTGAAACATTAGAGAAAAATGTGTTTTATTGTCAGTGAGATAACTAGTGTGTTGATGTCCCTTTTAATAAGATGACTATTAAGTTGATGTAATCAGTTAAAACTGGTATAACAGCCCTGGCTGGAGAAGCCCAGTGGATTGAGTGCTGGACTGTGAACCATAAGGGTTGCTGGTTCCATTCCCAGTCAGGGCACATGCCTCGGTTGTGGGCCAGGTCCCCAGTAGTGGATGCTCGGGAAACAACCACACATTGATGTTTCTTTTCCTTTCTTCCTCCCTCTCTTTCTCCCTTTCTCTAAAAATAAAATCTCTTAAAAAAAAACTGGTGTAACAAAGACTACAAAAATATATTTTCATGTATATCTCACGGAATCATGGGAAATGTGCCCCAGAGAGCCCACTTTTCATTGGAGTCACAATGTGCTCTACTTCAAGAAGGTTTTAGGACTCTTGCCAACGACATTCACACACCTGAATTCACAGAAAACGAAATGTAGACTGATATATCTGCTGACGCCATTTCCTGGGAAGACAATGGTGGAAACTGCCAGTCCTAATCTTGGCCCAGTCACTGGACTGACCACTTTTCTTCAGTGAAAGGAGATAGAAAAACATTTTTTAAATCAACTTTATTGAATTATAAATTATATTTTTAAGTATGCAGACTTAAAGGTATAGTTCAAAGTATATGCTTATGTGGCTACAACCCCCTTAAATAAATGGAACAGTCCCACCACCCCAGAAAGTTCTTTCATACCCCTTAGCAGTCAATACCCCTCTGTCTGTTATTTTGACCTCTACCACCATAGTGAAGTCTTTTCTGTTCTAGAACTTCACACTTAATCATACGGTATGCAAGACTGCATGTGGTTTCTTTCTCTCAACATAATGTTTCTGAAATTCATCCATGTTGTTGAATATATAGTAATGCATTGATTTGTATTACTAAGTAGTAGTCCTCATTAAATAGACCACAATTTGGTTATTTATTCACCTGCTGATGACATTTGGGATGATTCTGGATTTGATTATTTAAAAAAATATCTAGCCCTGACTGGTATGACTCAGTTGGTTGGAACTTCATCCTGTAACCAGTCAGGGCACATACGTAGGTTACATATTTGATCACACACCCGGCACGTATGATCCCTGGTTTGGGCTTCTCTCTTGCATCGATGTGTCTCTCTCTCCCTTCCTTTCTCTAAAAGCAATGAAAAAATGTCTTTGGGTGAGGAGATTATATATCTATATCTATATCTATCTATCTATATATATATATCTGACTGGTTTTATATATATATATATATATATATATATATATATACACACACACACACACACATATATATATATATATGGCATGACTTTAGAGTCTGTTGCTCACTTAAAAAATCTGATTGTTTATCTTTTTATTAATGAGTGGTAAGTATTTTTATTATGTTCTACATACGAGTTCTTTTTCAGATATATACATTATAATTTTCCCCTAGTCTGTGGCTTACCTTTCATTTCATTAATGATATCTTATGAAGAATAGTAATTTTTAATTTATATGAAATCCAATTCATAGGTGTTTTTTTTTTTCCAGTATCCAGTGTAAGAAAATTTTGCCTGCTCCAAGGTTATAAGAAGATGATCATCATGAAGAATACTCTCCTATGATTTCTTCCAGAAGTGTTTTTTTTTTTAATTTTATATTTTGGGGTCTATAATATGTTTCTAGTTAGCTTTTCAGGAAAATGAAAGATAGAGGTCAATACTCTTTATTTAAATGAATATTTAGTTATTCTAGCACTATTTGGTGAAAAGATTATTATTTCAACATCAAATAATCTTGGTGCTTTATTCAAAAATCAATTAACTATATGTACAACTTTGTATTTAGACTTTTTAAAATCCTTCTTTATTGATGTATCTGTCTTTCTTATACCAATACCACACTATCTTCAGTAGGTTTATAGTAAATCTTGAAATTAGATGGAATAAATCCTCCAAATTTGTTCTTTGTTTACAAAGCGCTTTCTCCATTTGTTAAGTTTGGCATTCTATAAATTTCCATTAGATCGATTTGTTTGATAGTGCTGTTCAAATCTCCACCCATACTGATTTTGTTTTGTTGATATGAACTAATAATTGAAAGGCTATGCTAAAATCTCTATTTTTACCTTTAGTTCTATTTATTTTTTGCCTCATGTTTCATCAAGTTGTATTTTAAGATTGTAAAATTTTTGTGATATCTTTCATCTGCAATCTACAAGGATTATTACCTTTGTAATTTTCTTTTGTCCTTAAACATGACCTTCTATGTTTTACACTTTTTTTGAGATGACTTTGCTTGATTTTAATATTGTCAGTAGCTTGCTTATTCTTAGCATTTTAAGGCATGCCATTTTCCAGCCTTTTATTTCCAGCCACCGTCTGTTTTGGTTTTCCTTCTTTAAGCAGGTCAACAACTTCTGTCTTTTAATTAGAGTATTTAGTCATTTCCATTTCATGTGTAGCGAATTCTACTACATTGCCATTTTTTTCCATTTGTGCCTTCTGCTACTTGTCCTTTTTTCCCCATTTCTCTATTATTTTGCATCTATTATTTTCTAGCATTATTACAGAATGTAATAATGCTAACTATACTCCATTAGCTTCTTTTTAGTGATTGCTCTAGGAATTATAATACACATTCTTACATTATCATAGTTTGCCTTAAATTAAAGTTACATTAATTTTATGTAATTTTAAGAACCTTATTATTCTAGCCCTGGCTGGTGTAGCTCAGTGGATTGAGTGCGGGCTGGGAACCAGAGGGTCCCGGTTCGATTCCCAGTCAGGGCACATGCCTGGGTTGCAGGCCAGGTCCCCATGAGGGCCATGTGAGAGGCAACCATACATTGCTGTTTCTCTCCCTCTCTCCCTCCCTTCCCCTCTCTCTAAAAATAAATAAAAATAAAATCTTAAAAAAAAAAACCTCAAAACTTTAAAAAAAAAAGAACCTTATTATTCTGTTTATATGTTTTCTTGCCTTTTGTTCTATTTATTTGTACTTACCTCTACACATGGTATAAACTCCACAATGTATTTTTATTGTTTTACTTTAATAGTCAGTTGCCATTTTAAAAATTAAGAAAAGAAAAAATTATATTTACTCATATTACTATTTCCAGTGATCTTATTGCTTCCTGTGGATCCTAACTTCCTGCTGGTTTTGTTTCCTTTTTCCCAAAGAACTCCCCCCATGTCTTTTAGTGTGTGTCTGCTGGCAGCAAAGTCTCTCAGATTTTGTTTCTATGAAAATGTCTTTAACTTACTTTCATTTGGAAACATGTTTTTCCTAAATATAATGGACAGCTCTCTGTTTCTTTGTCTCTGTAAATATGCTATTCCATTTTTGTCTAGCTTCTATTGTTTCTGATGAAAAGACTGACATTATTCTTATCATTGCTTTCTTTTGTGTAATATTACTTCCTTTCTGGCTGCTTCTGAGATTTTATGTCTAAAATACAGCAGTTTGACAATTCTGTGCTTAGAAGTGGCTTGCTTGGTAATTATTCTGCTTGCGGTTCACTGAGCATCTTGGGTCTGTGGGTTTTATGTTTTATCAAATTAGAAGATTTGCAGCCAATAATTCTGTAGTTTTCCTGGCATACACTTTTTCCTCTTTTTCTGAGAATTCTCCTTAATACTGTTAAATATGTCATTGAAAGCTTTAAAAAAAATTTTTTTTCTTTGGCTTCAGCTTAGATTATTTCTATTGACCTGCTTCAATTAAATCATCCTTTCTTTTGTTTTGTTCAATTCTTTGTTAAATACATCTATATTTTTTTATGTTTCTAATATATTTCTTATTCTAGCATTTTTGTGTGGTTGTTTCTTCAAAAACTCTCTAACATTCCCAATTATCTATCTTTTTACCATTTTATACATCTTCCCTATAGACTGTCTAATACATTTGTCATAATTATTTTATTTTATTTTTTATTTTTTTAAAGATTTTATTTATTTATTTTTAGAGAGAGGAGAAGGGAGGGAGACAGAGAGGGAGAGAAACAGCAATGTATGGTTGCCTCTCACATGGCCCTCATAAGGGACCCGGCCCGCAACCCAGGCATATGCCCTGACTGGGAATCGAACCGGGATCGTCTGGTTCCCAGCCCATGCTCAATCCACTGAGCTACACCAGCCAGGGCTATCATAGTTATTTTAAATTTCTTTCTACTTATTTTAACATTTAGTCTAGAGTTATTTTTCTCTTGAATTATTTTTTTTCCTTGACCACAAGTTATATTTTTCAAACTTCTTTGCTTGTCTTGTAATTTCTATGTTGGATATGGAATCTAAATTAACAGTAGGTACTGTGGTAGATTTTTAGATATCATTCACCTATATACACATATTATCTACTATTATTTTAGAATATATTATATTACATTATATTATATATCATGTACATGTTCTCAATAAGGAACACTATTTCCTATGTTAGACCGATGAGTGGAAAGGCTGATCAATTTGATTTAATCATGGGCTTAGCTACTTTGGGGCAGGGATGTGGCTTTAATCCCTCCAATAAGACCTTCGAATTCAAGTACAAGTGTAACATACTGTCTCTTTGCTTTTCATTCCAGCTCCAGCTTCCTACACAGATACTGGGATAATTGTTCTTGATCTTATTAAACAATGAATGAGATGAAGTTTTGGTTGAAAATTTGGTTAAGCTCAATTTCCCCTAGAATCAGGTGCCTTGAAAGTGAGTTCCAGCCTTGTCTTTCCAGGACTGCACACTGGTACCAAACTGTCAGATCTCAAGTCTGTAAAATCCTGAGTCAGTTTGACCTGCAAAGGGCTAGACCATTAGACTTGGAGATAGAGATTTTGAGACTGTTCAATGCCCAATATGACCCACTATGAGCCTGTGAGACTTTGAGAAAGTGAGAGTGCAGAGTATGTAAGTGTTGGGCTTGTAAAACCACAGGCTTTCTAGACCACAAGACTTCAAAACTGTAGGACTACAAGACTGCAACGCCCCCAAGACTGCAAGTCTGAGAGATGGTTACTTGGCAGAAGTGTCTCTAGACGTGGACCTTCTCCAGATTGAAATCCAATAGGCCGGACCCTAGGATTAGAAAAAGCCTGTCATATTTCTCATTTGAAGAAAGATGATCGTTTTCTGGCAAGTTTGCATCTCTATTTCCACCCTCAGCTTCTTCTGCTCTTTGTTCTCCGAAATTTTGAGTGAACTTCCATAGTTTTAGATGTTTTTATGTCCAGGGTGCCTCATTAGTAAGAATTTTTGACTTATCCATGGACTTCTTGTTATTTTGCTGGCAATGAAGATCTTCCACATCCTTCTATGTTTAACTGGAAGCAGAACTCCACTGAAGCTATTAGAGGTGGTGGGAGATACTGAGGACATTTGTTGACAATTTCAGTTTGTAGCATTCTCTACTTTTCCCACCCTGCTATGTGTGCTTTCCCTTTGGTCTCTATTAGTCTATAAAGTTTTAGTCTGTAAAGAGAAGTTAGGATATTTATTCCCCTGGCTGCCTCCCTGCTGAATTGCCAAAAGCGAGATGACTTTATCACCTGTCAGAGTTCTTCGCACAAAGCATTTCAACATTGCCCTCTCTGCCCCCATGTTTAGAGAGCAGCTCCCTTCTTCACCCCAAAGGATGGTACCAGCATTCTGCGGTTACTAAACCCAAGGTACTACACTCTCTTTTGTGGTTTCCTGTCCCTGCCCACACCTCTGTAAGTAGCACTCACATCACCCAACTTAAAAATGCTCCTGTGTCTTAGTGAGATCCTGACACAGGGAGTTTTCAAATAGTATCTTAGAGCTGAAACTGCTGAGATTCATGGTTGAGGGGAAACCAGACTCTTCAAAGGGGAACCTGGAGCTTGACTATAGGTGTGACTGTTAAAAACCAGGGCTCTAAAAATAACAAAAGCACATCCAGGTAATGTCAGAACAGTTCAGCTGAGGTTTCGTGTTGCTCCTAACTCGTGCCCTGCACAGTATTAAATGATGACACAAAACCATGATGCCTGCTCTCAGGAAACTCAAAATCTAAATGAACAGATGCCATTCAGCACATGTCACAGACAGAGGACTACACACACAAAACGGGACACTTGCATTAGAACTGATTACACATGAGGACTGCCCAAAGGATCTTTTGGAGTGTATCCACAGACCAAACTTTGAATGCTCTTGGGACTGACAACATTCTTTTGTCTATTGTTTAATGACTAGAAACAGTGAGGTAGACCTGGATTTATACCCTTTTTCTACCTGCAAATTAGACTCAGTCTAAGAGGTATAGCAGATGGGTGAATTCCCAACTATCATACTTTTAAGTCAACCTTGAAAATAAGTACAAACAGTTCACCAGCACACATTCATTTTTTTTTTTTGACTGGTGCCTCCCTCCCAGGAGGAACACAGGTGGGAAAAGGAGTGGGATCAGAACTCTTTTCTACTCACCCAACATAAATTATTACTTTCCATTGGAGAATGGTTATTTGCTAGGTTGCCATAAATCTTACAAACGAATGTTTTTAAGGCAGCAGAGAGCAGGTTCTCTTATTCCCTCGAAAGGGATGGGGGAAGGGCACCTAGGAAAATCATATCTAACCTCCCAGATTAATAGGCAGAGGGACTTTCTAGCTTCAGCTCCCAAAATAGCGGGAGAGAAAGGAAAAAAAAAAGGCATGTTGATTGCATTGCTACAACTTAAATTGTACTCAGATGCGAACTCTGACGTGCCAAAAACAGTGAAGGCCCAGCCTGAAAGATCAGAAAAGTGACATCTGGTATTGGATGCCCCAGCAGACATGACTAATACCATTGGTATTGTGTAGATTCTGCCTTCACTAATTTAATATTCAAATATGAGGGTCAGCCCCACAGTGCACTGCAATAACAGAACACATAGAATTCTCAGAAATCACCCCCTTGCCCCCAACAGGGCTATTGAAAGAGGCTGGATACCTATCTTGCAGGCCGACCAGGACAAGCTCTGTTATTTCCACATGTGTGTTAGGATCCTTTTGTTCTGTGGCTCTCACACATGGTTGAGCTATGAGGGAACCCTGAGAACTCATCCATAACTTGTAATAAATAAATAACCTCCTCATAGCTTTGCCCCTTGGATATTTGCTTTATGCCAGAACATTTTAGTTTTACACATACACACGCATGCAAATGTATTTCTTTGCTGAAAATAAAAACCTGATGTCCCCCCACAATTTTTACTGTTCTCATTCAAGAATACCACATTGGCTTGAGTCTGGGGCATATTCTGACCAAATTAACAGAGTTCCCCAGTACCTCATGTGGGTATTTCCAATTGTCAAATTTATCTGCTTGGCAAATAGTATTTATTGAATACCTACTAAGCATCAAGCATTGTGCTAGTTTCAGTGGCAGCTACAAAGATATATTTTAAAATGGCATAAAATAACTGTGGAAATTGTCATTAATCATGCTCTCATGATTCAAAAGACAATTCAGGACTTTTGAATAGACCTGGGATTTCCTGGCAACGTCCAAGTGCCGTAAACAATGACGCTGTAATAATGATGCGAAGAGCCACTGTTTATTGGCTCTGCTGTAGGTAATACATTGCACCAGGCCCTTCACATACAATTCTCAACGGTCTAACAAGACAGGTGTGAAAATCAGTGTGTTTTATAAATTATTTAAAAAGACAGATTCAGAGAAATGAATTAGCTTTTTAAAGATCATACAGCTTAGTAACAACTGAGCAAGAATTCTACTTTAACTCCATCTGGCTTCAAAGTTCATGCATTTTTCTCTATTTTGGGTTTCGTCATAATCTTCAGGGTAGGAACATAGCAGTTAATCCTTCAAGACTCCGAAATACTCCCTAACCTAGATGGGAATGTAGGAATCCCCAAATTTTTAGAACTGTATTTTCTGCGACATTACAAAAAGTAATAATTTGCATTCACTTTCCAAATGTAAAATTCCACTTAATATTTCAACTAATATCCACAGTCTTCCCTTTCTTTACCCCTACCTTTCCCAAATGCCCAGCATCTATTTTCTGTACGGAGTCACTGTACCTTCCACACTGTCTCACAAGAGCCCTTTTTGTTTGTTTATTTGTTTTCTGGTCATTTATTTAGACTTTTACCCAAAACTCTTACACTTAGTTTCCTTGAATTCTTCTGTAATTTAGAATATGACTTTTATCTCCATGATTCCTGAAGAAAATGCAAATAACCCACAGAGAGTTAGCTTATTTGGTTGACAATTCTTAACACATTGCACGGTTTGATGTTTTGAATAACCAGTCACCTCAGCAAGGACCTGAGAGATCTGGCCCAAACGAACTTTAATTGGCAGTGAGACCAGAAAGCTCCAAGTCAGGAGAATGGAGGCCACCTTGAAAGGCCCCTGAAGTTTGGAAACTCTATTCAACATCCTAGAAACACAGGGGACAATGTGAGCATGCTGCTGGAGAAATGGGAAGACACTGGCTGCCCAGGTAGAAGAGTGCAAAAGGAAGAGAAAATCAAAACAAATGTTAAGAAATTGCATTTTGGCCTGGCTGGTGTAGCTCAGTGGATTGAGCGTGGGCTGGGAACCAGAGGGTCCCGGTTCGATTCCCCGTCAGGGC
The DNA here is from genome assembly GCA_004026765.1 of Micronycteris hirsuta. NCBI lineage: Eukaryota > Metazoa > Chordata > Mammalia > Chiroptera > Phyllostomidae > Micronycteris > Micronycteris hirsuta. Next base: position 97,538 of record PVJI01000656.1, read on the forward strand.
ACATGCCTGGGTTGCAGGCCAGGTCCCCATTGAGGGCCATGTGAGAGGCAACCATACATTGCTGTTTCTCTCCCTCTCTGTCTCCCTCCCTTCCTCTCTTTCTAAGATAAATAAATAAAATCTTTAAAAAAAAAAGAAATTGCGTTTTGGCTTGCAGATAGTTTCTATCTTCTTATCTTTGATTCACAATATTTATATCACATTTATAGTACAGTTAGTTCTTATAAACCTGAATTTAGCACCTTTTAAAAACAAGAGATACCTTTCCATTTTATTTTTTTTTCCTGAGATAAGGAGAATAGACTGTTTCAGGGAGACCCATGACTTCCCACGGTGCCTCTAGAGACAGTGATACATTGAATGGCTCAGGAAATTCAAAGCATTCTCCTGCGTGAGGATCCCCAATAGCTCCAGACACAGTCAAGCCTCTGGGCAGCCCTGGTGTGTAGGCTGACCACAGCAACAGACCATACCACACTGGGAGAATCTGCCCAGGAGGAGAATAAGTTCACACAGAAATGAGGCTAAGTGGAGCCTGGACTGTTTTTTAAGTGGGTGTTGGAGGAGAAATTAGAGGGAGGGGTTAGCAGATTGAAGCTTAGCTTTTAATTTTGCATTGAAGAGTCAGTTAACAATGGTTACAAAGGGAAATTAAAAGTCTGGAAGCAGTTGAGGTTTTTGTTATTTCTGAAGTTACGAAACACATCAATATTGCACAGGCCTGTGTTTAATGTGGTCTAACAATTTGACAGCCTTTGTGGATAGGCTCTGGAACCCTTTGAATGGCTTCCATGAGCAAATCAGCATTCTCTTTATTACTGTGACCCTTGGATTGTGTGTGCCCATTTTTCTGGCTCTTAGAGGGCACAGTTCCAAACTTGTCATGAAGTGCACTCAAACAATGTGTGTTTGGGGATTTGAGGGAAAGAAGAAAGGCCTGGCTGGAGTTGTGGCTGTGAGGTTGAGGAAAGGAAGAGTCCAGGACAGAATCAAGTGACAGTTACAAGCAATGAAGTGACTGCTGATAATTCTTGTGATGAAATTGCCACTCAAACCCCCAACTGTAGTAGTCAGGATATTAGCATACATTCACACTTAACTTAAATGCGCAGAGGGCGCTGTTGATGATGGTACTGGGAAGAGGGCTTCTTCACAAGCCCATTTAGATTGAGTGTCCTAAGGAAAGAACAAGTGTCTCAAACTCGTTCAACTAACAGGTGTCACAGAACTACTTAAAGTTGTAGAAGCAAGCTTGTACTAACACTTACTAAGTTTGTACCACTTATTTTTTTGTTCCAGAAACTCACCTAAGTATGTAAATTATAATTACTCAGATCCCCCTCATATCATCCTCACAATAAAGTAGATGCACTATGCTTACTCAACGGAAGCAAAATGGAAGCAAGAAAGGTAAGTAATTTGTTTTATGAATCTAAAATTCATTTCCAGGCAAACTGACCTATACTTAATCGTCACCTCTATCGCACCTGCCTCATATCCGACTGCTCAAAAAGAATCCATTCTTAACAGAAAAGTAAATGGACTTCTCCAGTACTATACCATCCATGCATTTGTTGGATGACAAACTTTACAATTACAAGCGGCTTCTATAATCAAATAATGATTTTCAAATAAACTAGTGTTTTGTTATCTGCATACATTTGAAAACCCCACCTGGACCTTCATTGGGCTTCCTGGAACCTGTGCATTATCAGTTCAAGGCTCCAAAGAGCCCAGCCTCACAAATAAAAGACTCAGTTCCAGAGCCAGGCCCCTGATGGTATCTACTAGTCCTTCACTCACATACGTTCTATTATTTTATGCTTCCTGATACTCAACAAGTGACGTTTTCTTTATCTCCTGAACTTTGCTAGGACTCTCCATGTTTTAATGACCCAGAGAGTAAGCCCCTCTCAGAAGTTTTGAATCCCATAAAAGAGGGGATGGGTCAAGACGGCGTGAAACAATGAAAGATGAAGGTAGACTCTGGGGAAAGCATTATTAGCTTGTGACAGCATTACATTTTTTTCATTCTTTTTTAGATTCCATCTAAAAGAGGAATTTTCATTTCACAAAAGAAAAAGGAAAAATATGTATCTCTTTGGAGAATGGCTCAGATTATATAATTTAAAGTTATTATATTACTCCCTCGGTGAGAAAAATAACATTCCTGTGTATTCAAAATCTAAAAGAATTTGGCTTTAGTCTAATAAAAATCATGTATAACTAACCTTAATTTTTCCTATATAAATGTTAGTTTCTTTGTTTCTTATGGGTGTGTGGGAGGCAGATGAATTTCTAAGCCATATCCTGAAGACAAACAGACAGAGAAACATTAAAATATGTCCATTGCTCAAACTACTTGCTGAATACTACCTAATAGGAAAAAGTGTTAAACTGAATCATTTTTCTAACAAGTACTTGTTAACATGAGATGTTTAATAAGATTGTGTACCAAACTGTATCTCTCTTTATGTAAAAACTTGGTGACTATAATTTCTCCATTCACTAGAACATGTCATCTTTCCAAAGACACTGTAAAACCCTATCAGGCTATTCCAAGTCTCTTTTAAATAGACCCTGGTCACCATCTGCCCAGGCCAGAAGAATTTCTGTGGCTGCTTGTTGTTGTATGAGCACTTCTTTATTAAATAAACATGCTGTGTTCCTCACTAGCAAAGGACACGGACTATCATTGGTTAAGTGTTTTCTAAGAGTCATAAAAAAATGAGAGCTCAAAGCAAGTTCAATGTCAGCAGAAAGCTGAATCAGCATTAGAAAGGTAAGTGAACTGCGGCAAATACTTAGTCTACCGATTCATTTAAATTAATTTTTCAAAGAGAAAGATATATAAGAATGTCAAGGAAAGTTTACAATGTGACAAGGGAAGGCAAGAATTAAAAAATTACCATCAAGGGCAAGGAAAAAGACACAAGGAACAGAAAAGTTGGCAGAAGACATTCCTTCTGGTCAAATGCTTTGATGTCAAAAATGTCCTGCAGTGACAACTGAAAGACTGGTGACATTGGAGGGATTGGACCCAAAGGTTGACAGGAAACATTACCGAAGTGGAGTGACCAGAGGGGGACATTTAAGTCATCTCCCTTAAAAATTGTCTGGGAAACATAAAATAATACTCATCCTTCTCAGTACAGGAAAAATAGCTATGTCTTTCTAATCTGTGTGCAAAGTGCTCTGAGAAGTTGAGACATAGTCAACAGTGTCAAAGAGAACATTAATAAAATAATATCTTATTAATAAAATAAAGGTGTTAACTCTCAGGTAAATTATGTTGCCATGATTTAAAAAATCTTGTCACATTCAGGAAACCACACGTAGGTCAAGTGGATTCCCTTTTGACACGTAGGTTTTGGTTAAATAAACCCCATCCAAGTCCTCCAGAAATTCCTGCAGACTCTACATGCACCAGAGTATCCTCCATGAATCCACGCTCCAATGAGAGTTTAAAGCAAACACCCACAGAGTGCGGTGTGCCATGCGGGAGAGAGGATACACCTTAGAAGCTGAAGGCACGGGTCGAAGTTCTGTCACTAAAATTTACTGCTTGTATAACTTGGGGCAAGACGTTTAAAAATATTTACAGAAGAGATTTCTTCTCCTTAAAAATGAGAAAAATGATGTTTTCAAGTCTCCAGTTGATACTACATATCAAGCATGTGTTTCCCAGTACAGCTTTGGGTACACGTAGATCAGTGAAAGGCAGCTGCTACTGCTCTTCTAGTTTAATTAGCCCCGGCACAGAAATAAAACTGGCATCTATGAGATCACTGAAATTACCTAATTAGCTCATACTTGTAAGCAGCATGATGGCTATAATTTACAGGGCCCAGTGCAAAATATAAATGTGGGGCCTCCTGTTCAAAAACTGTTAAGACTCAACACTATAGTAACAGAACATGAAACTGAGCAAGGAGCCCTTCTAAGCATGGGGTCACATGTGACTGCACCAGTCATGTTCCCTTGAAGCTGAGCTTTCTGTTAAATGGTCTTTGAAAATTTCAAACTTTGCCCTGGATGGCATGGCTCTGTTGGTTGGAGCGTCATCTGACAGAAAAAAAGGTCATGGGTTTGATTCCCAGTCAGGGCACATACCCAGGGTGCTTTCAATCCTTGGCCAGGGCGGGAACAAGAAGGCAACCAATCGATGTTTCTCTCTCACATTGATGGTTCTCTTTCACCCCTTCTTCTCTTTCTAAAAGCAATGAAAACAATATGTCCTCAGGCGAGGATAAAAACATTTTTTTAAATGTTAAACTCTGCTTCAAAAACAGAAATAGATAGGTAACCAACACCTGTTGGTAACCAATATTTCTTCCATTAGTATATCTGATAATATATCACCATCAATACTAAAAATCATATATATTACAAATGAAATTGTCACTGAGGGTTTCCTCTCCTATTTCTGTTTAGTGCTTTGGGTCATACTTCCCAAATAAATATATTTAGGAGGGGGCACAATGGTGACAAAGTTGGAGGATTTGTCTCATACCATGTCCCAGAAGCAAATTTAAAATAAAAAGAAAGAGGGAAACATACATCCAAAATAAACAATGAAAGATTATGTGAAGACCTTTGACCAAGGATGGGCAGAAACCACCATGAGACTGGTAGAAAGAGCAGAGACACAGAAGGAATCACTTTCATTGGCATTGGGCTGAGCTTGTGGCAGGGCTGTGGGAGCTTCCTCCTGAGAGGAGTGAATCCTGAACCCCAACAGGGCTCCCAGACACAGAGCACCAGTGCCGGGGTCACCCGTCCATGCAGCATCCAGCAGTGAAAAACCTCAGGGTTTTTGCCTGCTGGAGAAAGAGGGAACTTGCTGGAGATATAGCCACTTTTTTCCATTTTTCCTTTCTTTTTTTCTAAAGGGTCAATGTACAGGATTCCCATGCACAGCCACTCACCTTGGGTTTGGGCAAAAGGAGGGCAGCATGGCCTGAAGTCACTCGAAAAGAGTCTGGAGTGAGAGGCTTAGGGGAGAGGGGTGGGAGAGTGGCTGCTGGGTTCCCAGTGCTTGACAAACCTCCATACTTCAGTAACCACTTTTTCTCGAGAAAAGCAAGCCACTCTCAGGAGAAAAATAATGACCTTACCCAGTGGGGAACCACTCAGTTCACCCTCTGGAACCCTCCCAGCCCCAGCTTCTGGAATCTTGCTCACCTCTCCCTGCATCCTTTTTTTTTTTTTTTTTAATTTTAATTTTTTAAATTTTTTTCTTTCTTACTTTCCCCTAACCTTCATCTTATCCCCTCCTGAGGAAACAGCAACATAGGCAGACTCAGCAGTGTTAGAGACTGATTTGAATGCATGGCCATTCCATACACTTTCCTGGGAGCCAGGCTGGCACTTTCCAGTCACGGGAGAGCCTAGGAACACACTCCCCGCCGCCTGCCAGTATCTGGAAGATTCAAGTTCTGGGCTCTGGAGGCCCCACCCACTTTCCTACTAGATTCTTTGCACTGCTGAATTCAGGTAAATCATCCAGGACACACTCAGAGGTGTGGCACAGGGATGGGCAGAACATACCTACCATCTTCCTGAAGTCTGAAGGCACCTCCCTCAGGACATCCAGGGATCCTCTGAATTCCACCAGAAGCCCTCAGAAACAGATGGGTCAACTCCTAGACTAAGACTAAAGGTAGGACGACAGGCAGATACAGGTGGAGGCAGGCACTGTAGTGCCTTCAGTCATTAGTTGTCCCATCCCTGGCCCCTGTGCTGATAAAAAGCCAGCCTTGCAGAGCAGCAAGGCCCATCCGGATGCAGCCAATCTGGAGGAGAGAGTCACAAACTGTGGGTTGTTTGTAGCTTCAAACAGGCCGCCTAGAGCTAAGTGTGGACAGCATCTGAAACTGGCTTATACCAGCTTCAGACAACATCAAGACATATCCAGAGGGAGAACCCAGCAGGCAAGCAATAAAATCTGCTGAGACAAATTATACTTGGTTCTTTTTCATTATTTTCATTATTTTTTCTTTTGCATAGCTTTCTATCATTTTTTATCTTCATTTTTTTATTTGTCCCTTTTTTCAAGTCTCACATTTTACTCTTTCCCTTTGTTATTCAATTTTGCCTTCTTTCATTTTTTTAAATTTTATTTTTCCCTTTCATTGTTCTATTTTTGGTGATTCCTTGTTTCTATTCTTTACTCTTATTGTTTCTATTCCCTCTATACTCTCATAGTTATTTTTTCTTTTCTTTGGTCTTCTCATATTCTTTTTTTTCTTACAATATTCTATTTCTCTTTCCACTTTAATTATTATTTGCTCTTTTGACACTGATTTTGCCATTACTGTTGGGAGGTTATTTTGCTCTTGTGGGTTTTTTCCTGCTTTGTTAGGTTTTGTTCTGTCAGCACAAGCACAGCAGGGTACACGAGGTTTCAGGGGTGAGCCCCTCAGTCAGCCAGTCAGAGAGGAGACCCCACCAATGACTGGATCAACAACTATCAAGACCCAAATACAACAAGAGAGCCCACATAAACCACACAAGGAACATCCCTAGATCACCCAGCTCAGGAGATCAAGGGGGTCTGCAGCACTGGATCCAACAGGATTCCTACCGCATAGGGCCACCCCACATATACAGGAAGTCAAAGCAGATCCACCTAGTATGTGGAAACAATCAAAAAGTGTCAGCTAAAATGGGGAGACAAAGAGATAATCCACAGATAAAAGAAAAGGAGGAATCCCAAGAAAGACAGCTAAATGAAATTGGGGCAAGTAATTTATTAGACATAGAGGTCAAAGTAATGGTTGTAAGGATGCTCAAGGAACTTAGTGAAAACTATGAAGAAAAAGTAGGAACTATATTAACATGAAAAAGAACATAGAAACTGTGAATAAAAACCAGTTGGAAATGGAGTGTGCAATATCTAAAATGAAGAATACATTAGAAGGATTTAAAAGCAGGTTAGATGAAGCAGAGGATCAAATCAGCAATTTGGAAGACAGAGTAGAAGAAAACACCCAATCAGAGCAACAAACAGAAAAATACTTAAAAAGAACGAGGATGAGTTAAGGAAACTTTGGAACAACATGTAACATAATGATATCTCCATCATTGGAATACCAGGAGTAGAAAGTGAACAAGGGATAGAAAACCTGTTTGAAGAAATAATGACAGAAAACTTCCCTAACCTGGTGAAGGGAAAAGTCACACAGGTTCAGGAAGCACAGAAAGTCCCAATCAAGATGAACCCAAAGAGACACATACCAAGACACATTATAATTAATATGGTAAAGTTTAATGACAAAGAGAGAATCTTAAAGGCAGCAAAAGAGAAACAGTCAGTTACCTACAAAGGAACTCCAATTTGACTGTCAATTGATTTCTCAACAGGAATACTTCAGGCCAGAAAGGATTGGCATGAAGTATTCAAAGTAATGAAAAGTGAGGATCTGCAACCAAGACTATCCAGCAAGGCTATCATTTAAAATTGAAGGTGAACTAAACAGCTTTCCAGACCAAAAAAATAAAAATAAAGGCTAAGGAGTTCATTAACACCAAACCAGAGTTGCAAGTGATGTTGAAAGAACAGCTTTAAGAAGAAGAAGGGATAGAGAGAGAGAGAAGAATATATGTATGTATATATGTATATAAAGGAACAAAATGGCAATGAACAAGTACTTATCAATAACAACCTTAAATGTAAATGGATTAAATTTGCCAATCAAAAGATACAGGGTAGTTGGATTGATAAGAAAACATGACCCACAAATACTGTCTACAAGAGACCCACCTCAGAACAAAAGATTTACACAGGCTGAAAGTGAAGGAATGGAAAAAATATTCTGTGCAAATGGAGGAGAAAAACGCTGGGGTAGCAATACTTATATCTGATGAAACTGACTTCAAAACAAAGGCTATAGAAAGAGACAAAGGTCACTACATACTAAAGGGATCAATCCAACAAAGGACTATAACCCTCATAAACATATATGGACCTAATATAAGAGCATATATATAAAGAAATATATATAAAGAAAATCTTTGTGGGCTTTAAGGAAGAGTTTGACAGTAATAGGGCCATTGTAGGGGACTTAACACCTCACTGTCACCATTGGATAGATCTTCCAGAAAAAACATCAACAAGAAAATAGCTACCTTTAATGATACACTAGATCAAATGGATTAAATTGATATTTAGAGAACATTTCAATCCAAAGCATCAGAATACACATTCTTTTCAAGTACACATGGATCATTCTCAAAGATAGACCCACATGGTAGAATACAAAATAAGTCTCTAAGTCTTAACAAATTCAAGAAAATTGAAATCATACCCAGCATTTTCTTAAATAACAATGGCATGAAACTAGAAATCAACCTCAGTAAAAAAAAATAAGTTAAATAACTCAAATGTATGGAAGCTAAATAGCATGTCATTAAAGAATGAATGAGTCATCAATGAGACAAGGAATAAATCAAAAAGTATCTGGAAAAAAATGAAAATGAACATAAAATAATCCAGAACTTATGGGACACAGCAAGAGCAGCCCTGAGGGAAATTCTTAGCATTACAGGCCTACCTCAAGAAGATAGAAAAAATCCCAAACAATCTAACCTTACACCTAAAAGAACTAGAAAAGCACCAACAAACAAAGCCCAAAGGGAGTAGAAGTAAGGAAATAATCAAGATCAGAGTGGAAATAAATGATACAGAGACTAAAAAACATTCAAAAGATCAATGAATCTGGAAACTGATTTTTGGAAAAGATAGATAAAATCGATGAACCTTTAACCAGACTCATCAACAAAAAAGAGAGAGACCCTAATTAATAAAATCAGAAATGAAAGAGGGGAAATAGCAATGTATACCACAGAAACACAAGAGATTGTAATAAAATCCTATGAACAACTATTTGCTAAGGAATTGGACAACCTGGGCAAAATGGATAAATTTCCAGTATTATATGATGTCCCAAAACTGAATCAGGAAGAATCAGAACATCTGAATAGACTGATAACCCTGATTAAATTAAAGCAGTAAAAAAGAAAAAAAAAACATACCCAGCAAACAAAAGTCCTGGACCAGATGGTTTCACAGGTGAATTTTACCAATCATTCAAAGAAGAACTAACACCTATCCTTCTCAACCTATTCCAAAAAATTCAAGAAGAATTCTGAAACACTAATTCAAAAGAATATATACAACCCTACATTCACAGCAGTCTTATTTACAATAGCCAAGATTTGTAAATAGCATAAGTGCCTATCAGTACATGAGTGGATAAAAAAGCTGTGGCACATTTATACAATGAAAAAGAAGGGATTCTTACTTTTTGTGATAGCATGGATGGACCTGGAGACTATTAGGCTAAGTGAAATAAGCCAGTCAATGAAAGACAATACCACATGATCTTACTTACAACGAATCTAGTGAGCAAAATAAATGGAGGAGCAAAATAGAATAAGAGAAAACATGGAACAGACTGACAGTTACAAGAAGAGAGGATGGAGGTGAGGACTGGTTGAAAAAAGGTGACGGGATTAGACAAAGAACATGTATGCATCAACCATGGATATGAACAACAGTTTGCAGATTGACTATGGGAATGGGGAGCTAGGCTTGTGGGAGGGGGCAAAGGGGGAAATTGGTACAGCTGTAATAGCACAAACAATAAAAAATGACTAAAAAAGATATGCATTTAATACTTAAGTACTAATGAAAAAAGAAATAGCTTCCACCAATCTTTCTTCATTTTATAGTACAATTGACCTTTGGAAGCAGAAAATAAATGAGAAAAAAACATTATAAACATTAGAAAACCTGAGGCTTTCTGGACAATGATCAGAGAGAAAAAAAAATGTGTTAACAAATATAATTCTGTTTAGGACTGCAACATTAGAATACAGCTTTCATTAATGCTCTGGGCTGAATCCAGGCTTTTGTCTGATTGATAATGGAGATCCCAACTGTGAAGTTGGGAAAGAGACTAAAATTTATGCATATGAGTATTTTTCACAGTTATGTTCATGACTCCAGAGGCTCAGGCAGATTTAATAAATCCAGTAAGTAAATAAGCAAAAGAAGCAGTCTATGGTCAGTTCTTCATGCAAAGTTTCCACTGTTGTTCAAGAAACTTCCACATGCACCGCAAGGACAGAAGATGGCTCTCTTGTTACCCATTATTTGAAGGAAATGTCTAGCTTTGATAATGATGTAATATGGCTTTTAACCCTGAACTTCAAAGAAGTCTATTTATTCTTTGCCAATATCCTCTTATGAGCAAAGACTTATTTTCTAGTTTTAATGTTGGTTGAATAGCTTGTGAATACTTTACAAGAGATATGTGACTGCTTTGGTATGGTGTTTTTATGTGATAAATAATTTCATCTGTGAGAGAGCCTGGGAAATAACTGTACCACTTGGGGAATCATTTTTATCTTTGAAAGACAGAGAAAGAGAAAAAGAGAGACAGAAAGAAAGAAGAAAGACCAGGTACTCCCAAGCCCAGCAAAAGTCAACTGGAAAAATTCTCAATTAAAGCTTTTAAAAATGATCATTGAAATTCTGTCATAATTCATGGAATCATAATATCATATAATTTTGAACTGAGAAAGATCAAAGGAATTATAGGTCAATGCTTTATTTCGTAGGTAAGAAAATAAGCTCAGGGAAGTTAATTTACTTACTAGATACTGATAGTTTATACACACATTCCAGCTTTCTAGCTACATTCTTGTACTTTTCCTACATGAACTCCCCATAGAGTTCATTTCAGGAAAAGCTTTAAACAGAACCTCGTCTCCCAGAAAATTATGTCCAACCAGGTTTATAAACATTTGCTATCTCACATGATAACTCATTCATTTATGCTTTAAATAAATTAGACAGGTCTTGCAAAAATTGTATCCAAAGCCCATGTTACATTTGGGACTGAAATACAGAGACCATGCTCTTGAGTACATGAGACAAAAAACAATGGAAAAAAATAGAGAGATAAAAACAAAATACAACAATTAGTAACTAGAGAAGCCCATGAGTTTGGAAAGAAATGCAGTGCATACGGTCAATGCACAGTGACCACACAGTTAATGACAGAGAAGTTATCCTAAAATTGAGGCACGTTTAGAAGGATCTCACTTTTCAAAGTCCTAAGAATTGCCTGGTTTCAAATCCCAGCTCCTGAGCTTGCTAAATCTGAACTCTTAGAAGTTACTTAACATTTGGAGGTCTGGGTTCCTTCTTGGCAGAATGCAGACAAATAGGAGCACCTAGCTCATATGGTAGCTGTTAAAAGAGTTAAAAGAGTTGATCCCTTTAACGGACTTAGAACAGCAGCTGAAACCCACTGTGTGATCTATACTTGCTCTATAATTGATTGCATCATATTTTAGCTGGCTTCAAAAAATATATGAATAATAGCTTTTAAATCATATTGTCCTAAACTGAAGGATGAATAGCAAAATTGTGAAAAAATACAGAAATCCTGTTTTTCCTTTATGATTCCCTATAATACATTTATCAGCCCTAGATCATGAGTACTCTGTGCGGTACTATTTCCTCAAAATGAAAAGGCAACACAACATAAGAGGTTCTCATCAATTGTCCCAGCAACTGCTTTTACATTGTGAAAGGTGCTGCACGGGGTTTGTTCGATGGTACAGCATTCCAAGAGCAAAGTTCACCGAAAGCTACTGCGTTCCCTCCTCTCTGCGTCTGCACCCAGGTGCAGGTCAGATAAATAGGAAGCCTTCTTGTAGAATGGAAGGAATGTGGGAAATAAAGTCAAATTTCTTGTGTCTCAATACTGGCTCTGCCAGTTCTTTGCTTGTGCAATCGTAAGCAAGTTGCTTAAACTGTCTGGGCTTTAGTTTTATTATCCTGAAATTGGAGATGATCATTGGGAGCATGAGTTTATTGTGAAGGTAAAATGAGAGAAAGTATGTGAAGTCATAAATTTGTGACAAAACTATAAAGTAGCATAATCACTTAGTTTATTCAATTTAATTTCTGAGTACTCATTTTCCAGGTTTTGGACTAGGGCAAAAATTTTAGGTTAATAAAGAAGAGAGGGTAGAAAAAGAGAGAGAAAGAGGGAGAGGACAATAGTCTTTGCCTTTCCATCTCTATTGCTTCTCAGTTACATCCCACCCCTTCTCTCTAAAAACAAAAAACAAAAAACAGGAAATGATCAGATATTTACATTTGATTGAACCTGATTCACACTGCTGTTTTATCTTTCTTAGGAGTTTGCATTATAACACTAATGTGTCACCTCCTTTAGGTATTTGGCATTTAATCTCCATTCAAAAGCATTAGTCACTTTAAAGTGAAGCCACAGTTGGACCTGCTTCAGCATTGAGTGGTGCAGGGAAGGGGGGGGAGGGGTTGGGGGAGGGGGACGGCTGGGGGGGCCGTAATTCAGAAGGGACTTAATTCAGAAGTGGGGAAGGTGTCAGTTCCTTCTCCCCCCTCTTCACATTTCTATCCTTTGGTCTTAATGTTTCTGAATATTCAGGCCAAACCCTTTCTCTGTACTCACAGTCAGCTCCTCTCTTATGATGCTCTCTTCCCTCCTCTGTTCTACCCTTTCTGCTGCAGGTACTCTTCCCTACAGAATGCAAGGCTTCCACCTCTCACCCAAAGTTTCTGCTGCTGAAAATCTCCAGAATTTAAGGCACCCAGCCCAGAATGAGCCCGAGGTGGCAACAAACTCTTTTATTTTGGAGCATGAGAACCTGAAACAAAATTGCATAGGAAATAGGAGAAGAAAGAGGAATTTATTAGCAAAAGTAGAATGGATGGGGGTTTCATACTTGGAGCAGACAGCAGGCAGTGACATTGTAAAAATGTGATGGCCTAAGTTTACTTTAAGACTATGTGATACTGTGATAACAAAAAGTACCAAACATCTTAAAATTGTCTCTGATATTCAGCACCAAAGTAGCACTGGGGTGTTGAGGAGGGGTGCTCTATATGTTATAGCTTCTTCTCATCAGCGAGTGTACATAATCATAAAGGAAACGTCTACATTGAATCTCTTGTTGTGTCTGAAGAGCACACGTCAAGATGTGAGGAGTGCTGTGTTAGGGGCTTACAGTGTGCTGGCTGGGTGAGGGAAATACAGTCATTATAAACGGCAGTGAAAATAAGTCTTCTATAGCACAAGAAATTGACTATTTAGTTCTGTCCCTTGAGTAACACAGATTTCATGTGACTGGTCTTGGAGTCATAATTTCTAAACATTTCTAAAGTTATCTGGACCTTCCTTGTAGCCCTGCTCCTCACCCAGAATGCTATTTATCACAGTCAGAAATTCTTGTTTGTTTGTTTGTGGTTGGTTGGTTGGTTTGGGTAAACTAATTCCTCTTTATTTTTCTAAAATTTTCACACTATTGGCACATTGAGAGTTTAGTTGTTTACTTTGTTCTGAGTTTCTGCATGTTTATATGATTGCATCTTACATTTATCTTCTATCTTAAATTTAAAATACAAGGTAGTAGTCAGGAGGAAACTGCTTTCTCCAGTGGTCAGAGGATGCTGTAGGGCAGTCCTGAGCCATATTGCAGATACTAAGTGATGAGCTTAGAAAAAGCTTTTAAAATCAGTAAATGAGAAAAAATGAACAGTACTTTCTAAAGATTACTCACTTTAGAAGTCAGAACAAATTGATGTCAAATTACTACTGTAGAAAAGCAGTATAATAATCCCCAAAAGTAAATTTAAGAGAATCAATTATTCTTCTAAGATAATTAAGGCTTCCGTGAGACAATGTGAGATTAAAACTACATAGTCTCCAATAAACACAAATTTTCTAACAATCTTCCTAAGAGATGACACAATAATTGAACGTGGTGCTTTTGTACAATATTAAAAGTTTAATGTTCAAGAAAAATCAGATTAGCTTGAAAAGGAGAAGATTAGTTAGGAAATACATATTAACCTAGATTTTTCATTATTCATTATCCACCTTTAAGAAATTCAAAGAAGTCAAATAATTTGCTCAAAGTCCTGATAACTAATAAATAAGTAACTGGGTCAAAGTGTCAAAGTCAAGTGTCAAAGTGTCAAAACTTGGTCTGTGCGATTCTAAACCAATGTTCTTTCTAGCACGCTAATGGTGCTGGTGGAAGAAGGTTCTATAAATCTCTTTAAATCCCTGCTTTAAGAACAAAGTACCACTGAGGCAGGTTGGAAATAATCAATTCAAAGTTCTTTTGTTAATTTACCCACTTTTACTAAACAAACTTTCCACCTATTGTTTGATGGGCTACCCAAAAAAGAATTCTGTTCCATTTATTATTTCTGTCCAAATAAGTTTCCTATCATTAAGATTAGATATAGTTTCAGGTGCCTCTTGCATCCATTTCAAATCCCTTCAGTCTCATCTCTTACCAGCAGCTCTAGCTCACCGTTCCAGCGCAGGGTTTTTATCAGCTTCCCTCAGGTGCCTTCATCCACTTGCCTCAGACAAAGCTGGCGGCTTCTTGTTTGCCACGCTCAGCTTATAATAAGGTGTCAAGTCATTCTAGAGACACATATTCTCTTTCTTAATGGGTTGGGCTACTTAGCCTGACTCTTTAGTTGAGTGAAATGTAATCTTGTCAGCAGTATTCAGATTGGTGTTATAACAGTATATCATAGAAATCTACCACAAATTATAGACAGTACAAATAAAAATAGTGAGAACTGATAAGATAAAAACTTGAATATGAGGCAAAAATTACAATTACTTAGATAGATTATTTTGCCTTTATGTCTCCTTACTTAGCAATAATAAGGACAATGCATATCATCAAATATACATCAGTATAACTTTTTAAAAAATTATTTTATTGGGTGAGGGACAAATGCCATATGATCTCACCTTTAACTGGAACATAATCAACAAAAGAAAAAAGCAAGCAAAATATAACCAGAGACACTGAAATTAAGAACAAGCTAACAATAACCAGAGGGGAGGGGGAAGGGGACCAGGGGGAGAAGGGTTTTCAGGAACCACTATAGAGGACACATGGACAGAACCAAGGGGGAGGGCGGAGGCAGGGGAGGGAGGTGGGTTTGGAGGGGGTGGGAGGAGGCAAGGGGAGAAGATGCAGACAACTGTAATTGAAAAACAATAAAGTAATTAAAGAATTTTAAAAAAAGAAAATAGAGGTACAGTGTTTTGGGAAAGAAGGACCCATGTAACAGTGAAATGATGAGATTTGGGGTGATTCTAAGATATTATACCAGAAATAGAAAGTCTGGATTAAAGGCAAGCCTACTGTAAATACAGTAGTTTGGATAATAATAACAGCAAGCATTACTAACAAAAAAAATATTTTATTGTTGTTTAATTACAGTTGTCTGCATTTACCCCCTACCACTTCCCACCCACCCCAGCCAAGCCCACCTCCCTTGCTTCCCGCCCCGCCACCCCCCGGTTTTGTCCATGCGTCCTTTATAGTTGCTCCGCATCAGTGTAACTTTATAATAAGTTTCATTGGTTTCAGCAATTGAATCCACAATGCATATAATACTTATCCTGACAGAGCTTTACCAAAGAATTATCTGAATAAAGTGAAGGGTTAATATGTGGTTGCTTGACTATATAATTTATTTTCACTTTCCAGTGTTCCAGTTACTACTGCTGTATAACAAATCTCCCAAAACTTGTTTAAAAAAACAGCCATTATATAATGTTCACAAATTCCGTGTGTTAAAACTTCAGGCTGGGAATAGCAAACAATGGCCGGCGTTCGTTCCACACACAGTGCCTGAGGTCTCAGCTGGGAAGACTTTAAGGCTGAAGGTGATTCAACAGCTAGGGCTGAGCTCATCCGGAGGCATCGTCATTCCCATGTCATCTTCACTCACATGCCTGGTGGTCGGTGCTGGCTGTTGGTTGGAACTTCAGCTTGGGTGTCGAACCAGAGTACCTACATGTGATCTCTTCATATCACTTCTCTCTGTGGGCTAGTGTGGGCTTTTTCAAAGAACTATGGCTATGTCCCAAGCACAGGTCCTAAGACAGTAAGGTGAGATGTATGGCCTTTTCATAATTTAGCCTCAAAGTCAGTTGGTTGAGACAATATGCCAGGTAGAGTGAAAGGAACATGGACTTTACCACTTAATGGGTAGCATAGCAAGGTTTTGAGATCAGTTCGAAAGGTGACTTTTCTTTGACTGCCGTTGTTAGGAGAGCATGCAGGCCATCCCTGGAAATACACTATATCACAATCTAAACTCCGGCTATAAAAATTCATTCCTCCCATGCTCCCACATGCAAGATGTACTCATTCTCTTCCCTGAGACCTCCAAGTCTCATTCTTTTTTGGCATCTGCTTCAGGTTTAGTAATTCTTCATCTAAACTAGGTCCAGGTATAGACAAGGCTCCTTAGGTACAGTTCCTCAAGTACAGTTTCTTCATTGACACTAACCTTGATCTCAAGACATGAAGGCTAAAGAGTCAAGATATCTGCTTCCCAAACACCCGATACTTAATAATAGGACAAGCATAAGATGATCTTTTCACATACTCCCGTTCAAATGGGGGAAACCAGGAGGCAAATAGCAGTTACAGAGCCATGGAAATTATCCCCATTTCACCTCATTTAAATAGTTTAACCTGTACACATACCATAACAGCACTAATTTCGATAATATACCAATGAACACTTTTAACTTAAGTACTAGCATGTTGATTATGTAAGTCAGAAAGTAAATACAGTCAACAGTTTCTATATTCTTCAATTATAGTTTCACATATTCACTATGTTAGCCCAAAATACCTCATTGTGTTATCTCATAAAAGGTCTTTCCCATAGATTCTATCAATTGTATAATCATGTGGCTTAATAATATACTTAAAAAATTGAGTATATACCTTCTGGATCCTTTCCCAATCTAAGGTCATTTAAAATGTAGAAATAACTTTAGATGATATCTTACTATGGCAGACTCGGGTCTGTGATGGCCCCCAAGATTCTTGCTCTACTTCCTGGGATAGTGAAGAAAATAAATTTTATGCTACTGATTAGGTTATGTCATGTGGTTCAGATGAATTTTAAGAAACAGAGATTATCTCAGCGAGTCTTACCAAATCATGCGAGCTTTTTAAAAACAGCGATTGTTCTGTGCCTGGTAGAAAAGAGAAAGAGACAAACTCCAGTTGGCTTGGAAGAAAGCAAACATCACGCCATGATCTGTCTGGGGAGGCAGTATGGGGAGGACCTGAGAGTGACCTCTAGGAGCTGAGAGCCACCAGCAAAGAAATGGGGACATCAACTACAATGGCAAGGGACTGAGTTCTGTCAACAAGAAAAGAACTTAGAAGAGGATATTCTCCCCAGAGCCTCCAGACAAGGCTCAGCCTGGCCAATGCCTTGATTGCTGACCTGTGATACTCTGAGTAGAGAACCCAGCCATGCCCTGCAGGCTTCTGATCTGCAGGTCCATGAGTTAATAAATGAGTGCTGTTTTATATTTTATGCTAAGTGTGTGGTAATATCTTAACAAAACAATAGAAACTAACACAGTCACCCAGGAAATGGGAGTTTTAACTGAGTAAAGGGTTGAGAAGGAGCTCGACATAAGTAAAGAATGTTACATGAGATAAGAGCAGAACTCACACTGAACTGCCTCTTCTTCCCTGCCCCCCACTCCTCCTTTGTTAGATGTACAGGTAAATTCCTGTAGAATATGTCTGGAGGGGAGAGTGGGCTGAATGGAGCAGGGTATCCACAGGTTTGGTGGGTCAGACCCCAGGTCAAAGAGCAGCTCTTCCATGTGACTGCAAGCCAGTCACTTGGCCTCTCTTGGTCTCCATTTCTCCAAGCATACAAAGACAGTATCTCCTACAATGTGTATTTGCCGAGAATAAATGAGATAACATACGATAAACATTCAAATATTAATTTACTCAGAGCATTCCGTAGATGTTTTAACCATACATCATTTAACACAAGACAGATTCTTAGGGAGACCAGGATTCCTGAGCCGTGTGTGGAGCATCATTGCCATGACACCTTTCTCCATTTTTATTTCCCGAGATTCCCCTTGCTCGACACACTCTGGAATGACGGGGAGGTAGTCTCCCCAGTGAGCCCATGAAGTGTGTAGTGATAAGGTTGAGCTCCTGGGAAAAGGGGTTCATGTTTGGTGGGCAGTGAAGATGTTATTTGGTTTTTATGGGACCTGAATGAAGCACAATGATAGTATTGACAAACACTACATTTTTAAGAATCAAACACAATTTCAGAACCTTTTTAGTTCATTTGTTTTTAACACGAAAACTTTGCTGTTGATGGTGGTCATGGTAATTATTCTTTGTATTTTAAATAAGCATGACATTCTACATTACAACCCTCCCTCCTGTATTCCGTGAGGGAAGTTCTGGCACAGTGTTATAATTCAGATAAAGAAGAGACCATTGAAAGAAAATGCTAGACTTTAAATGGTCTGATTATCTCCTCTAGTTTATATTATCTTAGATTATCTTATCTTTGAAAATGAAAACTGTATCCTTTGGCATAAAATAAAAAAGAATAAGAGAAACATGAAAAGCGTAAATTGAACTTTTGCCTTATGTTACATCTCCGCTGTTTACTAAAATCACTTTATTTCTGTTTGTTTTACTGCCTATCTGCTGAAAATATATCTGAATCCAATGAAATGTAAAACATGTGATTTTAAAATGTTCGAGAAAGGAAAAAGGAAGCACATTGTTAAATGTTACAACAGGTTTTGTGGTAAATTATATACATGCACCACATCAAAAGTAAATCGAAGTTAAAATAAATAACGTTACACTGAAAGTTTAAAGAATATAGCAAATCATAAAGCTGCTTGTATACTTAATTGAGAGTGTTTTAATTGTTAAAAGATTTAAAGGAATAAACATTGTAGATGGGAACACAGTGCTGAAAGATCAGGGCTGGCTCTGCTTTTCCTTTCTAGTGGCTTGGCACAGCGGCTGCGCTGAGCTCCAGCCTCGCCTTCAGAAACAGAAGCAACGCTGTTCAAAGGATTAATCAGTGGACCTAGGAGGCCAGGAGAAATACGTACCCAGAGTCTCAGAAGCCGGTACAGAACACTTGTGCTCTTTCTCCCCGCTGGGCCCCTTTTCATGAAGAGAGCAGTTCCTGGCAGACATGCTCTGTAGGGGTAGGGTGGTTTCTGTCTTCTCCCACGCCTGCAGGACTATTGACCTCAGCAGCCCCTCTGTCCCTCTCTTCGTTCTGTTGCTGAGGCACACTTTATGCAACACAGCAGTAAAATGACCAACACTTTTTCTTCCAGTCTGGTCCTTTGTATTGTTCATGTTGACCTTTAGTACACGGCTATCACGGCTCAAGAAATATCGCCATCTTCAGGAAAGCAAGCATGTGGTTGCTGTGTATCAATGTCTCCAGTTTTGTTCAGCTTATTTCGATTGAATTGCAGTGTTTTTTACAATATAATCTACTAATTTTTGAATGGGGCTTAAGAACATTCCGGATTCAATGGAGATGTATTATTAACGTTGGTTAGGCTTTGGGATTTTGAGAAACAAAAATGTTTAAGTTTGTGTGTGCCTTCTAAATTTATATGATAATAATTTGGTATTCACATTCTTTTCCTTTCTTACTTTAAACTTACCTTTCTTCACCTTCAAGAAGCACATTAATTGTTAAGTATGGTCAATGAAAGTACCAGATGGAAAAAAATTATTTCCTATGTAAGTGCATAATCACTAAATAAATAAACACCACCAAACATTTCAAATATCCACCTATGGGAGGTATGTCAATAATTACTCCAGGTTACACACATAATATATTTGATCCTTAAAATAACACTTTAATGTAAATATTAGTATTCTCTTCTATAAATAGCAAAAATTAAATTTAGAAATATTAGTTCATTCACTTACTCAAAAAAGATGTCTTGAATACTCTACGTTACGCACTGGCAAGGTTTTCGGGAACGAAATAAGCAAAAATCTTCATGGTCCATTCTCTAACTGGATTTACAAAAGAAAGCAGTAATAATGTTGCCATTATTAGGTAGCATATCTAATATTCACATCTAGGTCCTCCTGATTCCAGAGCCAGAAATTCACTAGATTTTCTGATCAGCTTTTCTCACTAATGAAGAATAAAAATGGTGTCAGGAAGCCAGTCCGCCTTTTACCTATGATGCCCCATTGTTCCTAATATAGTAGAACTTAAGAAGGAAAACGATGTGTGCTTTCCTCATTTAGAATCTAGTCTAACCTTAGGAACACTAGTTAAATATCATCTTCCATAGTTGTTCATTATCCAATGGAGTGGCAGTTTCAGTTCCAACATATTTGGTCAAATATTTAGTTACCAGATAAATAGGTCCAGCGGTATATACATTATCAGTGCACTCAGTAACTATGGGTGCTGCTGATGAAGACACTTGTTAGTGTTAATGTTTTATAAACAATTCTTTTAGTCAGAGTTTCATTTGTCTGTTGACCCTATATTTTAAAAGATGGTTTACAAACAGTATAGATTTTTAAATAGGATTATAAATCTGGAACTTTTGTGTGACTTGAGTCCTCTCCTGCGCCATTTATTTTCCTGCCAAATAAATCAATGTCGTATATAAGTCTGAGTCTAATTTAACAAAATATGTCAAGAACTAATTTATCATCTCTTCTGCACCCCAGAACAAGTTCAGGATAGGGAAATAATTCCATCCCACTTGGGTCATACACCGGTCAAAAATCAGGAGACTCATTTCTGGGTGATATGATTACTTAACTACCTATTCATAAATAGGTAAAAAAGAAAACAAAAAACACTCTTAAAAGCAACTCACAAAGAGAAGCCAGAAGGTCCCAACTTTGATTCTACTTTCTGTTCCTAATAAAGCACTAGTGCTTTTACAGTCAGCACTTCCTAGAGGCCCAAATGGCCACTCACTGTCCCAAAGATGATTTATTAGTGCTGTGTCTTGCTGACCTAACCCCCTGCAAAGGAATACCTACTTTCCATTGATCATAGCTATCCTCTATTTCCTTGAAGATAAACCAAAAGCAGCACTGAAGGAACTTAGAAAATATTTATGCATGCAGTCTTTCAATTCCAGAGCTTAAAAGGTTTTGTCTGGTTCCTGAAAAGACTAAACATTCTGGAATGAAATTTTGGTGGTTACATGCATGTCAATTTACTTGCTGCAAATAAGCCAAGTGTATATTGCAAGGACTGTATATCTCACATACTAGTTAAGCGTGCTTTCATTCCCAGAAACATAAGAAACATTGCTCTAGTCTCCACAGGTTTTCTGTTAATGTTGTAGGACTAAAAGCAGCTCTCTCCCTCCAAGCCATGTCAGTTACACTAACCTGTATCAGTAGATATGACACCTCTTGAATGGTAAAAATGCCTTAGTGCACTGGGAGTGCCTACAGAGCCAGGTTTGAACACATTGTGAAATATATGCCTCTCTTTACTAATGAAAATGGAGCCATGTTTTCCTGTTCTTTCAGCCAGATGGGGTTATGATTGGTGTGTGCTTGCCTTTTACATTTCTATGATTCCATAATAAGAAACACATGAAACAATTTTAGTTTATTAGGTCTTCGGTTGCCAACATGGCTTTTGTACAACTAATAAAATAAATAAAAATATTTCCCTTGTGTTTTTTTCTTATAAAATACACTTGTTATATAAAGGATAAGCACATACCATTCAAAACTTGATCTGGCACAGCAATATAGTCTTGCTTTTTCTTATTTAAGAGAAAAAAAGGAGACATATTTATTAGTTTCCTAGTAGCATGGCTGGCTCACACTGGTCTATACCTACACATCAGATATTGGAGACATTTATTTAAAGAGAAATAGTTTATGCTAGCATCTTGGTAAAAATTTCAAAACCTAGTTACTAATAAAAACATATTTCCAGGGAAGGCATATAATGAAGGAAGTAAAAAAAACTTTATGTTCTCTCGGTGCCCATGGTAATTCAGCCATGGTCTCCCTCAGGGTCAACCCCTAAAATTGCATGGCTGGTGCTGGGCCTTCTCTGTTGCACCAATAAGACCAAAGCGACCAATAAGACACGCAAACATGTTAAGGTCAATAGTCTGTGACTTTCTGAACCTAGGCCCAGATTTTGAGATTGAGCTGAAATATTGCCTTTTGAGTGAAACTTGAATTAAGTTATACTTCTTTGAAACCTGTCACTGGTCATCAGTCTAATGAGTTCTTATAATATGGAACACTCAAGAACTATTTCTTGAATATTCTCCTAATATATATATGAATGCACAACTAAGCAATAACCTATGTAACAGATCTGCAGTAGAAACTGGTTCTCTTCTTGGCCAGCTTTCTGAGGAAGTGCCTATGCAAAGGACAATGTGAGACCATTTTACCTCTGCTAGACATCACAGTTCTATACACTGATGTTGAGCCTATACCAAGCTCTTAAAATCCGTTAGAAGTCTTGTTCCTTTGTTTCCTGTTTTCAGTATTTGGAGACCCTGAAAGATGAAGAGAGCATGGCAGGAGTCCCATGCTCATTGGAGCCATGCTACAGAAACATTTGAGAAATGACTCTTTCCCTATTACGGTGCTTTCTTGCAAAAAGAAGAGGCTACTCTACATAAGACTTGAATTATACTGCATAAGACTTGAATTTAATTAAATGGTTGCAAGAAATATTCTATAAAGCTAACTTTACCAGTCATTTTTTAAAAGAATAAAACCTGTCCATGTTGTTTCAATCAATTTTGGCAAAGAAAATTCCACTTGCTTAAACTCTTCCATTCCCTGGTTTGATCACTTTCTATCATTCTATCCTGAGAAATAACAGAAGGGAAAAAAAGCATTCTTGTACCTGGACTTTATAAATCCTAAATATTATATTAGCGTGAACATCTGTCTTAAAGGAAAAAAATAAGAACATGTACTCTTGAAAGAAGCCAAAAAATATTTTTGTTATTATTATCAGATTTATAATTGGTAAAGTTACAGAATATATGAAAAATGATTAAACAATGCAAAGAAAATGTAGTTTATTAAGGTAATAGAATATTGCTTTGTGTGTATTTATAATCATATACATTTACATATGTATTTAATTATTTATTTATGAGAACAGAGCAAAAAGTAGAAAAGCAGAGTGTTTTTGGGTAAAATATCTAAAAAAAAAAAAAAACAATTCCTTCCAGTAGATTTTAAGATTGAAAAGAAGAGAGAGAATTGATTTGAGTCATTTTCCCACTGCTTTATGGAACAAACTCATAAAATGAGTTTGATGGGCACTGAGAATTAACTTTGACCCCTCTATGGCTTCAGAGAGTCCAGGTCAACTTGGAGAGACCGGAAGTGTTACCACACAGGGGAGAGCAATGTGATACAGACCCAGTGCTCAGAAAACTCTTCTGTCTCACATAGCCAGCCAACAGAGCCTTTCACAGTTACACTACTTCTCTTTCTAAGTCAGGGTTAAGGTCATTTCTAGGGCACAGTGAGGAAATGTGGAGGCCAGGGCTGTCCACACCACACCTGGGCTCTGAGAAACAGCGGGTTTCAGTTTCCAGCCACTGGATACCATACAGCCTAATTTTTACCTGCCTGCCTTCACAGCAGCACATGACAATTATAAAAGTAAAATCAGACATTTCAAAGCAGTGGACTAAGCAAGATCAAGGATATACCTTCCTAGAATACATTAAGAACCTCAGAAAAAATATAAGCAATGAAGGCAGAGGTTTAATATTTAGCTATAGTCATAGTCTCCTATGTTTAGTTATTTTGAAGGAGTAGAGAGGGTTTGGGAGGTAAGTGTGTAGAAACTGAATTTCAATTATAGTTTAGTACATATGGGTCAAAAATCTTGAGCTATTTATAAAGTTATGTTACTGAGGACTAAATATGCCTATATAAGCAGTTTCTTAAAATCTATAGTTTATGCTTGTATTTCCTTTAATACTGGCCCAGTCACTCTCCTAGAATACAAGGTAGAAGTGGTGAAAATGACATTGGAAGGGAACTAAGTAGAAGAAAATATTTTGCTTCAGGGTTCTGGACCTAGCAAACTATCTCAGAGAATAGAAAGTTAATAACCTAAATCATAATTCTAAAAACAGCATTAATAAAAGCTAACATTGATTTAACACATTCTGTGCTATAAGCTGCTTTATATGCTTAACTTATAGTAGCTTATCAATCTTTATTGTATACCTATGAGTCATTATTATATTATTATTGCCATTTTTATATGATGAGAAAATTGAGACAGTTTCTTCATATTTCACATGGTTTTCCCACACTTGCTCACAGTGTGGCTGAATATTCCCAATGTGTCCTTGAGACTCAATAGCAGCAAGAGCTATTGTCCCTTTTATAATAAAGGGGACATGTTACTAGCAATGCTTGGGAGATCCTTGGGCTTCTTTGAAATTTTGCAAATGTTAAGTTTTTAGATTTACTATGCTATACTAATTTAGAAATCTTTTAATTGGAAATAATAGAGAAGGATCAAGTATCCTTCAGAAACACTCCATAAATCGGTGCAGAGCCATGCTGGGTACAGGACAAGAAGATGGTAATAGGCGAGGCACAATTGCAGGGTCCCTGGAAGGTTCACTTACACTCTAGAGCAAACAACTTGACTTTTTAAATCAGACAAAGCTAGAATCGAACACTAATTTAATTCTAGTTATTATGACCTTGAGCTGAAGTTTCTTAACTCAACCAAGAGTTGTTATGAGGATGAAATGAGACAATGAATGTCAGTGCTTTGAATGCGACAAATTTAATACATTTTCCTCCCATTGTCTCTCCCTTTATTCTTTCTCTTTCCTATGATTTGACATGTTAGGGAGACATTGTCATGCTGCAAGTAATAAAAATATACAAAAGTCTTAGAATCTGCCTTTGAGGAACTCACAATGTTATACCATGTGACCTCAAAAAGGAAATGTGAGCGCTTAAACAATTTTCAGTCATTTGGATATTTTTTTCTGGCTAAAAATAGAAATAAAAACCTCAGGAAACTACTCAAATATTTAGCTTATGCAAAATGGCACCACATTCCATATTGTTTTAGGAAGGAGAAATTGCAATGTAATATTGGTCAATGCTACTTATTATCTGTTGGTCTTTTTCTGTTACTCACCATGTTCCTATAAAAGTTTCTGATAGTTAAAGAAAATCAGGAGATCTTAGACACTGACTTTCATTTATAACCTGCTGATTCACCTAGATCAGGTTACTGGGAAGAAATCCAAGTTAGACCTCCTGACCTACCCGAAACAGCATGAAGTATGCCCCGCCACTAAATCCTGATTCCCGTGTACCTCATCCTGTCACTGAATATGATTTAGAGAAACCTTTAGAAAGTCAGGTATAAGGATTTAATGCTTTACACATAGGTTACAGCTGCTGGGCTGGCTTTTATAGTAATGTAAGTAAGTAATTTATTAAATGGTTCAGTCATTAGATACACCAGACTGTGAAAACATTCTTGCTAGGGAGGCTACTTTGGGCGGTGAGAAGATTAGCATTTCTCGGCGGCAAGAATTCGTGACAAGATTAATGAGGCATGGGGCAGATGGATTTGTTCCCTTCTTTGTGTCTGCTCTCCTGGTTTCCTTGCTCTTTATTTGGTTGTCCCTTCCTCTGAGGCACCTGCTGTCACTGACATGGATGAGATGCCAAAACAGCATTCCTTCACTTCAACACTTTTCACACCTTCTTCTCCCTGACTCTTTCTCCATGGGAGTTATTCCTTTCTCCTTGTCGGAGATTGGCAAGTACATTATTTCAGTTTCTCCAAGAAATGCCTCTCAGGCATTTTCACATTAAACAAAATCGTAGAATTATGAACAAGATGAAAAACATTTCTCAACGGTGTCTTTTACGTAAGAAAAACAATTGTATAGGAGATCATTTTAACATTATGTATCCATTTTAATGCACCCTGCAGTTTCCTTCAGAATTATTACCACCTTTCTGGTGTTTATTGTCTTTTGGAGGCTTCATGTGCTGGTCATTCGATAGAATGTTTACGTTCCAGTTTCTTTCTCGTGTTCTCAGGCACAAGAGACAGACACTCTCCTGTTTTTGTGGGCTTACTTCTCTTCAAAAAGATTTATATCATGCAGACTAATAACAAGTATACTTTCCTTTAACAAAGCCTCCAACTCTGCTTCTGTTTGTTCTTCTTCCAGCTCAATTTCCCCTGGTGCCGTCCAATAAGTTCCCATCCTTGTAATCCACAGAAGTCTCCTAAGTGTATCCCTTACTTTGATAAAACACATGTCTCACATCTTATAAAAGTTAATGTAACAGAATTTCCCATTTGTGTTTTTAGTATCTGCCAACAAGTTTTTACAATGATCCCAAGCACTAGTTATTTTTAGGTCTAAAGTAATGGCCATGATATTAAGGGCTAAAGAGATGGTGAGATCTCTGGTTACCCGATGGGCATTCCTGGGTTGGATGGAGGCCTGGGGGTCTGTAAAGTTGGGATATCAGCAAAGGACACATAAAATACTGGATTTCCACAGTGACCAAGGATGCTTCTTATGTATATTTTTATAATACAATTGTATAATTTTGAGTTTAAATTTTGCTACTGACTTTATCATTCTTGATTGGACTATAAAACTTTTTAATATAAGCAATTATTTATAAAAAAGAACCACAAATTCCAAGAAGTTATTTAATTGTAAGAATCATGCAAAACAAGTTTCAGTTTCTAAGAAAATGTATTATTTATTGCACACGTCTATGAACCCCAGTAGAGCATATGCAGACGGGGTCATTCAGGGGGCATTTAATGAGTACTTGGCGAAAGCCACACTGGGGTTTGTTTACATGGTTGTACAGCCCAGAGTAGAAATAAAAAGACAAAGTGAAATACAAGTAGAGTTTTCTCACAACTACCAATGGGGCCATAGTTGTAAAAATGGAAAAAAACATAAAAGTTATAGTATTATCAACACAATGCATTGAATAAGAAAGCCAGCATGAAAGTCAAATTGGGTAGCTATGTTGTCGGTCCTCTTGGGTTTCTTCATTTGTAGCTTGTGAATTATAGTGATGATAACTTCAGTGGGCTCTGGTAAAGGTTGAATAAAATAATGTATCTACAGCTCTCTAAACAGTGATCAATAATAGTAAAATTATTATAATAAAAGACACTGATTAATCTCTCAAGGAATTTTTTATTTGGATAAACATAGGAAACACAGGAAGGCAAAAAAATCACATACAGGTGTAAAGGTAAGAGGAGAGTAGTGTTTATAAGGATAAAACCTGTGGTAAGCTAAGTAAGAATAAAAAAATGAGACATTTAAAGCTATTGGAGTGTGGGGATTGGGAAAATAGAAGAACAGACCTATTGACTGGAAGAGAGAGTGTGGTGTTTAAGAAAGTTGTGATAAAACTACAATTCTAGACTTTTATGTCACTCTGCCTTACCTATGTAGTAGAATTATTTTTAAACTAGAACGAGCAGAATAAACATTTTTAAGAGGAAATGGAAATTCTACATAGGTTAAATGATTGGGAAACAACTCCTAACTGATTTTCTGTTAAGAAAATTTCTGGGTTCATTCAAGTTTTATATGAGACATTTTATATTATATGTGACACTTTCTGTTAACACAGTTTGCTTTTTTATACAGCTATGCCTTACGCAGTATTTTAATTTACTTGGAATGCCTTTCCTTAATTTTTCATTTGGAAAATGCTATTGCTTAGACAAGAATTTCCCAGCTTCCTTCAGCAGATCTAATCACTCTCTGGCCACCATCCACTCGGTGCGCGTCTCTCTAACATATTGTGAGAACATATTGCATGATAAGATTATAAGCCATTCATGTCCTCCTGTCCCAACTGTGATATTCTTAAGACTACAGACCATTGACCTCTGTGTTGTAAAATCTTACCACAGAGTATGTCATAGTCAGTATTCAGTAAATATTAATTTGACTTAATTTAACTTAAAGGGGAGGGATGGTTGCAAGAGTTAAGGACTCTGGACAAGAAAAGAATTTAGGGAATGGGATTGAATAATAACTGTCTTCATTACATGACAGATATTACATGAAAGAAAGAACAACTTTAGAGAATGGAACCATGATTAATAGGCTAAAATGAAAATGCCGTAACTTTTGGTCCAATATGAGGCTGAACTTTGTCAGTTTTTCTCAATTAGGAAAGGTTATCCTGTAGTGAATTCTCTGCTAAGATACTTAAGTAGAAACTGAGTCATCTATTTGGGACATTGAACAGCTGGTTCTTGAAGAAGACGAGGATTGGATCTGAAAATCTTTAAGTTCCCTTATATAATTCCAAGATTCTACGCTTAGCTTTATATCTGTTAATGTCTCAGTTTGCAGAGTCAGATGCTATAATCAATTTCTGTGCTTATCTATGAGACTATGTTTATTTTTGTTGCCATCTTCTCCCAGGTAATAATTTCTCCTACAAGTTTGTGAAACTTCTTCTTCATCACAGGCTCTATTTTTATTGTTTCCTACCCAATAAAACTCATCACACCACAGGTACTGGCCATGGAGACTCAGAAGCTTGGCACTTCTGAAACCCTATTGTGAAGTTCCCTCTGCTTTGTTTTGTAGTCCCAGCTCAGCTGGAAAAAAAAAAAAAAAACTAATATGTTTAGAAGACTATTAGTATAAACCTAAATAATCTGAAAGGGACTCAGTTCTGTAGACAACAATAATAATAATTAAAGTTGGCTTCTTTAGCATCTGGAATTCCAACTGGGACAAGCTCAAAGCTTTGGTTTATCATCACAAAGGAGCCACAGAGCCCTCGAGAGCCCTTTCTGGGATTCCAGACAAAATCTACCAAGGCGGAATCTTTTCCTTCAAGTTTTTTTTTATTAAAAACAAATAAAGGCAAACACAAACACATTCCAATACAGAAGCACTTCTGAAGAGCCACAAATCCACAAGGTTCCAAGCCTCTGGCTAGTCCAATACGCTGCTGTAAAATGCTAGACACAATTTCAGCCAGCATGGGTCTGCCCCATGCAATAATCAAAGACGGCAATACTACCACAAAAATCAGTCTCTCTTCTGTATTACCACCTACCTTTGTTTCTGTGCTCAGAATTTGTATCTAAAAAAAAAAAAATTTCTATTGTTTCTTGACTGATTCTTATTTGATCTTGAAATTAATATTCTTATTCAATCTTCAGCTCTGAACTAATATCACATATGCTTTGTTTATCTGTACAGTGGCAAGACAATTTCATGATCTGCCCAAAACTTACAAACTGATCAGTGGGGTCTGTCTCCATGGTGCCGTGACTAATGAACATCTGGAATTGTCAGTCGTGCCTTTGTAAGGCTGAGCCATGACTTGAACTAAAGCCGCAACTTGAACAGTCATTTCAACTTCCCTGCCACTTGCTGGGTGAGAAGATGAGGAGAAAGATAATCTGTAGATGAAAAAATTTTCCATTCTATTAGCTTGTATATCTCATCATCTGATAAAATCTGATAAAATCCTTTTACCATTTTTATGCATTTGGTAAGGTGGGACATTAATATAATTAATTGATTGAGTTATATATATGCACCGTAGTTCATATTCATCTGTTTGTGGTAGTCTAGAAACTTCCCAGAATATAGTTGAAAGTAAATTAGTAATACAATATAATTAATTATAGCTGTTTATTTTTTAAAGCATTATGTGTCTTTAAAAGAAAGTCTCAGAATGTACTAGCTCAAGACAATATTAAGATAATCAAACCTATCCACATGCTTCTATCTTAGGAGGAAGTGACAGAATCAATAATTATAGCATCTGACATATATAATATTTATTGTATATAGCACTATTATGTGTTCTCATAATATTTAACCTATTTAATTTACATATGAGGTAAATACTATTAGCCTCATTTTACATATAAAAAAACTGAGGTCTAGAGAGATTAAGTAATTTGCCTAAGAATAATTGAAATAAACTGGAGGTTAGATGTTTGATACTCTTTTCATATCCAAAACTTCCTAAATGATGACAGTAATGAATCAGCTTAAGCTAGTTATACACGGGTTTCTGCTACCAACTGCTGGACTTCAGACATATTTGTCAAGCTGATAAAACAGGCCTGATGGGAATACACTAGTACCCTCTGGAAAAAAATCTATACTCCATCCATCGCTGTAGTTCAGACAAGCTGGTGAGCAAACTGGTGAGGTGGCTTTTTCAAACCCTTTTAACACAAGACCTGAATAAATTCCTTGGAACCTATTCCACCTGAGAGAGAGGAAACCAGGCATAATGAACTTGACCCAGTGATTTATTTCAGTCACAGCAGAAGAATAGAAATGTGAGTCTACCATAGGGGCTGGTATTTGAACCCAAATAAAAGGTATGGAGGCCCAAAATAATAAGGCCTTGGGGCACATCAGAGAGAAACACAAAAAAGAAAGGGCAATTTTCCCAATTTGGTACCCACTGTGAGGTGAGTTCCAAAGAGGGGCTGGCAGAAAACTGTGGCATCTGCAAGAGCAGGTAGGAAGAGCCCACTCCACAGTGAGGTGAAGCTTATACATTAATTTTAGGTTTGGTGTGGCAGCACCAAAGATCTGATGGATACTAACACCCTCCCCCCTGCCGCCAAGAAATGCTTGACATGTGAGAGGTTGACATGATACAAAGGTTCTGCGCAAGCAGGTCAGCAGAAAGTGAGAAATCCCGTCTCAATGGAGTCAGGAAACACACTGGGCAGTGATTGGCTAGGAAGGGCCCAGCAAAGAATTTGGGATTTCCCATTAAAAAAAATAAAATAAACTTAATAAAATGAGTCTGAAATAAAAACTATAGTACATATATATTACCTGAAAATAAAGAACATTTTTTTAGGTTAAAAAATTGGTTTGTGGAAAACACATTTGCTATGTTCTCACGCAGACTATCGCAGACTGGTGCACATTTCCTCACAGACGTGCACAGATCCACCGAGAAGTGTTTGGGAGGGACTGACATGAGAGCTGTTCTGGGGGCTCGTCCAGTTCACACTGTGAACGATCAAAACTTCATGACTGTGAGTGCTCAGGGATTCCCAGACCGAGAGAATGAATCGTGTTAACTTTAACACACGTAAGATTGGCATAGATATCAAACTGTTAATTTATTCCTTGACAATGAAAAATACCTGCAAGAATTGGAATATGCATGCTGGCATGAGTGTTGTATTTTCTCTCTGTAGTCCAACTACCTGGAAGTCTATCAATCACATTGCTTTCTGCGGCAGGATTTTTTCCTCCATATTTATTGAATACATATGGTTTACCAAAATCCTTTGATCTTTACTTTGTATTAACTCTTTTAAAAACAAGTGAGGAAATGAAGGTGCAACAATTTAAATGCCCATGTTCATGCATAAAGGAATCAGCAAGCTGGGATCCACGGTCAGGCAGTTGGCTCCAAAGCCCATGCTTGCCTCATCCTCAATACTATCCTTCCTTGAACTACGGGACAGTTTGAGAAATAGAACCCGAGTCTTAAATTACGGTTTGTGTTTCAGTGCAGAGTTAGAACAGAATCAGTGCCAATTAATTCAGGGGTCACTAGTGGGTGTCATCAAAGAGGTAGGCTTCCTCTTTCTTCTCTCTCTCTCTCTTTCTCTCTCTCTCTCATATCTCTATCTATCTATCTATCTATCTCTCTGCCTCTCCAACTTATCCTCAACTAGTAACTCTTCTCATAGGGTCAGTGCAGCACTTTGAGATATCATTCAGAAGACAGAATCCTTTAGTTAAAGAAGGCTGCTTCCCTTTGTACCAAATGTAGGGGTGAGGAACCTTCCCTGAAACCCACCAGCAGACTGCCTTTATATCTCACAGGCCAAGGTCATTTCTGGTCAAAGCAAGTCACTGTCAAGGGGAATGGGAATCAGAGATTAATGTAGACAAATTAGGATTCACCTCCTGCTTGAAGGCTGCTTTCAGCATCTGAGAAGTCCATGACCACAAGCAAAAGGACAAATGCCTAAATAAATTTGGGGGATTATTAGGAATGCAGTCAAGCAAAAGTGACTAAAACAGAAAGCTAATCAGATGTCATTTTATTGAATTCGCAGAAGCTAACTTTGTTACAGGGACGAGAAACTTTTCATGTCGATATGATCTCCCTGAACATTTCTATTAGGCAGACACTCCCTTGGTGGGCGTACGATGAGCAAACAGAATGAGCAAATAGACAAATCCATTCAGTAACTTCAGGTAGGTACATCCATCTCACAATAAGGATGGTATTGACAAGGGGTCTAAAATTCATTACTTACAACTACCTACATTCATCTGTATCTTAGCAATAACTCTGTCATAAGGAATGGAAATATTCCAGGTGAAATGATCAATTTCTATTTCCTTGAACTATATTAAGATACATGTTGCCAACACACACATCTAACACTCCTTTTCTATGTGTCTAGGAGTGAGAAATTTTTTTTCTGAAATGGTTACTCTTTCCTGAGATACATTAGTATATCAAATAAGTTATCAAAAACTCTTACTTCAGCTGGCACATATTCCCTATACTCTGTTAATTTTATAGGTACATTTAAACAGATTTTTAAAAATCCAATGCTCTTGGATTTTTAATGCTCCAGGCTCTTGGAGATCACTTAATTAGGTTTTACAATAGTAGACAACAAATAAGTATTATAGGTATCTACAGAAAGTATTATAATTATTACTGTGGCAGGCAGGAATTGATCAGATGAGTGAGAAGAGACTGGAGAACCAGGTAGAAAGCTCTTGTAATTCAAGCTGTGAATGGATGAGTGAATGGAATATAGAGGCAGAAGGAGTAATAAAAACAGAAAAAGGAAACACAAGGGCATATAGAAGCTATAAAGGCAGAAAGATTTTATATGCCAAAGTTATTTCTTTTATAGACTTACATTAAAGGTCAGGAGTCACTAGTATTCATTAGTCAGGATCTGAGGCCCCAGCATGGAGGAACTACCAGGCAGATATGCACACCCTTGAACATTCAAGTTGATATATAATTGACTAATATAACTTACATGCATGTAGTGGCTTCCTGGTCTATATTATCAGACATTGTATAAGCCTATAGGTGCATTACTATGGGTTTCTGAATATATATATCTGAACAAATAGCAATTAATAGAAACTGGCCTAAATGAGACATGCAGAGAGCAGAAAACATTTATCTTTCTGCTAAGCTTAACTATAAATTCCAGAATACCGTTTCTCATCCAAAGGTGATAGCTGTCCAAAAGTTAGACTACAAAAACTAGTATTCACTATTTATTTCAAAGGTCATAGTACCCTGCTGCTATGACAGCATCAACAGCAATGCTGATTGCTTGCCCAACCCAAACACTGGCAAGGAACCATTCTAAATAAGATCTCTTAATTTCTCTTTCTTTTATGACAAAGCCAAATTTGTTCTCTAACTTGCCACAGTTTTGTCAAGATCCTTTGGTAGAGAGAAGAGGTTCTATTCTCATGTGTTTTGTTCTAAATACCTAGTGATCTAGTCCCATTACATGAAAATTAAACCAAAACTAATAGGCATGGGTAAATTTTATTGAGGCTAAGAATAGTTAGTTGCTTTCATTCATCCATTCCTTCCTTAACAAGTATTTGTTTACACCATATGCCAGGTATAGCTCTTGCCCAATACAGTTAGCTACTGAATGACTGACTCAGATCAGCCTGACTCCAAAACCTTTGCCCTTTCCACACTACAATATTAAATTAAAATGGTACCTTTAAAAAAACCCAGGGGACTTCTGGTCAAAATGGAGGCATAGGTAAACACAGCTTGCCTCCTCACATAACAATGGCAAAATTACAACTAAAACATAGAATGACCCTCAATCAGAACCATCAGAAATTGAGTTGAATGGAAGTCTGACAACTGTAGAATTAAAAAAAAAAAAACATATCCATCCACACTGGTAGGAGGGGCAGAGACACAGAGAAATGGAACAGACTAGTCCCACACCCGTGTGTGGTGGATAAAGATTCGGGAAGGATATCTTGGAAGCAAGCAGGCCAAGTCCCACACCAAGACCCCCAACTCAGGGTGCCAGTGCCAGGAAGATAAGTCCCCATAACTTTCACCTGCAAAAACCAGGAGGGATTGAGTTGATGGAAGAAACTGCTGCATTCCCAAGCAGTTCCTCTTAAAGAACCCACAAATGGACTCACTCAGACACACTGCCTCTGAGCTCTCGCACC
Source organism: Micronycteris hirsuta (assembly GCA_004026765.1). Classification (NCBI taxonomy): domain Eukaryota; kingdom Metazoa; phylum Chordata; class Mammalia; order Chiroptera; family Phyllostomidae; genus Micronycteris; species Micronycteris hirsuta. The sequence continues at coordinate 131,722 of PVJI01000656.1, forward strand.
AGGGTAGCAACTTGAAAGGCATCAGTGGCATACAGGGAGGAACTGAAGTGTCTGGCATCAAGGCAAGAGCTGTGGGACAGCCTTCTTCCAGACAGAATGGAGTGCAGAGGCCATTGTTTCTTTTCTGAACCCTACCCCCCACAGTACCACAGAGCTGGCAGGCGCGTGCCATATCTGAGACTACATCAACCTGGCTAACACTGTTTTCCCAACCCTGGTGATTCCTGGAGACTCAGCCCCACCCAAATTATGGGCCTACCCAAGCTGTTAACAGTGGCTTTTCCATATGCATGGTTATCTTGGCTCAAGCTTCACAACTTCCTAAATCTTCTCAAACAAGCAAGAGCCAGCCTCTGTGAGACCCAGCCCCCATGCCTCTTGCTAAATGGCCCCAGGCCTGACATTAGAAGCAGCCAGCCAAGGTTCATGGCTTGGCTTCACCTGGGAATCTCCAAGTCCAGTGCAAGTAGCAGCCATCTGCAGATTGCCTTATAGCTCATGTAGGGTGGCCCCGGGCAGAACGCAGGTGGTAGCTGACTTGTCCTTCACCACCCTGGAAACCCTAGAGCCTGTGCATCCAGTGGACAGATATAGACCATGTTGGAGCACCACCACTCCGTCCCTGCACAGGTGATCCTCCACAGAGGGCAGAGGTCGGTGGTCAGTGATCATAGCCAGCCCTTGTAGCTGAATGGCCTGGGTAAATCCCTCCTATTGGCCTGCCAACAAAAATCAAGGCTCAACTATAAGAAGAGGGTATACTCAAACCACACAGAGGGTGTACCTCAAATGCTCAGCTTGGGTGATAGGGGAGACTGTGCCACTGGACCTTACAGGACACCTACTACATAAGGTCATGCTTCCAAGACAGGGAGTCATAGCAGCTCTACCTAATGCATAGAAACAAACACAGGGAGGCTACCAAAATGAGCAAAGAAACATGGATCAAATGAAAGAACAGATCAAAACTCCAGAAAAAGAACTAAACAAAATGGAGATAAGCAATCTATCAGATTAGAGCTCAAAACACTGGATGCTCAAGAAACATAGTGAGGACCTCAACAGCATAAAAAAGACCCAGGTAGAAATGAAGGATATGCTAGTCGAAATAAAGAACAATTTACAGGGAATCGACGGTAAAGCGGATGAAGTAAAAAATCAACTCAACGATTTAGAACATAAGAGAACAAAAAATAACCAATCAGAAGAACAAAAGGAAAAAAGAATTGAAAAAAAAAGCAATGACGATAATGTAAGGAGCATTGGGACAACCTCAAGCGTGCCAACATTCGCATCAGAGGGGTTCCAGAAGGAGAAGACAAAGAGCAAGAAATTGGAAATCTATTTGAAAAAGTAATGGAAGAAAACTTCCCTAATTTGGTGAAGGAAATAAACATGCAAGTCCAGGAAGCACAGAGATTTCCAAACAAGATGGATACAAAGAGGTCCACAACAAGACATATCTTTTTTTTTTTTTAAGATTTTTTTTTAAGATTTTTTTTAAGATTTTTTTAAATTTATTTTTAGAGAGAGGGGAAGGGAGGGAGACAGAGAGGGAGAGAAACAGCAATGTATGGTTGCTCCTCACATGGCTCTCACTGGGGACCTGGCCTGCAATCCAGGCATGTGCCCTGACTGGGAATTGAACCGGGATCCTTTGGTTCCCAGCCCGCCCTCAATCCACTGAGCTACACCAGCCAGGGCTACAAGACATATCTTAATTAAAATGTCAAAGGTTAAAGATAAAGAAAGAATCTTAAAAGCAGGAAGAGAAAACTTGTTAGTTAAATATGGAGGGGTTCCCATAAGGCTGTCAGCTGATTTCTCAAAAGAAACTTTGTAGGCTAGAAGGGACTGGCAAGAAATATTCCAAGTCATGAAAAGCAGGGACCTACAGTCATGAATGCTCTATCCGGCAAAGCTATCATTTAGAATGGAAAGGCAGATAAAGTGCTTCCCAGAGAAGGTAAAGCTAAAGGAGTTCATCACCATCAAACCATTATTATATGAAATATTAAAGGAACTTACTTAACAAAAAGAAGATCAAAACTATGAACAATAAAATGACAATAAATACATATTTATCAACAATTGAATCTAAAAAACAAAGTAAGTAAATGAACACAATCAGAATCGTGGATATGAAGAGTGTTTTGATGGTTTCCAGATGGGGGAGGTGTTTAGGGGAATGGGTGAATAGGTGAGGAGACTAAGAAGTACAAATTGGTAGTGGTAGAATAGCCATGGGGATGTAAAGTACAGTATAATAAATGGAGAAGCCAAAGAACTTAAATGCATGACCCATGGACATAAACAAAGGTATGGGGATTGCCTGAGGGAATGAGGGATGCTGGGTGAAGGGGGACTAAGGAAGAAAAATTGAGACAACTGTAATACCATAATCAATAAAATATAATTTTAAAAATAAATAAAAAATAAAAAATCTACAGCAGTACAATTGACAGTGTTAAATAGTAAGAGACTTACTATTTAAAAGAATTATATTCTTATAAAACCACATTCAAACAATGTCTCATATCCCATACATCTATTTCACTCTCCTGCTGGCCCACACCACAACCCTTTGGATTAGAAGATTTGGCTGCACTACAGAATACACACTGGAAGGCAAGCAACACCCAAGGCTCCATTAAGGTCATTATTCTTGTGGATTTCTTTTCCTCCCACAAGGACAGGCATATCAATTTTTCTATATGTTTTGAAGAGCTTAGCCACATGATTTTAATCATTTCTCCCAGGTGGCTCTTAGAACTTGCATGGTGGCCCTATAAATTATCCAACCAAAGACAGGTTCCAGTGTGGTTTGATGAATGAGCAGGAGACCAAAATTGGAGATCTGAAATTCTTATCCCCAAGGAGTAATGGTTTTATCTTCTATTGCTTGGGGATCCTAGGGAGTCTGGATATTGGGAAACAGAGTACCTTAAGGTTTAAACTGGACCACAAGTTGAGATCATCTAATATTTTTTTAGCTCTTTTTACAAATGTTCTGGTTTGGGTAAAAGCTAAGCTATGTTTTTCTAAGTATTTTTTCCTTCAACTTTCAAATCTTAATATATTTTAATGGAAATTTAATCTTCTTAATATTAATTTATTCACAGTTAACTCATCAAAGTGTATTTAAAAGCATATTTCCTGAGGCTTTACAATAGTTTTTATAAACCTTAGAATGAACACACACACACACACACACACACACACACGACATGTTCTCTTGCTCGGAAACAAAACAAAACAAAACAAAAATACACAGCACCCAAGAGTTCAGGTTAGGTTCAGCTCTCAAAAGCCACAGGTTCCAAATAATTCTAAACTTGGATGATGGTTTCTTCCATCCAAGAATGTGCCCCACATGTCATTGAATGGTGTAACCACATTAACCACAAGTTTAACCTAGTTCTCTTGTAGTTTTTAATTGACTTCAGCCCCAAACGTTTCAAAATGTAGACTTAAATGAACTTCTCTCAAATATTGCAATTAAATGGCGTTTTTCCTCCGACCACTGGCATGGGAGGCAGTGCCCATCATCTTCTCCTGGTGTTATGAAGTCTTTCTCTTCCTTCTCCCTTCCACACAGTCGAATATGCAATTTTAATTCTGGAGTTATATTCTTCTGTATTTTCTAATATATCTTCCTGTTACCATACCTACAAAATCTATGAGCACTACTTATGTTACTCATCAAATATCTATTCAGCCTCTAAGTAAAGTGTTTATTTTGAACAAAGTCAATACAACAAATACATACAAATGGTCTGTAATGGCTCAGTCATCTGCCAGCTGAGGTAGTTTACTAAATTATGTAAAAGCAATTATGCAAAATATAGTAAGTCAGTGTTGATAATTTGTGATATTCATAATGCTGCATCTCCCTCCATGGCCATGATAAATATTGTTAATCCATCAGGTATACTTTCTTGCCAATCTCGTGCATCACCTCTGAATTTTTCTCGAGTGTTTCAGAAAGCAACTACCAAACAACTGGAGTTGGTATTATAAATAGAACTCATACTATGTACAATTTTATACTCAGACCATATGCAACTACTCTAAGTAATCTTCCACTCTTAATTGTGTGTGTGTTGCTAGAGTATGGTAATAATAATCCATATGAAATTATTTGTAGTCTGGATGTTCCCACATATACCTATGTAGTTCTTCTCTTTAGCAAATGCTTCCTAAACACTGCCATTGTCCACAATTACCAGCGCTTTCTTTGTCTGTTTATTTTTCTTATTTTTAAGATTATGAAAAGCAGAAACTGAAACAATACCAATCCAATGGAGCAAAAAAGTGTCTGTAATATTTCCATAAATAGTAGAAAACAAAATAAGCAGGTGAATATGATGTGTTAGAAAGACTACGACATTAGAGGCAAGAAAGCAAGGCGGGCTGGTGACAGGTATTCTCCACCTGTCACCAGCCCTCTGACTTAGCTGAGCCATTTATTCATTTACCCGTTCATCAAGCCAATATTCCGAAGCTATCACTATGTGTCAGGCACTCTTCAAAGGCCTTGGTTGATTCATCAGAAAAATGAGGCGCATACACCTCTTTCAGCCTAAATTACTGTCAGGACCAGGACTGTTCTGATTCTTGTCTTTGTGTGTGTGTGTGTGTGTGTGTGTGTGAGGGTATTGTTTTTGCACGGCTGCAGACCAGTAAATTAAGTCAGTTAGAAAATTAGTCTTTATTATACTCCCAGGCATGTTTCCTAGAAATGACCCAGGGGAACATTCCAACGACTACAGTCACCTTTTCACCTACAGACTATTTTTTCTTCTTTCTTCTCTTTTCACATTCTCGCCTCACATTTACATTTTTTTCTCTTCTCTTGCCCAAACTGGGCTAAACTTCAGAAATACCAGATTCTCTCCAATATTTAATTTTTTTCCCACCTCTCAGTAATTGGTCATTTCTATTCGTAAAAATTAACAAATCTTCTCATCAAGTTGGGTTTGCATTGGATGCAGTTACACCTTCCAGGCTGTCAGTTTTCAGGAGAAAACAGGAAGAACTCATGTATGTCCACAAGACAAATTTCACTGAATTAACAACTAGAAAAATACAAATATCCTACCACTTCTTGTCAAAGATGATATCAAAGCTGACTAACATAAAATCTACAATTACTGAAATATTATATTTCAGAATACATGAGCTATAGTAGAAAAAGTAGTTAAGTAGTTCTTAACAATAACAAATGAAAAAGCATGAAAATAAATAAATCAAGAATTTTGTTAAATAACATAGAAAAGTAATAAAACTATTGACCTAAAGGTTTGAAGAAAAAACATCAAGTAGCTTGAAACATCAATAAATGAATTAGAATAAAGAATACGTCATTATGCCTAATGTTAAAACTGTAGGACAGCGCTGTCAATATAGTATACTAGCAACATGTGATCATTTAAATTTGTGTTTAAATTAGTTAAAATTAAATAAAATTAGATACTCAGTTCCTCATTCTCACTAGCCACATTTCAGGTGCTCAAGAGCCACATGTTGCTGGTAGCTAGCATATTTTGCAGCACAGAAGTCTCCATCACTGCAAGAAGTTTTATGACTGGGACTCTAAAATCAGCAGCAGTGCAAAAACACTAACACAAGTGTTAACTAACACTTCTAACTAATGCAGACACCAGCCTGCAGTGTCTTCAGCGTTGTGGCTGAGACACGAGACAAATTCACTCGGAATACTGAGGCTTGTGGAGTAAAAGGGACGGCATGGCCTCTCTCTCAAGGGGAGAGCGCTCCAACCCTTGCCTTGACAGGCTTTTATTGCTTTTCTGGGTACTTTACATTGAGGATGGTCCTCATTTACTATGCACAGGTTCGCTATAGGTGATTACCTTTTACTGATAACAAAGGAAAGGATGTTGCTAATTACTTCAAAGAGAAGGATGTTACACATCCAGGGGAAAAGTGGTTGAACTGGTTACACTCCATACTTGGGAGGTTTAGCACAGACTTTAGGAAGTTACTTTAGAGATATGCAGTAGACATTTATTGCCTCAATCCAGGGTGAGGGAGTTTTAGCAAAGACAAGTCTCATAGCAGTCTAGGTACAATGCAGGGCTGATTCCCCACTGGAGAACCCATCTGTGGGCGTGGGCTTTGTGTCGCTCTCCACTGTCCCAGTGGGAGCTGGGCCCACGCCATGCAGAACAGTCTCCCATATCTAACTATAGGCCACTAGAAAATAAAAATAAAGAATATACAATTTTAAAGAAAAAGTGAAGTTATAGTACAATGAGATATAATGTTATAACTGAAAATTCCCACACAATTATTCAGGAAACTATATTCAGTAAAAGAACTCAGTAAGTTGGCTGAGTACATCCATACACAAAAATCAATAGTCTTATCACATAGAATCAACTCTCAGTTGCAAAAAATAATAGAAAGAACCCATTAAAAATAACAACATAAAAGATGTAACAAACTAACAGTAAATTTTGCAAGAAATGTTTGAGAAAGACAAAAAGAACGAAGTAGAAATAGGCATTCTGTTCTTTGACAGGAAGATTTTACATTTATATAAAATTTTAAATATCCCAACAAAAGTACCAGATATATTATTTTAAACAAATTTTTAAAATTAGACTAGATGATTCCACAGTATTTTATGGTAAAGTAAATGTGTATGAGTGGGCAGAAAATATCTAAAAGAGCAGAGAAAATAAAGACAGTAGCTTTATCAAATAACAAACTATAACAAAGCTTTACTGATTAAAGTAGGGTTATACTGGAAGAGCAATATACAAACATATCAATGCAATAGAATAAAATGTTTTGATAAAGATCGGAATTTGTATTGGGGCTTATAAAATGACATAGATGGTATTCACAATCTGTTGTCGAAGATGGATCACTGAGTCAATTAGATGGGAAAATGGAAGCCATTTTAAAATGTAATTATTCACTATCTCAAACCCTATACCAAATACGTTTCATATGAATCCAGGAATTACACATAAAATTAGATATTATGAAACTATTAAGTCTCAAAATGCAATAGATATTTCTAGATGATAGGCAATATTCAGAGGCCATAGATAGAAATATTAAAAACTTGTCTACCTAAATTATTTTTTCTAATATCGCACAAAACAAATGTAATGTTTAAAAGTAAAAGATAAATGATGACCTGGGAAACGTATGTAATACACATAGCAGATGGAGGGCAACTTACTTGGCATATAGGTATACTCTAGCATCGATAAGGTAAGACGCAATATTCCATGGAAAATTACACAAAGGGCGGAAACAGCAGTTCACAGAAATAAAAACAAAAAATGCAGCAACTTTAGATATATGAAAGTTGTTCAAAATCATCCTGAAAATAGGAAATGAAAATTATGCCTATAATATTCCATTTTATACCTATCATCTTGATAAAGGGCACACAGATTGGTTATAGACTCTATAAGCTTAGGTGTAAGTGAGCTGGCACCTTGACTATTTCAAGCATCACTGTACAATAAGCAACCTCTTCGGTAAGCACTTTATAGTATCTGTCAAAATATTAAAATGCACGTATCCTTCTACCCACCAATTCCACTTCTGGGATCCTGCCCATTCCTTATAGAATTGTTTGTGATAACTAAAGAATGGAAAACTTATATATCCAACAATAGGGATCAGTTAGATAAATTATGGCTCATCTATAAAATTGGGTAGTCATTTAAAAAATGCAGCAGATTACTATATTGATAGAAAATAATTTTAAGATAAATTAGTAAGTAGAAAATATCAAAGTATAGAGCCATCTGTATAGAAGCTGTCACTTGCATGACAAAAGTTTGTACAGACAGAACATGCTGTAAATCCTCACGGACCTGGTGAGAGTGGTTGACTCTGGGGCAAAAAGCGAGAAAAAAGAGCATGGGGTACAAAGGAAACTGACTGTTCACTGCAATCTCCTCTGTGCTATTTTAAAATTTAGTTTACATGTTACCTAGACAAAGGTAAACAATTTAAATATATTTTGTCTTGAAATTTTTTCTATTTTATTAAATACTTTTGAATTTTATTGTTGTTCAAGTACAGTTTTTTGAGTTGTTCAAGTACAGTACTGCTGTCCAAAGGTAGTTTTCTGCCTTTCCCCCCACCCCTCCTCCCACCCCAGCCCTCTCCACCTCCCTCCCCTGTTTCCATGCCCCACCCCTAGTTTTTGTCCATGTGTCCTTTGTAGTAGTTCCTGAAAACCCTCCACCCTTTTCCGGCCATTATCCCCCCCCTCTCCCTTTTGGTTACTGTCAGCTTGTTCTTAGTTTCAATGTCTTTGGTTATATTTTGCTTGCTTGTTTGTTTTGTTGATAAAGTTCCAGTTAAAGGTGAGACCATATGGCATTTGTCTTTCACCACCTGGATTGTTTCACTTAGCATAATGCTTTCCAGTTCCATCCATGCTGTCACAAAGGGTAGGAGCTCCTCCTTTTTTCTGCTGCATAGTATTCCATAGTGTAAATGTATCTTAGTTTTTTGATCCACTCATTTACTGAGGGGCACTTAGGTTGCTTCCAGCACTTAGCTACTATAAATTGTATTGCTATGAACATTGGGGTGCATAGGTTCTTTTGGATTCATGTTTCAGGGTTCTTAGGATATAATCCTAGCAGTGGAATTGCCATGTCAAAAGACAGTTCCATTTTTAGTTTTCTGAGAAATTCCATACTGTTTTCCATAGTGCTTTCATCAGTCTTCAATTCTACCAACAGTGAACTAGGGTTCCCTTTTCTCCACAATCTCTCCAACACTTGTTTTTGCTTTGTTTATGATGGTCATTCTCACCGGTGTGAAATGGTATTTCATTGTGGTTTTAATTTGCATCTTTCTGATGGCTAGTGATACTGAGCATCTTTTCGTATGTCTCTGGACCCTTTGTGTGTTCTCCTTGGACAAGTGTCTGTTCAAGACCTTTGTCCATTTTTTTAAAAGATTTTATTTATTTATTTTTAGAGAGAGGGAAGGGAGAAAGAGAAGGAGAGAAACAGCAATGTGTGGTTGCCTCTTACATGGCCCTCACTGGGACCCAGCCTGCAACCCAGGCATGTGCCCTGACTGGGAATCGAACCGGGACCGCTTGGTTCCCAACCCGCACTCAATCCACTAAGCTACACCAGCCAGGCCTTTGTCCATTTTTTAATTGGGTTGCTTGTCTTAGAGTGGAGTCATGTGAATTCTGTATATATTTTGGAGGTCAAACCCTTGTCTGAGGTATTATTGGCAAATATGTTTTCCATATGGTTCTCTTTTTATTTTAATGCTGTTTTCTTTAGCCATGCAGAAGCTTTTTATTTTGAGGAGGTCCCACTTGTTTATTCTTTCCTTTATGTCCCTTGCTCTAGGGGACATATCAGTGAAAATATTGCTGCATGGAATATCTGAGATTTTCCTGCCTGTGTTCTCCTCTAGGGCCTTTAAGTATCATGACTTATATTTAAGTCTTTTATCCACCTTGAATTTATTTTTGTGTATAGTGTAAATTGGTAATCAAGTTTCATTTTTTTGCATGTAGCTGTCTCGCTCTCCCAACACCATTTGTTGAAGAATTTTATTGAGACTTCGAAAAGGAAGGGTTTCCGTTTTCCATCTTGAATTAGTTGCTTCTATTTCCTCTTCAACATTAAGAAGTAGCATCAGTCTTTCAGAAAATTAAGGCAAAGTGCAAATATTTTTTCATGCATCTGGCCTCAGCTTTCTTCTTCCCTTTCTTCTGCCTAAGGGATTGCTCCCATCTTTCACAGTCCTTTATCTAAATATTATTATCATCATGTTTAATGTTGAAACACATTATATATAAATCATTTATTATTATAAACTCCAATTAATACTGTTCTACCTGCCTTGGCTGGTGTGACTCAGTGGATTGAGCACTAGTCTGCAAATTGAAAGGTCACCAGTTCAATGCCCAGTCAGGGCACATGCCTGGGTTCCTGACCAGGTCTCCCATTGGGGGCATGTGAGGGGCAACTGATCAAAGTTTCTCTGCACATTAATGATTCTCCCTCCCCTTGGCACCCCTTTCTCTAAAAATAAGTAAATAAAATATTTTATATAGAGAGAACTATATATATGTATCATTCTACCCAAAGCAATTAGAAAAGAGAAATAAAAGGTAAGTTCACATAAAAAAAAATCTGTGTTCCTGTTATCTGTCCTTTCTCTGGTGAAGTTTGGCTTAACTCTGAATGTTAGATGTAATTTTTTATACTCTTTTCTTCCTGACCTAAGCACTCCCCTTCTCATGAAGGACAGTTGTAGAGTTGGGAGGTGGTGTATATATCCAGCCGAGGGCCTGAATTGTGATGTGACCATTCAACACATCCTCAGTCGTATGGCCTTGATGTTCAGCGCCGTGGGCTCTGTAGCACTGAGAAGTCTGTGAGAAGTAAATGTTCTGCTTCATTTTGTTAAGCTGCTCAGGGTCACTGCCATGTGCAACACCCAGAAGCAGCCAGGACATGGCAGCAGAAGGGGAGGTAGAAGAGACTGAGGAGCCCTGTGAGCGACAGATCCATTAAAAAAAAGTCAGTGGGCCCTGGCTGGTGTAGCTCAGTGGATTGAGCACGGGCTGGGAACCAGACGGTCCTGGTTCGATTCCCGGTCAGGGCACATGCCTGGGTTGCGGGCCAGGTCCCCTGTGAGGGCCATGTGAAAGGCAACCATACATTGCTGTTTCTCTCCTTCTCTGTCTCCCTCCCTTCTCCCTCTCTAAAAATAAATAAATAAAATCTTTAAAAAAAAAAAGTCAGTGGAAGAAAAGTCTTTGTTGCTATTGTTTTATACCATATTTGTTTTTTAAGCAAATATGAATGAGAATTTAAGGCAATAGTTGAACAGTATATATTGAAGAAAATGGGCATTTTTTTGTCACGGACAACATTGAATAGGGACTAACAGAGATGAGGAAAACAATAAAGTTAATAGAGTAAAAAACCAATTACATTTAATTCTAATCCTTTCTGCTTATTTATTGTTTCCTCATCTTGAGAGGTATAACAAGTTATGCCCCTTTGTATTTTCAGTACCAAGATGCACGTAAAAAGAGCAGAAATGAAGCAGATTGAGGAGAATGCTGACAGCCTAAATGCCTAGCACAGGGTGAACACTAGAGTCAAAGACGCGCCGAAGTCAAATGCTCCTCAATAACCCGAGACCCTAAGCAGTAACAGCAAGAATGGGAACAACGACTTCCCCTTCACGGTCTTCAAAGTGACATTTTTACATTATTTTTTATTGACCCAGTGGTTGTTAATACACATTTTAAAAAACACTGGGAGAAGCAGTGTAAGAGCAGGATTAATTTGTTTTAACAATTGATCAAAACATAGCCATTAGACGTAGTTACTAGACGTAGTACGAATAGCAATTAGACATTTGTGTAACTTATGAAGTGATCATCCTGGTAAGTCTAGTACAGCACCGGGAATACAGCCCATAGTGTCTCAGTAACTATGTATGGTCAGATGGGCGCCAGAACCGGGCTGTTTCTGACACTAACCCTAAACAAAGCCCAGGTCACGAGTCAGAGCTCATTCACAGATGGGATATGCAAGCTAACAGGAGCAGATGGAGAGAAAAGCTAAGGAAAGTGAAGAAAGCTTGCAGGAGTTATGGCGATATTTGTTATTTGCATGAACCACAATCATTTATGTCAGGATACCTATGGAAGACCCATGGTTCAGTGAATTCTCCAGTAGGCTTGGACACAGCATTTGGCACTACAATATCCAAAAATGATAATGCCAATCAGCAAATGAATGGCATGCATTTTTGGTTCCCTAATTTTACCTTTTTATTATGTAAAATTTGATGCAGATGAATTTAGGTAACATGTAAGTTTTGAAGTATTTTATAAAACAAGCACTTGTAAAAAATGTAGAAAATTCTAGTACCATTAAATGTACCAATCTATGCCTCCCCTCTAAAAGCTTCTTACTTTCCCTCAAACCAATGTAACTAACCAGGAGTCTGAATTTATTATTCCCCTAGTTTTGTATTTTGTTGTTTTCTCATGTGTAAATTAATAAAGCCCTTGCTTTGGATTTTTATAAAAATGATACAGTAAAGGTAATCTTACAGAAGTTGATTTTCATTTACATTATTTTTTCAGCTTCGTTCATGTTATTATCTGAAGCTGCAGTCCATTTTTACTATTGCATAATGTTCTGTTGTGTGAATAGTTCATGATTTATTTCTCCATTATTCATTTGAGGGGCATTTGGGTTGATTTCAATTTTTTGATATTATAAATAATGTTTTCATAAACATTCTTATGCAGTCTCTTAGGGTACATGTGAAGAGTTCCCTAGGCTATATATATACTTGTGATGATCAGTTTTACGTGTCAATTTGGTTAAAGTCCCCGGTAATTCAGACACTAATTTAGGTGTCGTTGTGAAGGTATATTGTAAATGTGATTAACGTCTGCAACCAGCTGACTTTAAGAAAAAGAGGTTATCCTCAACAACCCAGGGGGGCCAGTTATGATCATTTGGAAGGCCTCAAAAGTAGAACTGAGGTTTTCCTGAGGAAGAAGTGCTTGTGAACTGCAGCTTCAGTTCCTGCTCAAGAATTTCCAGCTTACTTTGCCTGATGTCCCACTCCATGGGTTTTGGTTTTGCCTAGTCAGTCCCATAATCACATAAACTGATGAATTTAAAAAATGAGGTGGGGAAGCTAGTGAATGGGTGTGGTCATTTTTCCTGACAGGTTCTGTTTCTTTGGTAGAACCCCAACTGGTACAATACTTATAAGTGGAATTGCTTCCTTAATAATGCCCAACTGGTTTTCACAGTGGTTGTATCCATTTCCACTCTTGAAATATGTTTCCAGTGGTCCTCATCCATGACAAAACATTGACAAAAATTCTTACCTACGCCACTCTAAAGAGCATAACTCTGGTTTAATTTTTATTTCCCTGATTACCCTTTATTACCAATAAGTTCAACAAGTTTTCCTGTGTTTATTGGCCATTGATGTTGCTTGTGCTGTGGAATTCTTTCTGTATTTTTTTTTGCCAATTTAAACAATTAAATGGTGTTTTAAAAATTTTAGGAGATGTTATATATTTAAATAACATTCTTTTGCTGCCCGTGTGTGTCATAAATTTCTTTTTTCATACTGTACCTCTTTACTTCTTTAATGGTTATGAACCAGAGGTCATAAATGTACTGTGGCTTGATGTATTCATTTTTTATTTTGTAGTTAGCATATTTTATACTTTGCCTAGAAAAATCCTACCCTGTCATGATGTTACAAGAATATTTCCCCACATTTTCCTTAACATTTTTAAAAATTATCTTTGTAGTCAATCAGAAATTGATGTCTGTGTGTGGTTGGAGGTAGTGTTCCAATTTAAATTTTTCTGTATTGATAATCAGCTCGTCCAGCACAAGTATTTCATAGTCCCTCCTTTTCCTTCCGTTTCCCAGTCAACACTATTTGCAATGTTGACTGACATAGCTATTTCTAAGCTCTTTATATTGTTATATTGATCATGTTTAAACCCTATTCCAACTCATGACAATCTTAACATCTAGTTAGACAGTTCTCCCAACATGATTCCTGATTTTTCTGGTATTTCCTCACAGGTCTGGGTACTCGAATGTCTTTATAAAATTTAAAACCTGTATATCAAATTCTTTTTAAAAATCTAGCTATGATTTTAGTCATAACTGTACTAAACACTTGTACAATTTGGGGAGAACTAATGTTGCTTAAGGTACTGAGTCTTCCTATATATGAACATGGTGTAATTAGCCACTGATTTAAGCCTTCTTTAACGTCTTGCTTCTCATTGCTCTCTGTCCTTTCACCTATACCAATTTCTGTTTTTCATGAGAAAACCATGATGATTAAAAGTTGTTCTGATGAATGTAGTCTCTAGTTACATATTAATTGGAAAACACTTCAGAGTATCCACTGTTTTTCTGGAATCAAAAGCCCAATTCTTTTTTCTCACATTTACTAAAAAAATCATAATCATCAGATTGCAAATACTTCTTTTAAAAAGGGAAAAATGTGTTTAATACCTGGTCCAAGGACCTAATAATTAAAGATAGGAAAAAAAACTAATAAATGTTTTTTTTATTAGCCCTGAAACAAAAGAACAGGGCAGTAAATCAAACCATTTTTAAAAATCCAGAAATTCTCCAGGTTAACCTCCAAATTGATACACAAATTTCTTTGAGCCTACTACAGATGGTTTTCCAACATCTCCAAAAACATTTTATAGTGATGTTCAATATGAGTGTTAGAACCATCTCTAAAAGATATTCTTAAAAATATTTGAACCATATTTCTTTTCTCGGTAAATGTATTGATATAATCCAATTTTTCAAAATAAGTGAAAACACAATTGAACATTTGCCTGGACTTTCGATATTACAATAATGATGACACCATAGAGACACAGTGCCAACACAGTATATCACTTAAGAAACAGAGCACAACTGCATCTCATTTAAAAACTGGAAGATGCTTCCCATTTCTTAAAGTCGTGTTTCCAATCAGTCAGCACATGCACAGTACACTTGGGACAAGCCATAGCTCTTGCTAAGCCCACCCCTCCTGGGCAACTGTACTATAAGACCATGAGAGATATAAACAGGAGAAAAATCTCTACTTTGGAAATGGCTTGATAAATTTTATATTAGTTAGGAAGAAATGAAAGTTCCTAATTAGAATTGGCATCTGTTTATTTAATATTCTACATGAAGGGGAACTATGGAAATACATCTGGTGCTTCCAGTGACTGTATAATAATCAGTGTGCCCTGACTCTAAAGAAAAGCATAAAAGAAACTGAAAGTACAGACTTGAAAGAGTAATATGAGCCCTGCACTATCAACTAAACGTCTGAGACTCACTACCCTTCTGAAAGTAGTATGTTTGAGAAACGTTGCAGAATATCTGATGCTCAACTGGACTTCATCTGCTCGCTTAGATTTTTTGTGTCTCTTTTCCTTGCCCAACAATCAAGGATGCTACATGTTCCAGAGGGCACTGCTACAAAATGGGGGGCCTCCACGAAGCTGAGATAGGAAGTGAAACTGTGCAGGCTAGAGTCCTGTCTGTCCTGTCACTGGAAGTATAAAATAAAGCACTGAGATTTGAGATTAATTTGTTATAACAGCAAAATCTTGCCTATTCCAATTAATGTTGAACAGCTGCCAAATCCGATGTTATTATTTTACAAATTAAAAATAATCAAAGTTTTCAAAATTATGGTGAGGCACATTATGAGAAAAAGGCAATTTTTTGCCTTTCATTATTTTTTTTCAAGGTAGATGTGATTCTATGCTACTTATAGAGAACTGAGTTTTAATTTATGAACTTTACTTTCTCCAGTGCTCAGAGCCTCATTTAGTCCACTGCATCCTGTAAAACAGATATAACAAATATTGTTATTTAGAAATTATTGACTTGTTGGGAAGCAAAATACACAGACACATAGCCAAATGAGCAAGGCACTATGGAGCGAGGTCTTTGGGAAGGGTGGTCATGGATGGTGCTCAGGGAGACTCAGAGGCAGTTTTTCTGTGTCATTCTAGACTCTCCCCTGATGGTCTGATTCCTTTCACCCCACTGCATCCTCTCTGACCCCTCTGGCTGTCGCCCCCATGTCCATCCTTCCCTAGTCACTGTCACCGTAGTAAAGCCAAAAAAGGGCAATGCGTACCTGTTACTTGGCAGTTGCCCACTCATCAAAATCTTAGGAAAAATGAAGGGAACCTGGAATAGTTATGGGACTCCAAAAATAGGAGCTAATGTAACTCTAATATCAAAAACCCAAGTCAGAATACAAAAAATAGAAATGAGCAAGCATCAAGTACAGTCATTTATTCAATTAATATTAATTAAGCATCCACAATATGCTGAACACTATGCTAAGCATTAAATACAAAGTATTTATATAATGAGACTGACAGTCTCTGCTCTCCCAGAGGCACTCAGAATCTAGTGATCACAAAACAAAGTGGATATTTAAAAAAAGAGAAAGGACAGTTAAAACACCTTCTGCTAATAAAAATCTGTCAGTGGCTTCTTGTTGTACTAAATCAAACATTTAATTATTTACCACATCCTGTAATTTATTTGGTGATTGGGTCCCTACCTCTTTAACCTGTCTAAGCATCAGTTTCTTTGTCTGTAAAATGTTGATAATAGCATTTACCTCATATAGAGTTTTTTTGTGAGGACCAAGTGAAAAAGTCTGTGCATTGTATATGGCAATAGAAAGCACACAATAAATGTTCGGCCAACAGTATTGATATCATTATTACCTCTCCTACAATATCTCATGACTTTTCCTTTCCTCTCACTGTACTTTAACCTGAAAACTTTAGAATAGGTCCAGTTCTTGTCTACCTATGGACTTTAAACCTTCTATACTCAGTCTGGCTCAAGTCTGGCAGCTTCTTCTCATCTTTTCATTTCAATTTATGTGGTCACTTTCATATTCCACTCAAGTGCCCTTCTGCAACTGTTCATCCTCATCATAGTGCTTTATTTCATTGGGCACTTAATTACCTGAAATTATTTCATCTATTTGAGAGTCTACCTGATTTATGTCATATCTTGCCCAGTAGAATTATGCTCCAAGAGGCAGGGAATGTTTGCCCTGCCTTGTTCATTGCTGCATCCAATATGCTTAGAATAGCAATTTTCAACCTGTGCGCTGCAAGAATTTTTAAAACACGTAATACCTGAGGATTTAGTCAGGACACTTTCTTCTTTTCTCTTTTTGCCAAATAAAAAAATGACAACAGCCAACACAACAATACCTATTTGATACGAAGGCCCTGTCTTGAGCCATACATATATAGGTCATATAATAGAGTTGCATCTTATTGGTCACATTGTGTAATTAGGTTGGATCTGATTGGTTAATTCTTCATACCAGCAATCTTTATACACCTGAATTTTAAAAAGCCACTGTGGAGCAAAAAGGGTAGGTAATTACTATTATTATTATTTTTTTGATGAATCAATCAAAATTATACCCATTTTTTGTCAGATTGGCAAAAGTACATATTTTTTGGTGTGCCACAGAGTTTTAGTAATTAGTTTATGTGTGCCGTGAGATGCAAAAGGTTGAAAACCGCTGCCGTAGGAGCCAGACCCTGCTTCGGTGCTCTCTTACTGCCCCATGTCTGCCTCCCAGTCAGTTGCAGCAAACAGTTATTTCATTTCAAATACAGCAACTACCTCTGTTCAGAACAAATATATCATAGTATTTGCTTGGGTGATATAAGTTCATATTTTTCAAACCACTTATGCTGTCATCATAACAAAAAGACTGTCTTCAAAGCTTATCAAACTTCTTAATAAGGAGTAGAAAGGAAAAACATATTTAGTTTCCACAGATATGTTTGTGATCATTGGCTAATATGTAAGAAATCAGGTCTTTCAGTTTATGCTAATTTTTTAAAATGTGAGGATATAAATACTAACTTAAGACTGTGAATTTACTGAGGATAGATGATTCAAGATGTCGTGTTACAGCATCAGCCTATGAGATGTTAATTTGATGCCCATGTGTAATTACATAATACAAAGGTATAATGCTAGTTAGGGTTTTTTGTTTGTTTTCATGTTTTGTTTTGTTTTAGAACAACTCAAGAGCTTAAAATTTCTGCTGTTTTCTTTTGGATATGATTTCATTGCCTAGGGTATATTCACATTTAATCTTACCAACTTTTTCACTTGCACCACTCTTAAGGGTCAATATTTTACTATTTACATTTATATTGTTATATAAATTAAAAATCCCTTATTCCCATAGAATCTATGAAATCAAGGTATTTTTAAAATTTAAAATAGAGAAAAATATACCAAGTGGCAAGTTCTATCAGTCAAGACATGAAGCTACAAAATAATCAACAGATACTGCTTTAATTGAATGGGGAGTTATCAAAAATATTTATATTGCTTGTGACACTTATTCACTAACAGTTTTCTAAAAATTATTGCAGCAAAATTGACACATGAAACTTTCTTCACTGAATATTATTCTAATAGTAATGTGAACATTTTGTTTTATGCACAAACACTTTTCTTTAGGGTGCATTAAAAAAAAAAAAGCCTGAAGAATTCTGTATCTATTTCACTGGCGATGACAAGTATGTTAATTGCTTGCAGATAACATCTGTTCTAGCGAAATCAAGATGCAGAGGCTGTGTTGGATCTGTGGTGCTAGCAGCTTTCTAAAGCTTTGTCTGGGAGACCCACTGCATGCATTTCACAGACTCTCCAGGCAGCTGGAGGGCTTTGGAGTTTTTTGAGAACCTTCCAGCAATTGAAATAAAATCTGCCAGGAATCCTGGGTCATCGAAATGTCTTCCTTTGAGCAATGGACTCACCTTTGAAGCTCCAAGATATCCACTGACCATGACGCCTCAGTATGCTCCGGCTAAAGCAAGTTCAGGGTGAGCTGCTGACCGCCTGCATGCGAGAGCGGGCCTCTGACTTCCTTCTCTGTTTACAGAACAGGGTGAAGGGCCTCTCTAGAGGGGATAGCAAGAGCCTGGTCAAGATAATGTCAGATATAAAGGGCCCTTATGCTCAACAGGCCACATTTACAATTTTACAGGGTTCATGGACTACAATTGCTTACCAGATGTGCCTAATGAAGTTGGCTAACCATGGCATTGTGATGGTTTTGGTCCCAGACTTTCCAGCCTACACATGTTTGTTTCTCCTTTAAGCTAGGAGTTTGTGTAGACTCTGCTGCACGGTTCCGAGAAGAGCCGACGCTGCTCACCAGTGGATCAGCCAGCCGTGCTGCCTTGCACTGCGCTGGAGCAACACGGAGCGCGGTCTGCAGCGTCCTGGTCCTCGTCGGTATTTGCAGATCCAGTTGACTGAGTCAACAAAAGTTGTGAATGTGGCAATCTCACTGGATCTGCCAGTAAGCGTACAGTGGGGTAGTTCAAAAAATGGGAAAAATATCTGCATCTGTATGGGTTACATCGTTGAGAGCAAAGAGACCAGTGAGGTGGATGGAAACAGTGAAGGAGGTAAGCACTTGAGCCACCCGAGAAACAGATTAAAGGCAAAAATCCCATGAGTACGAGAAGTGAATGCAGTGAAAATAGAGATATTAAATAATATGACAGGTTTATACTACAGGAAAATATTTTATTAAAAAATTTTAATGTAAACAATTGATACCTTGCCAATCTGAGCTTTTAAATATGTTTTCACCACATTTTAACACATCTCATTTGTATAAAAACCAATGATGTCATAGCTTAAAATATGCTCTGAACTGGTAATCTAGGACAAATAAGTTCTTTTCACTAGTTTCTTTGAGGACGCTTCCTATGTGATAAGCAATACTACAGCAAATTTGTGAGGAAAGGTACATTTTCTCACATGTGGAAACACGCCACTCTTAGGTTTTCCTGACATTGCTCTGAATTCTGCCAGTGTATAAATAAAAACAATCATTCTTATAAACTTAGTGACACTGAGAAAGATATAGCAGTTAAAAGTATAGACATAAATATCAATACAAAAATCAATTGTACTCTCAAGACTGTTGTTCCAGGCCACTTACTATAGACCGAATTCAATTCGTTGACAGGAAGACGGCCTCCATGGCTTTCGTCAGTGCAGATGGAAGTAAAATCAGTTTCTGCTGGCTGATTTTGGTAGTCTGCTTTCATATTTCTGCAACAGAAGTAAGCTTTATTCTTCTGAACTAATACAGCATCAAACAATAATTTTCTGGCAATCCAACATTGTATCTATAAGAATTAACAGAAAGTTTGATCTTTTCAATGAGTGATTAAAAAAACTTGAGTAACCCCTATTTTAACTGAGAATTATAAAACACTTCAGAAGTCTAATTTATAAATGTATCTATATATTTATATAAAATATAGATGTGATTATAGAAATTTACCATCTGCTTTTTGTTGGGTGGCAGCAATTTTACATAAAACACGGCTGTCAGTTTTTGAGGAGTATATTCATTTGTATTTTACTGGATAAAATACCTCAAAATGAAGCAGAGATTCATCATTGCTATACCTTGCTGGAGGTAGTAAAGCACTTGGAATTCTTGCCTTCACCATTTTATGCTGCTTATCAATGTTTTTCTACTTTGTCGATATAACTAAGAGAAACTATTCAGTTTTCCCAAGATGGTCATTTTTAATAGCAATAGAGAAATTATTTTGCCCATTTGTACTCTAATTTATTGATGAATTTTCAGAGGTTATACAGATAATGTTCTTGTTATCATCCTATTAATTACCAACTATTTTGACATTTTACTACTTATTCAGAAAAAGAGTAGGAACAGGAATAATTTAATAAAAATTTAAGGTAAGCTACATTTATGAAACATTGTATGTTGGAATAATGTGATAATGCCAGATTGTTGTTTTATATCTGGATAAAACTATCCCTGTTTTCCTTATCAGCATAAAGTAAAAGTTTAGAGTTGATATTTTGTCAGCAAATGATTTTTTATTTTTTAATTTATTTTTATTTTTATTCATTAAATTTATTGGGGTGACATTGGTTAATAAATACATTTATATAGGTTTCAAGTGTACACCACCATCATACATGAGCTGTACATTGCCTTGTGTGTCCACCGCCCAAAGTCAAATCATCTTCCATCACCATATATCTGGCCCCCTTTACCTTCTACTGCCCTTCGACTCCCCTCCTCTCTGGTAACCACTGTGTTATTGTCTGTGTCTATGAGCTTCAGTTTTATATTTCACATATGAGTGGAATTATATGGTTCTTAGATTTTTCTGACTAACTTATTTCACTTAGCATTACTTTCTCAAGGTCCATTCATGTTGTTGCAAATGCCAGTATTTCATCTTTTCTTATGACTGAGTAGTAGTCCATGGTATATATGCACCACATCTTCTTTATCTAATAATCTGTCAAAGGGCACTTTGGTTGTCTCTAGGTCTTGGCCACCATGAATAATGCTGCAATGAACATAAGGGTACATATATCTTTGCAAAAGAAGGTTTCCAAATTTCTTGGGTAGATACCCAGAAGCAGTATCGCTGGGTCAGATGGTAACGTCATTCTTAATTTTTTGAGGACCTTCCATATGGTTTCCTATAGTGGCCATACCAGTGTACTTTTCTACCAACAGCCACAATAGAGAATGATTTTCTTAAGAGGTCAGAAATATTAAAAATTTCAGATCAACAAACTAAATTGAAGCATACATTTTTAAAAAGGTAAAGAACTACAATATATTAATCATTGAAATTATCTACAAGGATATTTTTAATTTAACAGGAATAGATTCATTGAGTCGAGAAGGCCATATTACTGAATGGAAAACTGTTACAGATATTTCTTCAACTCTAAAAAAAATCATAACATGTATGAGCATAAATCTACTTTATAATCTGACTTAAAAAATCCTTTGGGCTGAGAGATTTTTATTGATAATTAAATTATTGTTCTTCACTCCAATTAAACCAATTGAAATTACTTTTAAGAATCATTTACTTCAAACTTTAAAAATTAAGTGTCATTTTGAAAAGATAAAGTCATTTTAAAGGTGGTACATACAATAAACAATTCATTTCTTTTAAAAAATGTTGCAACCTTTGTCCTTTAGAATTATATAGGTTAACAGTTCTCACCATGCATGTTAACCCTGGCAGTGTAGCCCCTATTTCTCCTTTTTAGAATTCATATCTCTTTGTAGTAATGAATATTTTGTTCAATGAGTGTTTTCCTAGTAGACAATGAGCACCACGAAGACAGGGACCTGGGGGCGTCTTATCAATGGAACCATAGTTCCTGGTACAGAGTAAATACTCAGCTACTATTTGCTAAAGAAAGGAGAGAAGGAAGGGCAGGTAGAAGTCCAGAGAAACAGACCGCCCTGTAAATGTTGCTTGTTAAGACAGGCTTGAGCTCATGGATGCTCAGTCACTCATGAAGGGAAGGAAAGGGAAGAAGTACCATTTTGCAAAAAATCTGATATGAAAGGCAAGGCATTAAGACAAGAGAGGAGAAGATATTCAGAGCTTAACATAAAAGTGGAAAAGGAAACAGGCTGAAATACCTGAAAGGAAGAAAGATGAAGGTCAAAGCAGATTAGATGCAAAAGTAGGCAAATTTGTATATTACTATCAAGGTGAAGATGAATGTAGGAAAGAAGTAAATTAAAGAGGTGCTTAGATCAGAGGCACTCAAAGGATGGTCCATTGACCAGGACTGGTTCACAGATTTACCTGTCCATGAGATAAGCACAGAATGTGAAAGCAAGCAGTTAGAAATGTTCATCCAATTCTGTGGAATAATTTTGTGCCTGCTGAAACAATTGAAGACAGATTGGGTTTGTACCTATACATTATCTATTTGATTTTTGGGAACCAATTTTTAATAGTATTTTTAAAAAGAGATGAGTTGAAAATGCAGAAAAATATTTAAAAATAGAAATTTAAAGAACCTTTAAAATGTAACAACTGGTCTTCACCAGAGGCAGCCTTAGAAACATTGACTTAGACAAAATGTTAGCAATAGGGCATGGTTTTTACTGCTTCCTTCCATCGCTTCTGTGGTTGAATAATGTGACTTGTCTTAGAGGAAGTATACAAATGTTCTAGCTTTCTCACAATAAAAAAAATAAACATACTAATTGGGAATTATTTTAAAGAGCTTTCTAATTTGTTGTTTGTGACAATACATGTAGTTCCAAGTAGAATAAATACAGAGGTTTGGGGTTTCGTTTTAATCCACAAAGTGAGGGCATTGGCACCATATAGGCTTGACACTCTTTTCTGCTCAACTGTTACTATAAATGTTCACACAGAACTATACCACTTTTCAAGCACTTGCAAGCTGTGGCTTGCTATAATATAGGTTCATGAAATGTTTCTCTCAGAAAAAAACTTGCAGGCAGAAATATTGAGCTTTAAAGCCCTCCTTAAAGTCCTTCTCCAATTTCCTCCTACCTGTAATACATCACAAGAACAGTTACATCCTTTATTTCTCTTTTAAAAATTATTAGAATATATTTCGGACAAGCAAAATACATTAAGAATAACATCATAAGCACTAATATAGGCAATACCAGCTTAATGAGTTAAACATCACGAGCATAGTTGCAGACCCTGGCACCCCCTTTCCCTGATCGTGTTATCTCTCCCCATTTCCTTTGCACAGAGGGAAATGATGGTTTGATTGTTTCTTCGTTAGTTTTAATCAGGAAGGTAAGTCTCATGTCCTTCTGGTGTTAGTGACCAAAATGTGGAGAAAACTCTGACCCTCTGAAAATACTAAACTGGCAGCCTTATGTTACTGAATAGCAGGGAACTTTTTTTAACTGTCAGATCTTGAAGGGACCAAATAAGCAATACCCTTCAGCACTGAGTGAAAAACAAACACAGAAGTCAGAGGAGATGAAAAAGCCACCAGCTTTCGGTCTAGTCACATGGCTTCCTAGCACTCTCTTTACTGAAACTTC
The DNA here is from genome assembly GCA_004026765.1 of Micronycteris hirsuta. Lineage (NCBI taxonomy): Eukaryota > Metazoa > Chordata > Mammalia > Chiroptera > Phyllostomidae > Micronycteris > Micronycteris hirsuta. The sequence continues at coordinate 155,221 of PVJI01000656.1, forward strand.
TGACAGATCAGAGCCTGCTCCACCGAGCGTGCCAGGTGAAGGAGAAAAACCTGTAGTTCTTTCTGAGACAGGCAGATCTGGAGAGAGAGGCTAAGCAGAGAGAGCACAACTCTTTCTGCTCAAACTACCAAAAGGTTAATTAACTCCTGTTCCCTTTGGAAAAAATGAGTGAGTAGGTAGAGAAAAGTGAGCAGTCTTCCCCTGGAAGTCCCTAGACTTGACACCATGAAGTCTGGGAAAATAAATTCCTCCTCAATGTTAATCATGGCCTCCAAATTTTCTTCTACTTTTACTCCATACATGAATATGCCTAAGCAATATTGTGCTTTTAAATGTATATATTTTTAACTCTATAACTTTAATAACCTAAATAGAAAGGCACATAATGGATTATGTATTTTACACAATGGGATTCCAAGATTAATTTCATGTTCTTTCTTACAAATGACTGAAAGATTTCTTAGTTCTGAACAAAGTAGTACTTTCAATTGTGGTGTCCTCTTCTTGAATGTCTAAATTTAGTTCATTCATTTTTCTGGACTCCCCTCTCTCATTTTTAAATGGTTTTATCAATAATTTACATACCATATAATCACAGATACGTGTGACATCACCACAGTTGACTTGAGAACATTTTCCTCAAAACAAAGCCCTATTCCTTTAGATGCCACGCCACCCCACTTCAATTCCTACATAACCACTAATCTACTTTCTGTCTCTGTGGATTTCCCTATTCTAAATATTTTATGTAAATGGACTTATAAAATATGTAGTCTTTGTAGACTGGTTTCTTTCACTTAGCATAATAGTTTTAAATTTCATCCATGTTGTAGCAGAAATCAATACTTCATTTTTTATGCTCAGTAATATGAACATAGGACATTTTATTTATTCATTTGTTAGTTGATAAATATGTGGGTTGTTTCCACCATTTGACTATTATGAATAATGCCACTGTAAACATTCATGTCGAAAGTGTATTTCTTATACACTTTGCGGTTGGATCCTTTTTTTTTAAATCCAGTCTGACAATCTCTGCATTTTGATTGGATTGCTCAACCCATTCACATTGAATGTAATTGATGTAGTTGGATTTACATTTGCCATTTTAGTTTTGGTTGTCTGTGAGCCTCATGTGTTTTTGTTCTTTTACTTCTTCTTTACTGTTTTCTTTCGTATTAAGTAAACACTTTGTTAAAAAGTGTATATATACATATATGTGTATATATATTCTAGTGGTTGCTCTAGAAATAACCATATATCTTAACATATAGAGTCAGCTTTAGTTTTATACTGGCTTGATTACGGTGAGATATAAATACATATAACTCATATAACTCTATTCTCTTTCTCCCCCTCTTGGAGCAATATTGTTACATCGATTAATGTTATATATTATATCAGTTAATATTACAGACCCAATAATAAATTATTAAGAGCAATACAACTTTGTTGCTATCTCCTTTGTGATATTATTGGAAAACATATTATTTTTCTATATGTTATAGGCCCAACAGTACATTATGTGTGTATTATTTTATAGTTATTTTTTTAAATCAGTTAAGAAAGAAAACATGCCTTTCTTCTGTTTTTTATAATTACATAATTATCTTTAGTGATATTTTTTGTTTTTTGTTTCTGTGTGTGTATGTGTGTGTCAGTTAAAATTACCATTTGAGTCACTTGCTTCAGCCTAAAAATCTTCCTTTAGCATTTCTTTTTTTTTTTTTCCTTTAGCATTTCTTACAAGGTAGACCTAAGGCAACAAATTCTCAGTTTGTTTCATTGGGAATGTCTTTAACTTTGGTTTTTGAAAGATACTTTGGTTGGATATAGAATTATTGATAGTCTTTCCATGGAACATTTTGAATATGTCACCCTACTGCCTTCTATCCTCCAGGGTTTCTGCTAAGCAGTCAGCTGTTATTATTATTAGGGTTCCTTTTAGCTGGGGTGCCATTTTTCACTCACTTGCTTTCAAGACTTTCTCTTTGTTCTTGACTTTCAGCGTTTTTACGATGATGTGTTTGTGCATCTTTTTGAATTCATCCTACTTAGAGTTTATTGAACTTACAGGATATGTGAGTTGGTGTTTTATTTTTACTTTCAATAAATTGGAGAAGATTTAAACCATTATTTCTTTAAATATTTTCCTGCTCTTTTTCATCTTTCCCCTCCTTCCGCTACTGTCAGTATACATATGTCAGTGTGCTCAGTGTTTTTTTTTTTTTTACTTTATCGTTGTTCAATTACAGTTGTCTGCAAACTCTCCCCTCCCCTCCCCCTCCAATCCCACCTCCCTTCTCTGCCCCCATCCCCACCCTTGGTTCTGTCCATGTGTCCTCTATAGTGGTTCCTGAAAACCCTTCTCCCCATTGTCCCCTCCCCCCTCCCCCTGGCCACTGTCAGACTGTTCTTAATTTCAATATCCCTGGTTAAGTTTTGCTTGCTTTCTGCTTTTGTTGACTATGTTCCGGTTAAAGGTGAGATCTCAGTGTTGTACCGCATTTCTCCGAGCCTCTGTTTCTCCTCCCCTCTGTATTCTGCTGCTCTTCTGTTCTATCAGTCTACAGATTCACAAGTCTTGTTTTTGCCAGTTCAAATCTACTGTTAAGCTTTTCAAGTGAATTATTAAGTTCAGTTTTTATATTTTTCCAACTCAAAGTTTCCATTTGCTTCTTATTTACAATTTCTAACTCTTTATTAATATTCTCTATTTGAAGAAATGCTATAAACATACTGTATTTCCTTTATTATGGCTTATTAAGTTCTTTGAACATATTTATGATATCTACTTTAAAGTCTGTTAAATTTTCTTGGGTTTTTTTTTTTTTTTTTGCTTCTCTCATTTTTTGTTGCAAACTGAACATTTTAGATAATACTTTGTAGAAACTCCGAATACTGTCACTCCATCCTTCTGTTACTTATCATTTGCTTTTTTATTTGTTTACTCACTGGCTGAATTATTTTAATAAAGTTTATTTCCAACCTCACTGTGTGATTTTAATATTTTCTTGATTGATTCAGCCACATTGATTTTTGTTACTTTATTTTAGTAATTATAGTTATTTAGTTATTCCATTATACAGCACACCATTATTAAAAACCACATAGTATTTAACATTCTTGAACATATTTTCTTCAATTTTTGTTAAAGTCTCCTAAGGCACATACCTAAGATTAGAATTTTGGGGTTTTAGAGACTATGTATAGAAATATCACCAAATTTCTTCCCAAAATATTTATATCAATTTGCCTTTCGATCAGTAGTGATGTTAATTCTCAATTACCACATTCTCAACTGTCACTTGGTATCTTCAGACTTGCAGTTCTCCCGTATGTCAACTAATAATTCACCATGGCTTTAATATTAATTTGCCTGATTTCTAGTAAGGCTGAACATATTTTCATGTTTATTGGCCATTTGTGTTCCCTCTTTTGTGCCCCACATAACTTTCTATTGCTTAGTATATTATCTATACTGAAAAATATTTCATACACATTTGAAAAGGATGTATATTTTGCTCTCATTAAGGGCATGTTTCATTTGTGTTAGGTCGAGTTGATTGATAATGTCATGCAAATATTCTATATCCTTCCTGAATTTCTGTATTATTATCCTATCAGTTACTGAGAGCAGAGCATTGAAATATCATCCAACTTTGTATTTCTGACAATTTTTGATTCTCTTTGTTCGAGAACATAGTTACTTAGAATACGACTGCTTCTTTTGAGACTTATTTTTAAAGCTTTGTTTGGTCAGGAAAGGACAATTTTAATCTATAGCTAATTTAACCTCGCTTCTGAGGTAAAACTCTTCTGAGGACTCAGCTGATAACTTGTGTATCAGGAAGTCTTTTCACCCTCATGGGTGAACACAGAAACCATTTCTAGCCTGCACATGGTGGGAATGGTTCTACCTCTTTCTGCCTGTTCTTTGCATGAGGTGAATAATTTCTTCACTGTAGCAAAGTAACAGTCAGCCAAAGGTTTAAGGATATCCCTTTACAATTCCCTGGAACACTTATATTCTCTCTCTCTCTCCCCTCTTCCCCCGCCCCCCATCGGTATTTTACTCAGCAATTGTGAGCCATCTTGCCGTGACCATTCTCCAAACACTGTCTCCTCAATTCATTGAGGTCACTGGGCTCTTTTGGGGTTCTGACTCCCTGCATGACACCCTGGAAATACCTTACAGTGAGCCGAGACTTTCACAGGATTTATCTCATTTGTTTGCCTGTTGTCCAGTATCTGAGAAGCATTATCTCATATATTTTCTTTATTAAAGTGGGAAGATAAATCTGAACCCTGTTATTCCATTATGGCCAGAATTAGAAGTCTTTCAAGTATCTTATTACTGAAATATGTGTGGAAAAGTAAGCATTAGCAGACATCTAAGGAAAATCTACAATGTGAAAGAGAAAACAAAGATAAAAAAAACTTAGGAGTAAGCAGAATGAATGCAGGGTGAAAACCTCAAAAAAACAAAAAGTATAAATCAACATCCTTTCAATAATAAAGGAATATAATGCATTCATAAAATATCGAAACAAAAAGAACAATGATTATATTTAAAATATGATAATAATTATGTTTTTAAAATAGTAGAAGAGTCAGAAAATAAAATCAAGAGCACATCTTTCAGAAAACATGACAAAGAGATATGAAATGGACTTAAATATAAATATATATAGAAAAATTAATTCAGGATCCACCATCAGATTAATATGTATTCTAGAAATAAAAAAGAGAAAATACAGGAAGAAAATGATCAAATACCTAGTACAAATAATAATATATATAAAGGGGATATCCAATTTATAATGGCTTGGTTCAGTAAATATTTAAAAAGTAATATACTAATGTACATTATTATGAAGTTTTACAACAGTGATGAAAAGAAGATTCAATAATTTTTAGAAGGAAAAATATGCTTATATAGAGGAAATATCAGAATAACATATTTTTCCACAGTACTATTTTTACTGCAGGATAATGTGGGCTCTGAGGAAGTGTTTGGAAACACTTAACAAAGGAGAAAATTATGAAAGTGGAAAAGTGAGATATTTATTAACTTTAGAAAAGATAAAAAGTTGCTAAAGAGAAGAAAAAGAATCCTTTCCTACTACTTTCCTTTGTAGTAAACAATATTTACATATATATACTAATGAAACTACATTATTAACTAATAATTACGACACACTGCATTGGTAGGTGAGAGTTGGCATGAAGGAGATTTACATACTTTTTCAAAATAATGAAAAATTTATTTGAGATGTCAGAATTGATAAGTCAAGGGAAAGAAATATAGCCTGCTATGTAGGTTTGGGAAAATGGGACAGTGAAAGGACACCACCAGGATCTAGAACTGAACTATTGCTCCCTACAGTCACCGTGGGGAGGGCAATGCAAAAGGACATTGATGTCAAAAGAATCCTCCAGCACTACTTATGTACATTAATTAAGTACTTTGAGTAAAAATGAAGACATACATAATTTCAATAGAATATAAAAAGTATTGATTCTGTATTAGGTGCCCTTGGGGCAGGCTTAATCCTCTTTGGAGACAGAAAGTCCCAGAGAGCTGCCACCTTTGATTTTAACCATAAACCAACTCATGTAAGTTTTTCTGTCTTCCATCAGAAAAATATCTCCCCTGTTCAAGGGATTTGAGCTACTAAGCGATGAAGCAACACGTATTTCTGTATTAACTTTATTTATGCTGGTCTTAAAATTAATAATGAAAAGTATAGATATATGCAACATCCAAGATATTCCAAGCATGTATTTTGTTGTTTTTATTCACCACACCACTCTTTACTATTCGCTACTCCTTCCAAACCTTAATCTGATCCTTGAGGTGGTATTGGTCAAGCAGTATGCTGTCCCATTAGTAGCTGTTGTGCTCCTTGGGGGAACAGAGCTCTGTGTCCAGTGCAATCAGGGCCTACAGCAGAAGAGCTCATCTGAGCCCTGCTGTACTTGGTCCTCTTCCAGCTCTGTTCTTGGCTTAGCTAACTTTGGGGGTTGAGAAATTACAGGGACCATAGCATTTATCCTCCCTTATCTTACCTGTTCCTTCATATATCTTATTGGCTAAGACATGTTCTCCTGATTTAGTACATTTTATTGTTATTAAAATAACAAAAAAAAAATCCAAATATACCTACTCACATTATTATAACTTTCCTTTACAAATTCTCTAACCAAGCATATTTTATAAAAATATTGCAAAATAGAATAAAATTTCCTTTTGTCCAATATTATCAATCATTAAGAAGTATGGCGCAGGAATATTAAACACCCCAGTAGGATTATACATCATTTTATGTGATTTAATTGCTTTCTATGGGCTCATCTCTATGTCAAGTAAATCATTGGCTTTCTCACAACAGCTCTGCAGTGTAGGTACTATTTTTATCTTCTAAATGTGAAAACTGAGACTTAGGGGTATTACATACCTTCCAAGAGTCACAAATCAAGCCAGAGGTAAAGCCCAGAGGTGTGGCTCTTATGGAATCATATAAGCAGGAACACTTATTCTGCATTAGGAATAGAAGTTTTAGAAAAGAGTCCTAAAAGAGGTGACCCCTGAACTGAGTCCCGAAGGAAAAATAGAGGTTTGGGGGGTTAATAATGTGGATAGATAATGTGTGTCAGGAAAAGGGCCCACGAGTGGAGGGTGGAGGAGTACGGCCCTTTAGGGAAGCCACAAAGAAGTAAACATGACAAAAACATAGACTGTGTCAGCAAAACAGTAGTATTTTATTCTAACACAACCACACTTACTGGTTATGTGCTGTCTGTGGCTGCTTCAGCACTACAGAGGAAGGCTGAGTAATTACAACTGAGTCTATTTGATCAACAAAACTGAAAGTATCTGATTCTTAAAAAGAAAAAGTTTGTCAACCCTTATTATAGAAAGTCAAGTTGTATCAAAATTAAAAATAATAAAGATTTCTTTTTACCCCTCTTTTTTTTCATTTTAAGTATTCTTTATTCTTTCATGTACATTCAAATTTTGCTGAATATCATATCCCTGTTGCCTGAAGATCTTCTAAGATTTATGTGGTGCCAATCTACTAGAAGATCACTACTCCAATCAGTGATGAGCTGACTGACCAAAATAAGCATAGTTTCACCGAAATGGTATGTTTAAATCTACTTCTGGCTTGAGTCTGTTCTTACAAACAGATCTCTAGAGCTTTCTCATGTTCTTTAAAAATAAAAGTCATTTAAAAATGTTAAAACCTACATGAAAATATCAAGAATTGTACAATGAACTCCACAGACACTCACCAAGAGTGATCATTGTTAATATCAGTTTGCCATAGCTTCTTCTCTACGCGTGCGCGCGCATACACACACATATTATCATGAGATAAAACATTTGAGAGTGTCAGAGAGCATGACCTGTTATCCCCAAATAACTCAGTGTACATTTTCTAAGAAAGGGGACATTTTCTCTCACAAAACCTGGCACAACTATTAAGTTCCAAAATTTAAACATTAACACACAGCTATTTCACCTTTTGTCTCAATGTTATTCTTTACAGCATACTTTTTCTGATCAAATGTCCCATATAGAATTATGCATGCATTTCCTTTCACATGTCTTTAACATCTTTTAATCTGGAAGTCTCTCAGTCTTTCTTTGTGTTGGATAAATGCCTGGCATTAAGCTTTTCTATTGTAACATTTCTGACATTAAGCTCTTGATTGCTTAAGGATGTCCATCTTGAATAAACACGTTGCCAGTGCGGCACAGCTACTAGCAAAATAACAAGATTAGGAATCAGACTGGCCCCACCCATGAAGTTCCCTTTTTAGAAATCTCCTGGTAACCTAGATAACTGGCCCACTCTTCCCTTCCTGCACCCTCATTCCTGCTTTTATACTTTAAATTTACCAATAAAGAATAAATCTGCAGAACTCTAAGCACTCCACACTTGGACCCAAATAAAGACAGAGGCCCAGGTCTGGGCCTCCCCCCTTTCACTATACCTGTTGACCTCACTGTGTGGCCATGGCCCTGAGGCTTGCATCCTACCCTCCAGGACCTATGAATAAGAAACCTTGTTCTTTAAATCTTCTCTGGTGGTTTTGCTGAGGTACACTCTACAATCATAAAAAGAGCCACAAGGGCCCATCCAGCCATAACATTTGCTCCGATGGGTCAGGGAAGGGCTGCGGGGGGCGGGTGGGTGTCTGTGGGTCTTGCTACAGGTAAATGCAAGCCTGTGTAAGTGCCTCATACATTCCTAGCCAGGGACATTACCTACTATCAACTGGCTGGGACCAACACAACACTTCGTCTTTCATGAAATGACTTTTTTAAAGAGTACATGCCAGATATTTTGTAGGAAGTCCCTCAGTTGGGATCATCATCTAATTTTTTCATGATTAGATTCATATGATAACTGTTTGGGGAGGAATACTGTATAAGTGTATTTCTTAGAATATTATTTCAACAAGCATACAACATTCATTTCCTTCATTATTAGCAATGTTAACTGGTCACTTAACATGGAATTTGTCAGATTTTTTAAATGTAAAAATATCCTGTTCCTTTGTAAATACTAAAATTTATGTGGGGAGATTTTTTGAGACAGAATATATATTCTACACCTCAAGTATATTTGCCCAATGATTTTACTCCAGCAGTGGAGTTATTCAGAAGCCTGGTTTCTCAACTTTGCTACAATCAGAACAACTAGGAAAAAAGTGGCTGCACACGAAAGTGTCAATACACCTCATCATCCTAGGGGTTTTTCTTGCATTTCCTGTTTTGGGGTCTTTGTTTCATATGTGCTATGAGAGTGCAAGTCAAAGATTTAATTTTGAATTTCAAAAGTTTTAGTTTCCATTTTAGTCTCTTACACAGTCTTAGAACATAGCAAATGTCTTTTGTGAAAATGGCCATGTGTCTACAGACCTCAAGCTCTCAGTTTTGTGTCCCTGTCCCTAACTAAGCGCTAAAGACTACCTCAGTTTCTCCTTTTTGCTGTTGCTCTCTCTTTGGGCCAAGCCACAAACTTTAGCTCACATCAAAGATTGGCAAATTTCCACATGTGAAATAACAGCTGCTCCTTATGCATTCATTTTTGTAAGTTTTTCTTCTTTATGTTATTTAGGCCATTGTAGTTTATCTTTCTTTAAAAGATAAAATTTTTTTAAAAGATAACAGTTGCAGCTGTGAACTGTTAGTCTGCAAGCTTAATGTAAGTGTTTAAATCCTACTCAGAAGTCCAAGAACAATTAATTCAAATTTACATCTGACAATTGCAATACTGCATCTCCTGTTTCTATTGACTCTTTTTCCTCTTTGCTTTTATGCATGAAGTCTGTCACCATATTTGCTGGCTAATTTTTTGACTGCACAACAGACATTTTATGTGAAATATTGTAGGGATAATATGAAGTTCTGCATGCTGTTATCTTCCTCAAGGGATGATTCACTTTGTGTTACGCAAAGAGTCTGAATGCAGATCACCTTAATCTGACCAGGAATTGAATGTTTTCTTTTAATTTATTTACTTAATACATATTTGTTTATTTTTAGAGAAAGGAGAAGGGAGGGAGAAAGAGAGGGAGAGAAACATCTATATGAGAGAGAAACATCAACTGGTTGCCTTTTGCACATGCCCAGGTGGGGGACCAAACCAACAACCCAGGCAGGTGCCCTGACAGGGAACCGAACCAGTGACATTTCAGTTCACAGGCCAGCACCCAACCAGATGAGCCACGCTGGCCAGGGCTGAAAATTTTCTAAATCAGACTCCATTCTTTGGGAGAGTTTGTCTATTTCTATTTGTTCCTTATTCTTAGAGTATAGCCCAATAGAAGTGTCATCTGAAAACCTGGACTATATGTCAAATCTTTCTCTTTGGAAGGCCCTAAAGTCCAATTTTTGCCACATTCTGGAAGGACTATTGGAAACTTTGCTCTGTTTTTCAGCCCTTCAACTACAGCTCACAAACTGACAAATTCCAAATGGGAAAGTAGTGCTGAATATTGGATTTTCTCTCTTTATCACTCTTCTTTCTGGTATCAGTGTGTGTGTGTGTGTGTGTGTGTGTGTGTGTGTGTGTGTGTGTGAGAGAGAGAGAGAGAGAGAGAGAGAGAAAGAGAGCGAGAGCAAGAGAGAGAAAGATTCTTGCTTTTTCAGTTATTCTCAAAGTAAATATTGTTCTAAAACAAACTAGGCTGCCATTTCTGATAGCTTAAAATCTTTACTTTTATTTGTTTACATTTGCCTGATATACAACGTATATATTTTGTACATTCCTTTTTGATTTTAGGTGTGTCTCAATTATACAGCACAGATTTAGGTTTTGCTTTGCAACCCAATGTGAAATTTTTTCTTTTAATAAATAAATCTTTTTCTTTTAAAAATCTATTTACACTTATTAATAGTAATTAATATAAGCATATTTATTGCCTTTGTCCTGATTATATTTAATGTTGTGTTTTCTGTTTACTATTTTTGTAGTATTTAAAAGAGCTTTAACTATGTAGCCTTTTTTTCCTTCCTTATTGTATATATTTATAAATAATAAAATGCTTAATTTTTTACATTTTATTACAGGAATTACTTTTATAACTTTCTATTGTACTGTCAAAACTGCATTTTACAAACCATGTCAATTAAACCCCTGTCAGAATCCATACATTGTCCTACTTTTTTTCTTACCTCTTCTCACCCCGTCTTTCAAATGTAGTCAATATTTTTTTATGTTTACTTTCATATGCTTAAATCAACTTACAGTTCTATTACTTGATATATTGCAGTGTGAAATACAGTCATTTGATTCCCAACAGTTACATGAAGTAAACCATGAACTTTCTCTGAACACTACTTTTAAATTGGGAGGCATATCTGTAAATTGTGAAGGCATATCACATTTCTATTTTCATCTATATCTACTTTTCATCTATTCACTAATATCTACAGCTCATATATGTCAAGAATTTAGAACAATGCCTGGTACAAAGAGTACTTTATAAATGTTTTTGCTACGTATTTTAGTTGCAGTTCAACATTTAACTGTGCAGGGTACTTACATAGATTTTTTGCTGCCGTTTTTTCACTTGGTATGCTGAACTTCACCCTCCAGTAGTTTTCTCAATAAAGCTCAAGGGAATTTTGCATATGAATAACTGTATAGTATTTTACTATTTGAAGGGTAGTTTGGCTGGATATGAAATCCTTTGATGACATTTCCTTACATGAAATATTTTAGATGTTATTCAACTGACAGTATCGGATGTTGCTCTGGGGAAAATATGGGCCAATTTGGTGACTCCCCCACTGCACCTAATTTTTTATTTATTTTACTGCTGCATAAAGGGTTCTTTCTTTACCTTTAAAGTTCAATAATGCCTTAGTATTCACCATTCTGGATTTTTTTCACATGCATTGTGCATTTTTAATATTTAGGCTCAAGTGTCCTTTTATTTCTTAAAAAATTATCTCAAGTTGTGGTTGTAATTATGTGTTCTAGTCCTGAATTTTAATTCTCTTTATTGAGGATTCCAACCATAAATGGGTTAGATCTCTTTGCCTTCTATGTTTATTATGCTATCCCTAATGCTTTTTCTCTTTAATTTTCTTTCATTTATGCAGCGTCACCTCACTGCTTCTTTGTAATGTGTAAATAAAATAAAAATCATTATTAAGATAATAAGTATTCTATAATGCTTTAGATTTTAAATCTTGTTGTCATATTTATGGCTAAAGTTAATATATTTGCAAACTAACATAGATGCTGTTCTCCACTCAATTTCTGATGAAATAAACCACTTGCAAGCAGAGGAATGTTGGGAAAACTCTACATTTGGTAAATGTATAAGGTAACATTTCATTTCATTGAAATTATGATATGTAAATTCAAGAATTAAAATCTAAGGAAGCCTATTAATTTATCATTTCCATTTCACGTAGTAATTTTCAATCTATTTATAGAGCTCCAGATGTGTAAAACTAAGAGGAACCATTTATTGTAATTTCCTTATTTTATAAGAAAAATTATTTATATTCAAAGAGATCAGATGACCTTTTCATAGTCTACCAAAGAAGAATCTAAGTTCTCAGAATTGTTTAATATTGGCCATAAAAAAATAAAAACAGGTGGTGTTGCTTCAACATCCTTACTATAAATTTTATTTTTCTTTGGGTTTTTTAATTAGCCAAAATTATTTGTAAATATAAAGTTATGAGTTCTACAAATCATTTTATCTATTATCTTGGAACTTTAAAAGTCCTCTCCAGGTCCTCATTTTTTATTTTTACTTGGAACAGACTGTGAGCCAAATAAAACTGAGATACTCACAGGTTTGATCAGTAACTTCCCTTAGAAAATCTGTATCAGCTTCCTTCAGGTGCCAACACACAGACTGAAGAGAAACTCTCTAGCAGAGGGTTGAAACTTACTTCTCCTACATATGTTTAAAAAATGATAATAACCACCATTAACATTATTAATGCCATGTACAAAGCAACTAGTTCAGTGAATGGCACATAGATCCATAATACAAATTCCTTATTGTAAATTGACAGATTCAGAAACCCAGTCTTCGAGATGATAAGTGAATTATCCAACTCTGTCAATTCCACCCTCTCTAAACATTTTCTTTATACTGACCTGGAACCTTTTTCAACATACTTGTCCCAGATAGAGCTTTTAAAAGAATGAAAGAACAAGTATAATCTCTTTTCAACCTAACATTTAAAATATTGGGAGGTGGTTACCATACACAGCAATAGTCTTCTCTAAATTCAATATTCCCTTTCAGGTAACTCACCTTTCATATGACGTTTGCTGATTTTAGGGACCATGCATCAATCTGACCATTCTTTCCAGACATGTTCTCATTTGACCATGCCCCCTTCTAACATGTAACATCTAAAAATTATGAAAACAGTCTAGTTGTGTTGTCAGGGCCAAGTACAAAGTAAACCATTTAGAGGTCTAACTATTAACTGGGAATAATGAGAAATTGCTGTATCTTGGCTGAACTCAAGTACCAGGAAGAGAAAAAAAACTTAGAAAAAATATTTCCTTTCAATTGGGTTATAATATTCTGTTTCTGACAGAAAGTGGTCCAAAATAACCACCACTTATACTGAATTGTGAAGATATAAATATGTTGGTTATTCTGCAAGAAGGCACCAATGTTGAACCCAGGAAGTTCACCGGACAGTCACTGTGGAGAGTGTTTTTTTTTTTTTTTTAATTTACAGAAAAACCTTGTTATTTCTACCAGGAACAGGGGAAAATCTGCTGTATGCCTCTTATACTTTAAACGCAAGTACTACTATTTAATTCTAACCACAGCTCTAAGAGTTATGGATTACTGTGCTCATTCTATGCATGTTAAACTGAGGGATGAGAGAGTATATTGTATTTATTTATTTACATTCATAACAGAAATTGGAGACTAGCTCAGATCCATGCAGCTAGTAAGGTGCAGAGCCCAGATCCCACCTAAGTCTGAGGGACTGTCCAGGAGTCTCTGTGTTTTCCTACAGTTCAGAAATCTTCACAGGAGGCTTAGGCAGTCTCTATAGTGTTCCCCAATGCCTTCAAATGCATAGAGAATGATAACAGTGATGTCACTTTTAAAATTAGGTAACAAAGAGACAGTGTCTTCCATCCAGAGAAGTTCTCTTGCTCCGTCACTCATTCAGTCTGAGGAAAGCCAGCTGCCCTATTGTGAGTTGCCCTGTGGAAAGGCCCACATGGCAAGGAGATGATGCCTCAACCCACATCCAGCAACGACTAGAGGCCAGCAGACAGCCCTCTGAGTGAGCCTGAAAGCAGATTTCTCCATCAGGGAGCCTTGAAATGACTGTAGTCACAGGCAACACTGTAATTGTAACCCGTGAGACAGACTGAGCCAGAGAGACCCAACGAAGCCGTGTCATAATTCCTGACTATTGGATTTTGAGATGACAACTGTTTATTGTTTTAAGATTCTAAGTTTTAGGGTAATTTGTTACACACAAATGATTAACTAAGACACTATACTAAAGCAAAGAGAGTCTGTGGGAAAGAAGCAGAATTGCATGAATTCAACTAGACCAGTGCCTTTCACCTACCGGGCATGAGTATGCTCTAAACATTGTTCCAACTTCATGCTCATTCTACAGCTGCACTAACCACATTCCTAATGGAATTGATGACCACTGTGTGTGCGTGTGTGCATGTGTGTGTGTGTGTATAGTGGTGTTGAGTTGTGCTGTGTCCAAAACGTAAAAAAACAAAACAAAACCTGGTAAAAAGGGTAGACTTCTCATACATCCCTTGTTACTACTGTTACAGACATGCTATTAATATGTAAATCTGTTGTCTTGATTATAGACATATTGATGCCTATTTTACAAGAAAAAAACTGAGGCTGGATCAGAAGCATTTTGAAGGCTGTTGTCATGACTTTGATCCATCAATGCACTTCCAGTCCAGCTCATATGGTAGACTTGAATGATTACTTCTGTCAAATACTATCTTACCAGCAATTGAACTGTGCTTAGGGTTAAATTAATAAATATAAACCACAGTCCAATTGTACCTTGCCTGTTTTCCTTGGTTCCAGGAAGCAGTGCTAGGAAAAACTGACACATTCAGTTTGGACAAAACTCTTGCCGAAGGCATTCATGCCCCTTTGAGGAAGTAGAGGTCCCCTCCCAAGTTTTACTAATACATAGTCCTCACATACTGCTCATAGTTCTTCTTATGGAGAGTAGACAACAAAGGAACACATTAACAATAGGCTGAATCCAGAATTTAAGTTAAACTTAAGAATATATTATAATTAGCTACAGAGGTAAATATTTTGAGTGGGAAAATGTGTGTCCTAATTGAAATTTTATTGTTTAGAAGACTATTCACTGTAATGTGTGACATTAACATGCTATATACAGGGATTAGCAGAAGTAGGTATACAGTTGTCACTACATGAAACAGAGTTTATTCTTGTGTTGTTGTTTACTAATTACTGTATTATTTAATTTGTATCACAACTGTACATCTATTTTTGCCTACTCCTGTATTGTTGTGAAAAATACATAAAAACAGAAAATTTTAACTGAGAATAACTTTCTCATAGGAAATATAAAGCAGGTATAATTCTAAACTACCAGAAAAATTAAGCAAAGTTATTTTTATTTTTAAACAGTGATGAACATTTTAAACATCTCCACTTAAACCAACAGTTCCAGGTATTCTTACTGTGCACAAGCTGCTATCTGTCCCCCATACTCATCTTCCCTGTGTTTCTTAGAGTATCCGTTTTGAACTGGCCAACAGTTATTTGGAGAAATGGCTACATTTCTCAGCCTCTCTTGCAACCAAGTGTGACCCTCAGTCTGGCCAATGAGTTGTAAGGAGAAAGTCTAATCAATTGGTAGGGAGTGTCCTTATAATAAGAGGGTGTGCCCCCTCTAGTTTTTGTCCTCCCCCTGATTGAGATAAAGGGTGGAGTTCTAAGAGCCATCTTGGAACATGACATAACCTTTTAGATTATTAGGGCTCCATGTTACTGATTTGGTAAAACCTAGAAAAGTAACATACCCTTATGGCTACTATATCCAACGCTAACTTCCTTCTCCACTGAGCCTCCATGGTAAACCATTCCCATGGGAATGCCACCTCTGGCTCCTCGCTTCCAGATGCCGAGAAGCCTAAAAGATAATGGGTAACCAAGCACCCCACTTAATGGTGGGTCTGAATTAATAGATACTAATTTCAAATTATTCGAGTACCTGATTTCCATATTCTGCAAAGATTTAAACTGATAGCTTGGGAAAAACTTTCTCATATGAGAAAAAAAAAAGAAAAAGAACCTTTAAAAATATTTAACTGAGCATTTCTTCAGGTAATACCATTTAAATTAAAGTCTAGTTAAACTCTTCAGCTTCAAGACAAAAGTTTTCTTTTTTAGTGGACTTCAGCTTGAAAAAGATGAGCATGATTTTCCAGGGGCTTTTTTAGGCCTTTAACAGTAATAGTTTATGAAATAGTATAAATACAGACATAACTGAATGTTAGTGTAATTTTGCTGGAAGTTTCAAAGCATTTTTAGAAAAAATTCACATTATGTTTTCTTTTTCCAATATTTATAAATTAAATGTATTTTGATGGTTCCGCTTGTTAAGTTTTAACCTGTCTTTAATATCCCTTCCTTAAATCTCTTGTTTTATACTTAATATCCATTTGTATTAAATCGGACCTGGCTTTGTTATTATTTTTTCTCTTCTGTTTTTGTTCATGAATCTGGAAGTTATATAACAGCCCATCCTAGGCAGCAAATCCATCTGTCCTCTGGTGGAGACTCCGGCACTGCATATGGGACTACTGAGCTAGTCTCTGTGTCTCCTGATATTATTCATCACAGAGTTCTATGCCAGTTTTCGTCTCCTAGGCCTTTTCAGTTTACATTCCTCATTCAGAGGGATGCCAGAAAACCAGCAAAAATGCATTTATTAAGTCGGACAGTGAGGCATTGCAGAAATGAAGGCGCTGGATGGATGAGTATTTATCTTTACTGAGCCCCAGCAGCAAGGCTTGTTCAGATGCCAGCAACTGCTTGATTTGGTGTTCACACTACTTACTTCCTCCTTCAGTTGCTGGAACCCTCAGAGAACTGAAGAAGGAATATGGATGTATTGTGCGCATGCCACCATTTCTGGAAACGAGTAAGTAGAGACCAAGTCATGCATTTTTGAAATAAAATTATGACGGAAGTCTACAGGAGGAAAAAAAAAAGTTCGTTCATTCTTGAATGTTTAGTGAATCAAAATGCAAGGTTCACTAGGATGTTTGGGTTTAATTCCTTACCACAAGTTGAGACCCATATAAAATGTGCACACTCCTTCTGCAGCAGGCATGGAAGCAGAGTGGTGCTGTTACTATTTCGTAGTTTGGTGGGCTTCCGTGGCTTCACTTCTTCTGATTCTTGTCTGACTGAGAGGCCAGAAGTTTCTTCTCATTAATCCAGTTAGTTCCAGGCATCAAACACTGTCAGTAACTTCTTACTTGTTAGCAAAGGAAACAGAGTCATATGTGTTTTTAAATTAGAAAATGCAAATCTATGTATCCCCAGTATCACTTCTACCCAGAAATACACCGATGCTCTTGCACATGGAAAGCAAATGCTTCCTGCACTTTGAGAGGATCTTTGCCATCCTTTCTGCTTTAGCAATTCAAGCGTGTTAGCTACCTGAAAAGCTAAGGTTGTACAGCTCTGGCAAGGAACTATGTGAAGACAGGCGAAGAACATTGCTTTTATTTTAATCTTCTGACCTCTTTGTCACCACTAGGGAGGGATGTTTGATTTTTTAAAACTATTTTGGTTGATAATTTTGGGACTTCTTTGCATTTGGTTACTCGATCTTGTTTCCACAGTCAGATGATTTGCAGGCCTTATACACTCTGGCCCATGAAAACTTGAGGGACGTGCCCTCAGTGGGTACTGGCAGGAATTGCTGCACGAAGTTTCTCCAGTTTCCAGATGGAAGCATTTCCTGGTCACTCACAACTAGATTGAAAGCTGATGGAAGACAAGGACGGAGTCTCATATATTCTTGTGTTACCCAAAATGTTTAGTATATGTTATATGTTAATTATTCAGGAAATATGAGTCATATATGAGGAAACTGATATCAGATTAAAACCGGGTTTACGGTTTTGACAGGGTAAGGATAAGTGTCATGTGCTGCTTATTATTTGAACTTTCCTAATCAGAACCAGTTTGACTTATTCCTTCCACAGAAAGGTATTGACTTCCTCTGACATAAAAACAAAAATGAAACATAACTAAAATTATGTATTAATTAAGGGGAAGGCAGTTTAAAGAAGATATAACCATACTCCTCAGTTTTTAATTCAGTTAAAAGGTGATAATTTGAAAAAAATGTAGAAATTATACAAATGTCGTAAAGGCCTTTGGACCTATCAAAAATTCTACCGGAAAAGATAAAAAACAGAATAGTCACACATTTCCTACATATACATGATATGGAAAATATACGGGCATACCAACTAGAGAATCAAATTTCCTATTGGAGCTGATTAGTTCTGCTTTGGGACTGATTTAGATGAGATGTTTCATGGAGCATTAGGGGTCAGTCTTGAATTATGTAATTATGTACCTTAACAAAAACATAAAGAGAGAAAGGGGGAAAACCTGGATATGTTCGACTACAGCAAAAGCTAGGGATTCTGGGGAGAAGACAGAGATGCTGTAGCACCAGTTTTCAATAGTTGAGTACCTTCCTCAGACTGAGTCTGGTGAGCCCTCTGCCCAATCAACCCCTCAACTCGTTGGCGAAAATGACACATGTACACCCCAGGAAAGCTGGAGATTAAAACCAAAGAAAGTTAGAACATACTTTTCTTTTGTGGAACCCAAAGTTAAGGATTGGGGGGCCAAGTTACTATGAATATTTTCTGCCCTGACTGTGAGGGAAAAAGAGATTAATTATGAAAAAATAACAAGTGGTTTCTTCCCTTTTCTCCTTCTTCCTTTTAGTGGCCCTAATCATCATTCACAGGTCATTTCTTGCAGGCAGGTTGGAAAAGCAGCCTTCTGTGATTGGGAAGGTGAAATCTGACATATTTATGAATGTAGTTCAGATAAAATAAAAGATGGACGTGGAGAAACATGTCAGTATTGAAGCCGCTCGTCCAGTGCACAAATCACTAGTTGGATGTGAAAACATCATAAGCAACAATGAAGATTCCCAGAAGAAATAACTTTTATTCCCACTACTCCAAAACCCTTTTCACCTCTCTATGAAAATACCCTTAATCTACATTCCAAGAAGCAAAATATTAGTACATTCATCAAAAATCCCCTCTTGCTTCATGCCACCAGAATGAGGATGGGAAAATGAGCTCAGGAAAATGCTTATGAAACTTTTTGGAATGCAACTAAATATAGGAAAACACGAATTACACTGCCCCAAGTAATTCACTAAAAAAAAAAAAAAAAAAAAAAAGTCTGAATGTCTTAAACCACAAAGCATCTGATGATTCTTAAATTTGGCAGCAGAATCATGAGATACTAGGCCTTGTTGGAGGATCACTATTACTGACAGGAAGGCTAAAAGTCATTAGTTCCCTCAAGTTACTATGCAAATTTTTCCATAAACTCAATATGGCTTCATTAACTATCTCATTTTTAGAACTTTAAATTAATGTCAGTCACATACTCATATAGCAAGAAGATAGATAACAGTACTAGAAGTGGAGAGAACAAAGGTCTTGAAGGATGTGGACTTTACAAGGCACAAGATCTTCTCTCTTCTCCTTCCTCTTTCTTTCTACTATCCATTATGATATAAACTAGTATAATTGTGTGTGTATGGGTGTGTGTATAACAAGGAAAACAAACTGTTCTTTATATTTTCACACTTAGATAAAAGTTTACATTTTGCTGGATTTTATGCATCATGTTGGTTTTTATGTATATTTCATATACATTAAAACTGCTTAATTTGCTTCTACAGAGAATTAAAACATTAATAAAAACAGGTACTACATTAATCCCATTAGATTATATATACTTCTATACCCTACCATGCACACAATAGTACAGTCATATGGGCTCTGATTTGTAGTACACAAATGATCTAGAAGAAAAGCAGCCCATTTTCAAATCTGGTCATGAGAGACAGAGTAACATGTAGATGCTATAGAAGAGAAGTGGTCAGGCTGATAAGTCTGAAGAGCTGTTTGTTAGTCCACAATATAAGAAGGGAGATATGGGGAAACAGCAAAGAGACAATAAGGTAAAAACAGTGAGTAACAGAGAATGGTATTTGTTGCAAGAGAAGGGGTTGTCATGGATTGTTTAGGTTTGCATTGATGTAAAGAAGCATAGAGCCAACTAGCTCCGTGATGGATAAAATAAAGGCCTGCAGGTGGAAGCAGACTTCAAACTAAAAAAGAAGCTTCATGTTGGAGAGCAGAGAAAAGGAAGGCTGATGGACTCAGGAGACATCAGGTAATGGGTCACTGTAAGAAACAGGCTGAGCAGCTTCAACATGATATAATAAGAAATGGGAAATCATTGACATAGCATATAGGGAGTTTAAAAACAAGATGGACTCAATCAACTTCCAGTTTTGATATTTACTCATTTGATATGGGGCAATTTATCTAATCTCTCTGATGCTCAATTTTTCCTTCTGTTAATAGCATGATTATTACAATATATTGTCGTAAAGATTAAATATGCTTACTTACGCAAAGCACTTGACATATTTGAATAGGTGAACAAAAATTAATTAGTTCATCTTACTTTTAGCGAAGGGTTTGGAGTGTAGAATATTGGACAATTATTTAGTCAATGAGGAATGTTAGAGCAAATTTAGAAGCAATGGGAGATAAAAAATATGGAAAAGGTAAATATTGTAATATTACCAATGGTTAATGGACATAATTAATAATTTAGCCAACGCGAAATTTATGACAACACAAAATTGCTCCTTCTCACTTCAACCTTAACAGATAGTCCATTTATGGGAATGGTGCCATCTAATCTGCAAGCCTGCTCCTTTTAGAAAACATAATGACAATATTTGGGTTATGGATATTTTTAGTGCTATAAATTATCCTTTCCAAGAACCACCCCTGTATTCTTTAAGCCTCAACAATTTTAGTAAAGAGAACTATTCCTGTTTTCAGCACAAAATATTCCACCATTAAAAGGGTGACCTGCTTTTAATAAACACTAAAGTTATTGTTGGCTCTAAATTCTCTCTATGCAACTGGATGAATATTTGTGTGTATGCAAGTTCTGAAACCTAATACAGACTATGAAATAGTCCAAATTCTCTAACAATTCCTTTTGTCCATAAAAAAATGGTGTTAAAAGAACTCAAAATATATTTCAAAAATTTTACATTGTTATTGTTACAGTTTAACTTTCTATTGTTACACTTTTACTTAGCTCAGCATGGAAATAATAGTGAAATTTAATTAATAGGAAATTGATTGGGTTATCCATATTATAGGTAAGAAAGCTGTTCTCAACAACTCTCATATTTGAGAAAGGTCAAAGTACTGGGAAAAAGAAAACAAACTGGCAGGTTAATTTTGCTAAGTTGATATACTCCCTGGCATCTACTCAACTGAATTTATATTGAATATTATTGAAAGAAATGTCTTGATTTTCAATTTAAATTTCAGTGGTAGAATTAGATTGATCCTTCTCTTGGTTTAAAACAATTGTTTGCACACTGAAGTAGAAATATTCAATCTGCCACTGATGTCTTTTCCACTCCCCGTGTGGAAGAGTGTAATACCACCATTCCACTAAGTGAATATTGAAACATCCCTGTTCTAGACTCAAATCCAGTTCTCTGATTAAACCTACAGTGTATACATGATACAAGATGAGATAACCATATTCTTTCTCCTGGGAATGTAGAAGTAGTAAAAGCATGGAAGGTTTTGGAGGCTTGGGGCAGATTTCAGGACAGTTTAAAAAACCATGTGAATGTACTAAAATCAGCTCTGTGAACAGTGTGACAGGAAATAGAAGCTCACATAGATGAAGAGTCATGTGACTCCAAAAAGAAGAAATCAAGACATTAGCATTCTTGCTTCTTGAACAATACAACTGCCCCTCATTACAGAATGGTTTTTGGCTCAGCTCAACTGCCTTACTTTGGGGGTCCATGATGTTGCCTTGATTTTTCTAAAATAAATCACACATACTATCGCAGTATGAGAGATTCTGTTTTTCTTATATGATATCTGAGTAATATAAAGGCAATGAGTGCCCACAGATTCTCCATTTTTACCATGTAATAGTAATGCTGCAAAACAAATGCTTCATAGGGAAACGTTTTATAATTTACATAAATGACAACATTCAGTATAAAGTCCCATGCATTGCTTTTCATCTGTTCTCCTTCTCTGTCTCTTATTTTCATCAGCTCCCTCCCTTTTACACATAGACACATCACACGTATAGACAAACACCCAGGTTCTAGGAAACTTCCCAGGATATAAATTTGAAAGTAGGTGAGAGTCATGGAAATGCCAATATGTAGGAGGTCACTGTCATTCTCAATAAGACAAACACTGGGGACTTGGGAGAAACTACAGGGTTCATCCATCAATCTACTCTACTCTTGGGGACACAAGAGAGTCTGATGAGCATTCAAATTTTGGGGCATTCCAGAAATCTTCAGAATCTCTCTAACTCACCTGCACTCCAGCCTAAGAAATCAAGGGTGCTCTGTGAGAGAAACAAATAGTGAGTAAAGGTTGTAAATACCATGAAAATGAAATTATCTTTTTTCAGGTATTAAAAAGTTGGTAAAATAAAGAAAAAAATGATTGGGAAAGACTCCATAAAATAATGAACAAAGCATATAATGAACAAAGCATTTATCATGTCCATATAACTTTAGCATCACATTATACATTATGAAGCATTCAAAGATGAACATATTTTATATCCTTAATTATAGCTACTCCAACATCTTCCAAAACTCTGGTGTTCTAGTCCTCATGTTTTATCTACAAACATGACTAAAGCTATTAGAACAATGCATACCTTTCACCTATTTGGGAGTGAGGGCTTTATTATTATATTAAAATCACAGAATCACAAGAGGGCTAGGGTTACTGGAAATTATTGTGATTGCTTGTATTAGGAAAATTTCCAAACTTATCCCTTAATGTGCTTGCAATTTTGAATACTTGGAGTGAGAAAGTCAGTGTGGTAAAGATAAGAAATAAATTTCTCTACTAGAATAAACACCTGGAGGAAAAGTCTTGAGTTGTGCAAACAATTCCTCCTGGTTGCCACTTAGAAGATTTGTACAAATGTAGAAACACTAAGAGGTCTATTCCTCGTCTTTTGAATGCAAAATATTGGAAGGAAATTTTGTTTGGCTGTGTCTTCAAGGAGAAAATATCACTTATGTGTAAACAATACCAATCCAACAGAAGAAGCTAAGTGCACACAGGGATTGAGAAGATTATTTATTAGGATATTACAGTCAGAGATATAGTTCATTATCTAAATCCCAGCCTAGCCTCCCCACAGAAGGACCCATTGACCAGACTGGGGTTGAACAATTGATTCAGAAGCCTACTGTCAGGACTTCTCTCATTACTAAATCTCTATTCTTCTCCTCCCTTTTGCTCTGCTATTAGTTTCTCCTGCTTTCTTGATGTAATTTTGCTCTTATTTACTGTTCTTCCTTTTCCTACCTACTAGGAAAGATAAGTGTTTCCATGGCTATTATTTATTGCCATTATTAGTACTTAGGCCATGTAGCATGATGCTACATTTCAAATTTCACCTATTTTTATCATGTCCATTTTAATAACACCAAAATCCTCAATATGACTATCAAAGAAGAAAAGATGGCATGTATTCTTACTGTAAAATTTATATAAGGATACCCATCTCTTTTCAAGATCCTTTTTAGTAGAAGTTTACATATAAACATACACATATATACATTTGCAAGAATATAATTTTGGCATTAAGGCAAGTCTTGGATAATTATAAAGACTTATGTATTAACAGGTACTTTATCATCATACCTCCTTAAGGTATTCTCCTACAAACACACACACAAACATCCAGGGAAGGATTTTGTCATAATCAAGGAATTGTAAGATCCATAGTGAGGAAAGCACCACCATATTGAAAAGCATTTCACTTGCTATCATCTGTAAATAGAGGCTGATAATGAACTGTTATGAATAAAATTTAAATAGATTTTAATTAAAGCAAAGAGATCCAAGAAAGGCAAAAACCTAGAGGCATCTTTAAACATCAAAGAAAAGTGAATGTGATTATTATAATAATCTTCATGGCAAGATAAGTAATCAGAAAGGTTTTAACCTTTAAAGGGGTTTTTGGAAGTAACTAATTGATCACTGGGATTCTAGGAATAAATATAAAGTCTGTCTTTGGTACTCAAAATGGGAAATTTTACCCTTTTACCCAGTTTTATAACTTGACCCAGGTTTTAAACCTGGAATCTCTTAAATGATGGATAAACAAGATACACTTGAGGAAAAACCCATATTTTATCTTATGTTTTCCTTTTTTCCGCAACTTTATTAAGGTGTAATTGTATAAAAAGCTTCTGCATGGCTAAAGAAAACAGCATTAAAATGAAAAGAGAACCAATCACATGGGAAAACATATTTGCCAATGATATATCAGACAAGGGTTTGATTTCCAAAATATATAAAGAACTCACACGACTCCACTCCAGGAAGACAAATAACCCAATTAAAAAATGGGCAAAGGACTTGAACAGACCCTTCTCCAAGGAGGACATACAAAGTGACCAGAGATATATGAAAAGATGTTCAGCATCACTAGCTACCAGAGAGATGCAAATTAAAAGCACAGTGAGATACCACTTCACACTGGTAAGAATGGCCATCATCAACAAAACAACAATACATGCTGGAGAGGATGTGGAGAAAAGGTAACCCTAGTGTACTGTTGGTGGAAATGCAGACTGGTGCGGCTACTGTGGAAAATAGTATGGAATTTCCTCAAAAAACTAAAAATGAAACTACTTTTTGACCCAGCAATTCCACTGCTGGGATAATACCCTAAGGACCCCAAAACACCAATCTAAAAGAACCTATGCACCCCGATGTTTATAGCAGCGCAATTTACAATAGCCAAGTGCTGGAAGCAACCTAAGTGCCCTTCGGTAAATTAATGAATCAAAATTTATGGTGCATTTACACAATGGAATACTATGCATTAGAGAGAAAGAAAGAGCTCCTACCCTTTGTGACAGAATAGATGGAACTGGAGAGCATTATGCTAAGTGAAATAAGCCAGGTGGTGAAAGACAAATACCGTATGATCTCACCTTTAACTGGAACCTAATCAACAAAACAGACAAGCAAACAAAATATAACCAGAGACTTTGAAATTAAGAACAAACTGACAGGAACCAGAGGGGAGGTGGGTGAGGATAATGGTGGGAAAAGGGGGAAGGGTTTTCAGGAACATTTATAAAGGATACATAGACAAAACCAAAGGGGAGTAGGGTCAACGGTGGGAAGTGGTGATGGCTGGGGTGGGGGGGAGTGGTAGGGGGAAAGTAGAGACAACTGTACTTGAACAACAATTTTTAAAAAGTTAGAAAAAGGAGTAATTGTAAATATAATTTCACATATTTAAAGCATACAACATGATGATTTGAAATATATATGCATTGTGGAATAATGACCAAGATTAAGATAACACATCCATGGCCTCACATAGCTCACTGTGTGTGTGTGTGTGTGTGTGATAAGAATAGTTAAGATCCATATTCTGCAACCTTTATATATACAATACCATGTTAGCTAAAGTCACCAAGCACATCAGAGCCTCAGAACTCACTCTTGCTGTAACTGAAAGCTCGCATCCTTCCACCCGCACGTTCCCATTTCCCCCCTTCCCCCAGCTTGGCAACCACTGTTCTAGTCTCTATTTGTATGAAATTAACTTTTTTTTTTTAAGATTCCACTTATAAATGGTGACATAGGATATTTATCTTTCTTTATCTGGATTATTTCACTTAGAATAATGCCCTCAGGCTCATCTATGTGGTTGAAAATGATAAGTTTTCTTCTTTTCTATGGCTGAATAATATTTTTTAAAACTTATTTAATATTTTTAAAATACTTTTAATATATTTTACCACATTTTTAATCTTTAACTTTTGCCATTTCAATTATGATGTATCTTGTTATGGACCTCTTTGGGTTCATCTCGTTTGGGACTCTCTGTGCTTTCTGGACTCAACTCCCTAAAATGTGGGTGTTGATATGCTTGATGTTGTCCCACATGTCCCTTAGATTTTCCTCATTTTTTTAAATTCTTTTTTGCTTTTTGCTGCTCTGCTTGATTTTTTTCTGTTTTCTTGTCCTTTAAGTCCCTGATTTGATCCTCTGCTTCAGCTAACCTGCTGTTAATTCCTTCTAGTGTATTCTTTATTTCAGATATTGTGTTCTTCATTTCTGACTGGTTCTTTTTTATGGTTCGTATAGCCTTTTTCATGCTTACTATCTCTTTGTTTAAGTTCTTACTGAGATCACCCATTCTTCCCCTGAGGTACATAAGAACATGATAACCTGTTTTGAACTCTGCATCCAATATGTTGGTTACTTCCATTTCATGTAATTCTTTTTCTGGGAATTTCTCTAGTTCTTTCATGTTGGGCATATTCTTTTGTCTCCCCATTTTGTTTTTACAGCATTTTGAAAATCCATTCACCCATCAAAGGACATTTAGGTTGTTTCTATAACTTGGTTATTATAAATAATTCTGCAATGAACATGGGAGTACAGATATTTCTTTGAGATACTAATTTCATCTACTTTGGATATATAGCAAGGAGTGGGATTACTAAATCCTATGGTAGTTCTATCTTTAATTTTTTAAAAAATCACCTCTCTCTTTTCATAATGGCTATACGAATTAATGTTCCTACCAATTGTGTACAAGGATTCTCCTTCTCCATATCCTCAACATTTTTTTTATCACTTGATTTTGATAATAGCTATCTTAACAGGTGTGAACTGATATTGTGTTGTAGTTTTGATTTGCATTGCCTTAGTGATTAGTGATATTAGGCATTCCTTTGTGTTCCTATTGGCCATTTGTGTGTCTTCTTTGGAAAAATATCTATTCAATATGTACTGAATATCAAAGAGCTTACATCCTGTGTTTGTGTCTAGGAGTTTTTCAGTTTCAGGTCTTACATTTAAGTCTTTAATCCATTTTGAGTTCATTTTCGTGAGTGGTGTAAGATAGATGTTCACTTTTTTGTGTTTTTTTTTTTAACATGTGGATATTCAGCTTTCTCAAGACCACTTATGGAAGAAACTATTATTTCCCTATTGTGTGTTTTAGAATATGTATTCAAAACTAGTGGACTATCTTTGCAAGGATTTATTTCTAGGTTTTTATAGGCACAGAATTATGTGCCTATTTTTACAGCAGTACCACACTGTTTTGATTAATATAGCTTTGTAATATAGTTTACAATCAGGAAGCGTGATAGATATCTCCAAGTTTGTTCTTTTTTCTCCAGATTGTTTTAGTGATTCGGGGCCTTTTGTGATTCCATACAAATTATAGGACAGTTTTTCCATTCTGTAAAATGCCATTGGAATTTGATAGGGATTGCATTGAATCTGTAGAATGCTTTAGGTAGCACAGATATTTTCACAATATTAATTCTTCCAATCCAAGAATACAGAGTATCTTTTCATTTATTTGTATGCATTGTTCTTTATATCTTTAACTGGATTTGTCCTATGTGCCACACAGATTCCTACTCTTCTTATTTTGTCTCCCTTTTCTATCTTCTGTATCTAAATGGTACCCATCTTTAGAGGTACAACTTCAGTTCCATCTCTTCCATTGTCTTTGGTTCTCAGAAATCCTATTTTTCATTCATAGTTTCTAGCGTTGCCCCATGTTTCTCAAACTTGAACATTTAGGTACACAACTGGTCATCTAGAGGTTTTATAAATCATAAGGATATGGTTATATAATTTTATAGAAATTATTTTATCTCTAAGACTTTGAGGGCAGAAAAACAATGAAAAAAATTCTTGACTATGTTGTTGGCTTCAACCATAACATAATGTTTTGAAGACATTTTATTCTACTTAGTGGCTACTCTGGTCACATTCCTTAAGGATGTCTATTGTGTTTCCCTCCACCATTTGTAAAGGTTCAATAACCATTTGTTGAATATTGGAATTCTTTTATTTTCCTGTTTTGGACTGTAGGAATTCTTTGGCCATTCCTTTTTCAACAGCACTATAGAATCTTAGATCCTGTAGGATGGTAGAATGTTAATATGAGAGGGGCAAAAATAACTATTACTGCACTATATGACAAAAAGTAAGAAAGTATCTTCAGTTGAACTCTCATTAAAAGTTAGACCAAGTCAGCTGCTTTATTTTATGTTGAAATATGTGAAAATGTAATATTTGTAGGTTAAAAATAGTAAATTATTAGCAATTTTATATGGTTGAACCCAATGGCTTCCTTTCTCTTTTCACAGCACTGAAAGTCTGATAGAAATTCTAATAATGGACACCACTTGTGTCAAGTCTATGAACAATTCTCAAACACACTCTGTTTCTTTCTCTACACTCTCTCCCCTATTTCTCTATTTTATTTCAGCATTTTGAATTTTACTGTTTCATTACTCATCAGGCCAGCATTAACTGCAGGGTTTTATTTTCCATTCTAATACACTAATATGACGTCTCCAATGATGGAACTCAAATCTCTAACATTTGCTGGCTCAAAACACAGGCTAACTCTTAGCTTAGTTTCAATGGCAACACAATTGTTTTTTTACCAAATCAAATCTTGTTATCCAATCTTATAGAATAACACCATGAATGTTGCCCTTTTTGTACAATTAATACAAGCTATTATTCATTAATATAATGCACATACTGAGGCATGGCAAAGAATCATGGTTTCACCCATAATGAGTATCTTTAACATAATTTACTACACTACTTTTATACATATTTAATATTAAACTAGAGGATGTCTTCTCAGTTCATTCCACCAACCGTGAAAAAAAATACCCTGAATTTGCTGACAGGAGTTTTTGAAAGGCATTTAATACTTTTAGGTCCAAGTGAAATATTTTTGCATAGTGTTTTTTCAACATTTACAGGACATTTGAGAAAGTCTTTCTCAGATAAGGTCTATATTTCTTTTTGAATGCAACCCTCACAATTTTTCAAATTATACACTATCATGACAAGCCAAATCATTATACTACTCTTATTTTCAGACTTTTTATCAAAGTAATTGCAGATTTATTAGAATTTTCCTAGATTAAAAATTCCCATTAAGCAAGTTTTCTTATTAAGTTTTTAATTTAAAAAGTTAGCAAAGGAACTCATAAGTTTAAAACTAAACTTAAAAAATTAGGGAGTAAATTTAGAGTGTTTGAGCTTGGGTGAGAGTTATAGGAGGCTCCCCAAATTCTGTTATCTATTTATCTTAAGTATATTAATATATTTAAGTAATAAAAAAGCTAGGTTATTTTATAGTATGCAAAATCAGTTATTTATATTAAAGCGTATATGAAAATATGATAAATTAATTTATAGAAATGACATGTATACAACCAAATTTTGGGTATCAAAATTTACCCAGAGCCCTGGCTGGTTTAGCTGAGTGGATAGAGCCTGGGCCTGCAAACCAAAGGGTCGCTGGTTCTATTCCTAGTCAGGGCACAAGCCTGGATTGCAGGCCAGGTCCCCAATAGGGAGCATGTGAGAGGCAACCACATATTGATATTTCTCTCTCTCTCTTTCTCTTACTCTTCCCCTCTCTCTAAAAATAAAGAAATGAAAATATTTTTAAAAATTTGATAAAATTTCTTTGTGTCTTGCATGTTTGAGAAGGCTAATGCTGTGGATTTGGTATAGAAGGAGGTAAAAAGAAGGCAATGAAACCAGAGAGAAGCTTGATAATCATTTAAAAGACTGACTCTAAGTGAACTGGCTTAAAGGCTGCTGCTGTCAGTCACCCAGAAAGGATATGTTCTCTTTGTGAAACAAAACAATTACTTCAGTAATGAAAGAAGGAAACCCTGAAAAAAAATCAGCAAGGTAATAGAAAGCTAATGTCGGGACTTCCGACAAGATGGCGGCATAGGTGAACGTGCCGTGTCTCCTTGCACAGCCAAATCAGGAAAAAAACAGAAATTTATCTAAACAAAAACAGCCAGATCTGACAGAAATCGAATTGAGAGGAAGTCCGACAACCAAGGAATTAAAGAGGATACATTCATCCAGTCTGGTGAGCCAGGAGGAGCAGGGCAGAGGGAGAGCACCCGGCAACTCTGCAGCGAGCTGGTGAGCAGACGGCAGGACCACAGTTAGAGGGGCGGTTCCCGCAGGGCTGCAGCACACCCAGACGGGAGTGCCTGACCAAAGCTCGGCCAGCGCCCAGCTCATCTGGACCCAGCGGGGCCGAAACTGGTGGACTGGGCAGGTCCGCATTCGCGTGCAGAGAAACCCAGAGAGAAAGCAGGGCACAGCCCATCTGCGCAGCTGGAGAGCACCTGTGGGGGTGGAACTGGCGGCGGGAGGAACTCCCGGCCTCATAGGAGAGTTCGTTGGGGAGACCCGCGGGAGATTGGATCTGCGCAGCCCGTCCTCCAACCTGGAGCGACTCCCAAAGCCAGCACAGAGGGGCTCAAATTGCTTGCAGGAGGCGGTGTGGGGGCGGAGAGCGGAGAAGGCGCCATTGTGCTCTCAGTTCCCACCCCCACAGGCTACGTCACAGTCCAACTACCGGGAGTTTCCCTGCCCAGGTGAACCCCAAGGCTCCGCCCCCCTTACAGTAACAGGCTCACCGAGGGAAAAAAAAATGGCCCAAAGAAAGGAACAGATCAAAACTCCAGAGCTAACCGACCAAGAGATAGCCAACCTATCAGATGCACAGTTCAAAACCCTAGTAATCAGGATGCTCACAAAATTCGATGAAAAATTATCGAAATTGCTTGAACAAATGAGGAGAGATCTGCAGGGAACCAATAGGGATGAGAAGGAAACTGGGACTCAAATCAACAGAGTGGACCAGCAGAAAG
>PVJI01000656.1:185954-236709 GCA_004026765.1 Micronycteris hirsuta
TTTCCCGAAGCTGGTGAAGGAAATAGACTTTTGGGAAGTCCAGGAAGCTCAGAGAGTCCCAAAGAAGTTGGACCCAAAGAGGAACACACCAAGACACATCATAATTACATTACCCAAGATTAAAAATAAGGAGAGAATCTTAGAAGCAGCAAGAGAAAAGGGGACAGTTACCTACAAAGGAATTCCCATAAGACTGTCAACTGATTTCTCAAAAGAGACCTTACAGGCAAGAAGGGGCTGGAGAGAAGTATTCCAAGTCATGAAAGGCAAGGACCTACATCCAAGAATACTCTATCCAGCAAAGTTTTCATTTAGAATGGAAGGGCAGATAGAGTGCTTCTCAGATAAGGTCAAGTTCAAGAAGTTCATCACCACCCAGCCTTTATTGTATGAAATGTTAAAGGGAGTTATATAAAGTATGGAAGAACATCAACAGGGGAGTGGTAGGGAGAGAGGGTGGGAATGGGGCACAGAATAAGTAGCATAAATGGTAGGTAGACAACAGACAGGGGGAGGTTAAGAATAGTATAGGAAGTGCAGAAGCAGAAGGACTTATGTGTATGACCTATGGACAAAACTAAAGGGTGGGGAAAGGGGGACATAAGGAGGTGGAGGCAAGAAGGGGGGGAAGAGTGGGACAACTGTAACAGCATAATCAATAAAATATAGTTTAAATAAATAAATAAATAAATAAAAGTTAATATCTACATGGCAAAAAAAAAATAAAATATTTTTAAAAATTTACCCAGAAAATTTTTTAAAATAAATTTATGTTGGCACTCCTCCAATAGTCTGAGGTTAGCAAAATTAATATATTTTTTCAACATCTACCATTTGCATGATTTTTAAGAAAAGCCATATTTTGCATAACTTCCTGGGAAATCACTTGCTGAATTTTAAAAATTGTGTATTTTACACATTTAGAAACCTAATTATTTTAGGGGCATAACCAACCCAAACTTCTGATCTTTTAAAGAATTGTCTAAGTCTAAAATAAATTGTTTTCTCTTAGGAAAATATGAAGGCCTATAACTGACAGTTGATCAGGAAGAAACTAGATTCCCATTTACTTTCCAGAACCCACCACGACTTTTCAATGGTCATAAGTAGCCAAGACATCTAGGAAAATTTGTATTTGAAAAAATAAGTCTGTTTAACATATGAAGAAAATTTTTGCATTGGAAGTGATGACAGCAGGAAAGAGAGTGATGTAAAAATTTAACCGAGCCAAATCCTGATAGAGCATGTAATACAAAGGAGAGGAATATCTTATTTTTTGATAAGTAAAAGCTTAAGTACCTTCTTTAAATAAGTAAATTAGTGATTAGGCTGGAACATAAAACCAACACTACTTTATTTTTTAATGTCATTTACTTATTTATATTTTGCACTATTTTTATTGTTGTTTAAGTACAGTTCTCTCCATTTTCCTGTCACCACATTCCACCACCATAACCACACTCAATCCTTTCCCCCTTTGGCTTTGTCCATTGGTCCTTTATACATGTTCTTTAATGACCATTCTCTTTCCCCTATTATCTCCCTTCTCCCTCCCCTCTGGTTACTCTCAGTTTTTGTGTTGTTTTTTTTTTTTATTTCAATGTTTCTGGTTATAATTTGCTTACTTGTTTGTCTTGTTGATTAGGTTCCACTTATAGGTGAGATCATATGGTATTTGTCCCTCTCCACCTGGCTTATTTCACTTAGCATAATGCTCTCCAGTTCCATCCATGCTGTCACAAAGGGTAGGAGCTCCTTCTTTCTTTCTGCTATATAGTATTCCATTATGTAAATGTACCATAGTTTTTTGATCCACTCATTTACTGATGGATGTTTAGGTTGCTTCCAGCACTTGGCTATTGTAAATTGTGCTGCTATGAACATAGGGGTGTATAAGTTGTTTTGAATTGATGTTTCAAGATTCTTAGGGTATAATCCCAGCAGTGGAATTGCTGGGTCAAAAGTCAATTCCATTTTTAGTTTTTTGAGGAAATTCCATACTGTTTTCCACAATGGCTGCACCAGTCTGCATTCACCAATATGTCCCCTAGAGCAAGGGACATAAAGGAAAGAATAAACAAATGGGACTTCATCAAAATAAGAAGCTTCTGCATGGCTAAACAAAACATCAGCAAAATGAAAAAGACACCAACCATATGGGACAATATATTTGAAAATGATACCTCAGACAAAGGTTTGATCCCCAAAATATATAAAGAACTCACATGATTTCACTCCAGGAAGGCAAACAATCCAATTCAAAAAATGGACAAAGGACCTGAACAGACACTTTTTCAAGAAGGACATACAGAGGGCCCAGAGAGACATATGAAAGGATGCTCAGCATCACTAGCCATCAGAGAGATGCAAATTAAAACCACGATGAGATACGACTTCACACTAGTCAGAACAGCCATCAAAAACAAATCAGCAAACAGCAAGTGCTGATGAGGTTGTGGAGAAAAGGGAACCCTAGAACAATACTTTAACTTAATGATGAATAATTTCAGAATACTAAACATTTTATTGTAGAGCACCGTGAAGCCTGAGTCATAAAATCTTCACAACACATTTAAAATCTTTATAAGAATTAGAATGGGTTTTCTGGAGTAGCTTATATAATTGTCCATATGAAAAAAGATAATAAAAAGAAAAACAACAGATATCATTCAAACTTCTAACAGATTTCACAAAATAAACTATAGCTCTGAGTAAGAACACATACACATTCATATTTTAAAAAGCTGTGGAAAGTAATATTACAAAATTTACTATTATTCATCAAATCTATTTTCCTTTACATTATCTCATTCAATTGAAATAGTGATGCTTGTATTAAGGTATGTACAGAACAGAATCTTCTTATGAATTATTAACTTCTATTCATTCTAAAATGATTTATAAAAGACATATATATATCCATTTCTATTTGGCTTAAAACTTTCCTTTAAACTTTATCCATATGTAGAAATAAATAATCATTTACAGACATTAATTTTAAAAAGAAGAGGGGAGAGTCGACAAATTCTAATCTTGAATGAGTGACTTCAAAGATAGCATTTTTTCCTTCATTTTAAGTATAAGACTAGCTAGTTAATTTAACAATTCTCTGATCCTTCTCTTATTTACACTTCTTCTTTTCCTCTGCCTTTATTCATTACCTATAGTTCTTAGTAACAAGTCTTTGCTGTATAATAATTTTCAAATTTGCTACAAACTCTGTTTTAATTTCCTAGTAATTTGAGGAGACAACCACAGCTGCAAGTTTGAGGCAGGCAGTGATTCCTGATACTGGCAGTTTTCCTAAAAAGAAAAAGGAAATACAACTACTCCCACAAGTTTACCACAAATAATAAGCCTGTGGAAAATACAAAAATTTGCATACAATTACCATTAAGTAGAACAAAAGCATCATTATCCCTAACAATAGCTGTTTTAAACTGCTGAAATTAGGAAATTCAGCAAGTACAGATAGACACTAGTTTGTAAAATATTTTAATGAGAGGGCTTTAATGGAAATCAACATTTAAGTCCAGTGTTTCTCAAACCGGAGTTTGTGAATCTCTCAGGGAAATGTGAAGATATCTCAGGGCCTATGAGATCAGTTAGTGAATATATAATATTGATAAGATTTCTTAATATTACATTCTTTTAAGGGTAATTTATATTTAATCTTGTACCATAATACCAACAACATACTTATCTAGTATTTAAATGTTAGTAATTTAAATTATAAAACTGTGTGTTTAGTATTTTGAGGCACAGCTTAAAGTTATGCTTTTTCCAAAGTGGAACTAGTAAGTAAAATCAGGTAATAGAGCCAGTCTTTATCTTGAAATATTATTGATCTCAAGTAATAAACATCTGAGTAAAGACTAAATACACATATTTAGAACATGTCTCACCAAGAAAAATGTGAGAAATGATATCAAAGTGACAGAATAAAAGTCCTAGCGCACATACCAGACAGAAACACTAATTTAACAATGATATATGGACCAAAATACCTTCATGAGAGGTGCAGATTTTAGTTAAAGAAGTTGCTGGTCCCAGATTAGTATGAAGCCATGAACAGCAGAATTGAAATGGATAATAAGAGCATTTTCACTATGCTTGTTTCAGTTGCTCCCATAAGCTAGCACATCCTAGCACCAAGGAATATCAATCTGGCCCACAATTTCTCCATTTGGGAAAAGAAAGAGGAACATGCATCCAACATCCAAGGCCTTTCAGTCAACTGTCTAGGGACTGGCTTTGTCTTGCTTCACACAGAGCACTGATAGAACAGGCATAGTGTAAATGTCTGGGGACAGTTAAAAACAGAGAAAAGAGGAAGGTAGCTTGCTGCTGCCAATAGGGCTCTGAAAGATTAGAAAAAGGCATACAACCCTAAGATTTCTCCCCCAAGAGTGAGAGAGATGAGTGAAGTGTAGACATCCATCAGAAAGGTTTTGGAACTCCCAGAATCACTAGCCAGGCTGAATGGTGAAGGTCTTTCTCTGTTGAATCAAGCCTTTAAAGATTAAAAAAAAAGATGCCTGTTTAATCATTTGTGCACACACCAACACAAAGCTATAAGAAACATGAAGAATCTGGAAAATACGATACAATCAATGGAACAAAAATTTCAAGTGACTTAGAGAAATGAAAATCTATGAATATCCTGACAGAGAATTTAAAATTCTTAAAGAAGCTCAGTGAGATACAAGATAACACAAATAGACAACTAAATTAAATCAGGAAATCATATATAAACAAAATAGGAATGTCAAAAAAAGAAATATAAAACAAAAAGAGACCCCAAAAGACAATCTGGAGCTAAAAATTATAACTGAACTGAAAAATTTACTAGCTTCAACACTAGACTAGATCAAGCAGAAGGGAAAAAAAAAATCAGCTACCTCAAAAACAGTTCATTTGAAAGTATCCAGACAGAGAACAAAAATTTTTTAAAAAATGAAAAAGAGTAAAGAAAACCTGTGGGATTTATGGACACCATCAATCAAACCATGGCAATCATTATGGGGGAAAAAAAAAACAGAAGAAAAGAAAAAGGGAAAATATTATTTAAAGAAATAGTGTCTAAAAACTTTTCAAATTTGAGGAGGAAAGTGGATATCTTGGTATATGAATCCTCAAAGATTCTTAGTTGAGTGAATTCAAATAAACTGACAACAGAGTACATTATAATCAGACTGTGAAAAGTCAAAGACAGAAAGAAAATTTTGAAAGCAGCAAGAGAAAATAGGCTCATAACATACAAGGGAACTCCCAACAAGACTATCAGTGAATTTTAAAGTGGAAACTTTACTATTCAATACATGGTGTTGGGAAAATTGGACAGAAATATGCCAAAAAATGAAATCAACCACCTTCTTACACCATACACAAGGATAAACTCAAAATGAATTAAAGACTTAAGTGTTAGAGTCAAAACCATTAAAATCCTAGAGGAAAGCAAAGATAGTAAATTTACTAGTATTACTCAAAGAAATATTCTATTTGATATATCTCCTTGGGCAAGGCACACAAAAGAAAAAGTAAACAAATGGGACTATATCAAACTAAAAAGGTTTTACACAGCAAAGAAAACCATCAAAAAAAAAAAAAAAAAGAAAAGACAACCCACTGAATGGGAGATCATATTCACCAAGGATACATCTGATAAAGGATCAATATCCAAAATTTATAAAGCACTTATAAAATTCAGCACTAAAAAAGCAAAAAATCCAATTAAAAATAGGCAAAGGGCCCAGCTGGTGTAGCTCAGTGGATTGAGCGTGGGCTGGGAACCAAAGGGTCCCAGTTCGATTCCCAGTCAGGGCACATGCCTGGGTTGCGGGCCAGGTCCCCAGTGAGGGCCATGTGAGAGGCAACCATACATTGCTTTCTCCCTCTCTTTCTCCCTCCCTTCTCCTCTCTCTAAAAACAAATAAATAAAATCTTTATAAAAAAAATAGGCAAAGGGCCTGAATAGATGCTTCTCCAAAGGGGATATAGATATGGCCAAAGGATATATGAAAAGATGATCAACATCACTAAGCATCAGAGAGATGCAAATTAAAATCACAAGTTGGAGAGAAACCTTACAACCAAGTGCAGAGAGGCGAAACCACATCACCACAATAAGACTGGTAGGAAGTGTGTAGGAGACACAAGAGGACTGCCTGGACTTCTACAGGCAGCAGCTGAAGTTCCAGAAGGATATTTCAGTGGCTAGGGGATACCCCTGAGAAATGTGGGGTCTAAACCCCAAAGTGGGCTCATCAGCCCCTATCATCAGAGTTGGAAAGGAACCCAAAAAACACCCAGCTGTGAAAAACAGCAGGGTTTCTGTCTGCCAGTGAGAGACGGCTGCAGATACAGAGAGGTTTTAAAAGGCCAATACACAAAATTCTGTTTGCAGCCACTTACCCTAGGCTCCAGCAGAGGGAGGGCAGAGTAGACAAGAGATACTTGAGGAGAGTCTAGGGTGGGTGGCTCTAAAGACAGAACTAAAGGAACAGCTGCAGGAACCCCTGTGCTGAGTCATTCCCCATACAGCAGAAGCCATCTCTCTAGGGCAGAGCACTCTTTTTCAAGTGGCTTAAGCCTGAGGGAAAGCAATGGTCCCACCCACAGGAATTACTCTGCCCCACCCTATGGGTCTTAGACTGAGCTGCTACTTATAGCTTGAGGCTATATCATTGATCAGCTTAACAGCTAAGGTGGAAAATACAAAGAAGCAGCCAAAATGGAAAGACCCCAAAGAGATAGAAGAAATAGAGGAAGAAATAGACCCCAAATGAAAGAGCAAAAGAATTTATCTAGAAGAACTAGGTGAAATGGAGGCAAGCAATTTATCAGATAGAGAGTTTAGAGTAATGATTATGTGGATACTCAAGCATGAAAAAAGAAAGACATAGAAACCATAAAAAAGCATGAGTCAGACATAAAGAATGCAATATCTGAAATAATACACTGGAAGAATAAACAGTAGGTTAGATGAAGCAGAGGATTGAATCAGTGATTTGGAAGACAAGATAGAAAAAAAAACACCCAGGCACAGCAGCAAAAAAGAAAAAAAAACGGTTTAAAAAATGAGCAGAGCTTAAGAAACGCTTTGGACATGAAGCGTAACATCATCTGCATCAAGAATACTAGAAGGAGAAAAGAGAGAGCAAGGGATTGAGAACCTATTTGAAAAAATAATATCTGAAAAACTTCCTTAATATGGAGAAATAAAAAGACACACAAGTTCAGGAAGCTCAGAGAGTCCCAAACAATTTGGACTCAAAGAGGCCTACACTGAGACACATCATAATTAAAATGACAAGCTTTAAAGACAAGGAGAGAATCTGAAAAGCTGCAAGACAAAAGTAGATCGTTACATAAAAGGGATCACCAATTAGACTGTCATCTAATTACTCAACAGGAATATTTCAGGTCAGAAGGGATGAGCATGAAATTTTCATGAGTGATGAAAAGCAAGGACATACAACCAAGGCTACTTTACCCAGCGAAGCTATCATTTAAAACTGAAGGAGAAATAAGGAGCTTCCCAGACAAGAAAAAGCTAAAGGAGTTTGTTAACACCAAAACAGTACTGCAACAAATGTTAAAGAGCTTATTTTAAGAAGAAAAAGAAAAAGAGAAAGAAAAGAAAAAAAAAAACAGAAAGAAATAGTCTAACAATAAAATGGCACTATGTATCTATCAATAATCACCTTAAATGTAAATGGCTTAAATACTCCAACCAAAAGACATAAAGTAGTTGAATGGATAAGAAAACAAGATATATATATATATATATATATATATATATATATATATATATATATATATATACATATATATATATATACATATATATATATATATACACACATGCTGCCTCCAAGATCAAAATATATACACCGACTAAAAGTAAAAGGATGGAAAAATATATGTCATGCAAATGGAAAGGAAAAAAGAGCTGAGGTAGCAGTACTTATAGCCAACAAATGGCTTTAAAACAAAACAAATGGCTTTGAAACAAAGACTCTACATAATGATAAAGGGAACAATCAAACAAGAGGATATAACCCTACTAAACATTTATGCACCCAACATAGGAGCACCTAAATATATGAAGTAAAGCTTGATGGACATAAAGGGAGAGATCTACAGAAACACAGTGATCATCTCAGATTGTAACACTCTATTGACTTCGATGAAGAAAATCAATAGGAGGCAGAGGCCTTAAATGACAAGCTAGATCAAATGGATTTAATTGATATCTTCAATATTTCATCCCAAAGCAGCAGGATATACATACTTTTCAAGTGTATATGGAATATTTTCTAGGATAGATCACATATTCGGACAGAAAACAAGTCTCAATAAGTTTAAAAAGATTAAAATCATATCAAGCATCCTCTCTGACCACAATGCTATGAAACCAGAAATCAATCATGAGAAGAACACTGAAAAACACACAAAGACATGGAAGCTAAATAACATGTCATTAAACAATGAATGAGTCAACAACAAGATTAAGGAAGCAATCAAAAGATACCTTGAAATAAATGAAAATGATAACACAACAATATAAAATCTGTGGACACTGGGAAAGCAATCCTAAGAGGGAAATTCATAGCATGACAGGCCTATCTCAAAAAACAAGAAAAAGCTCAAATAAACAATCTAACTTCACATATAAAGAACTTGAAAAAGGATAAAAAACAAAGTTTGAAATGAGTAGAGGGAGGAAATAATAAAGAGCTGAGCAGAACTAAATGAAACAGAGCCAAAAAATATGAAAGATCGATAAATCCAAGAGCTGGTTCTTTGAAATAATAAACAAGATCGATAAATATTTAATCAAGCTTATCAAGAAAAGAGGAGAAAGGACCCAAATAAATAAAATCAGAAATGAAAGAGGAGAAATAACAACTGACAAAAGGAAATCCAAAGGATTGTAAGAAAATATTATGAACAACTGCATGCCAACAAACTGGACAACCTGGACAAAATGAGTAAATTCCTAGAAACATACAATCTTCCAAAACTAAATCAGGAAGAATCAGAGAATCTGAATAGACAGATTAAACCTAATGAAATTGAAGCATTAATCAAAAAACTCCCAACAAACAAAAGCCCTGGACCAGATGCTGCACAGGTGAATTTTACCAAACATTCTGAGAAGAACTAACATCATTCCTTCCCCAACTATTTCATAAAATTCAAGAGGAGGAAAGGCCCCCAAACTCATTTTACAGGGCAGCATTATCCTAATTCCAAAAACAGATAAAGACACTACAAAGAAAGAAAATTATAGGCAAATATCCCTGATGAACATCGAAGCTAAAATCCTCAGCAAATATATCAAAAAATACAGCAATATATCAAAAAGATCATACACCATGATCAAGTGGGATTTATTCCAGGAATGCAAAGTTAGTACAACATTCACAAATCAATAAGTGTAAATGACCACATAACAAAAATGAAGGATAAAAACCACATGATCACATCAATAGATCCTGAAAAAGCTTTTCATAAAATCCAGCACCCATTTATAATAAAAACTCTCAGCAAACTGAGAATAGAGGGAACATACCTAAACACAATAAAGGCCATATACAACAAACCCACTGCCTGTATCATACTCATTGTGCAAAAACTACTAGCATTCCCCTTATGATCAGGAACAAGACAGGGATGTTGGCTTTCACCTCTCTTATTCAACATAGTACTGGGAGTCCAAGCCACAGCAATCAGGCAAGAAGAAATAAAAGTCATCTTAATTGGAAAGGAGGGAGGAAAACTTTAATTATTTACAGATAACATGCTACTGTAAATAAAGAACCCCAAAGACTCCCAAGAAACTATTTGAACTGATAAATGAATTCAGCAAAGTAACAGGATACAAAATGAATATCCAGAAATCAGTTGCATTTTTATACGCCAATAATAAAGTAACAAAAAGGAAAGCTAAAAAACAAAATTCCATTCACAATTGCTACAAATAGAAAAACTACCTAGGAATCAACATAACCAAGGCTGTAAAGACCTTTACTTGGAAAATTATAAGACACTGAAGAAAAAAATAAAAAATGATATAAATAAGTGGAAGCACATACCATGTTCATGTATAAGAAGAATTAACATCATTAAAATGTTCATACTACCCAAAGCAGTCTATAGATTCACAAAATTCATATCAAGAATCCAATGGTGTATTTCACAGAACTAGAAAAAATATTTTAAAAATTTATATGGAACCACAAGAGGCCCCTCATAGCAACAGTGATCCTGAGAAAGAAGAAAAAAGTTGGAGGAATCATATTACCTAATATCAAACTATACAATAAGGTCATAATGAGCAAACAGCAAGTGGAGGGGCATATAAGGGGACTTGATGGGACTGGAAAAAATACAATAAAGATTAAATTAAAAATAAATAATTTAAAAGGAAATAATGGACCAATCAAAACAAAACAAAACAAAAAATACAGCATGGTATGGGCATGAAAACGGACACATAGATCAATGGAACAGAATAAACAGCCCCAAAATAATCCCATGCCTATATAGTCAATTAATATTTGATATAGGAAGCAAACACAAAATGTGCTAAAGACAGTCTATTCAATAAATGGAGTTGGGAAAATTGGATAGATGCATGCAGAAAAATGAAACTAGACCACCATCTTACACCACACACAGAATAAATTCAAAATGGATCAAAGACTTAAGTGTTAGACCCCAAACCATAAAAATTGTAGAAGAAAATATAGGCAGCAAAATCTCAGACATTGCTCATAGCAATATTTTATCAGATATATACCTCCAGGCAAGGGAAACAAAAGAAAAAATGAACAAATGGGACAACATCAAACTAAAAAGTTTTGCACAGCAAAGAAAATCATCAACAAAATAAAAAGACAATCCACAGAATGGGAGAACATATTTGCCAATACATCTAATAAGAGGTTAATATTTAAAATTTATCAAGAACTTATAAAACTCAACACCAAAAAAAAAACCCAATTAAAAAATGAGCAAAGGGCACAGATAGACACTTCTCCAAAGAGGACATATAGATAACCCATAGACATATGAAAAGATGCTCAACATCACTAATCCTCAGAGAAATGCAAATTAAAACCACAATAAAATATCATCTCACACCAGGCAGAATGACTATCATCAATAAATCAATGAACAAGTGTTAGTGAGGATGTGAAGAAAAGGGACCCCTTTTGTAGTGTTGGTGGGAAGGAAGATTGGTACAACCATTGTGAAAACCAGTATGGAGATACCTCAAAAAATTAAAAATGGACCTGTCTTTTGACTCAGCAATCCCACTTCTGGGAATATAGCCAAAGGAATCCAAAACACTATTTTGAAAGAATATAAGCACCCCTATGGTCATTGCAGCATTATTTACAATTGCCAAGATGTGGCAGCAGCCCAAGTGTCCATTAGTAGATGAGTGGATAAAACAACTATAGGACATTTGAACAATGGAATACTACTCAGCCATAAAAAAGAAGAAAATTTTACCCTTTGCTACAGTATTGATGGCCTTGAGAAATTTATGCTAAGTGAAATAAACCAATCAGAGAAAGACACATGTCATATGATATCACTTATATGTGGAATCTAATGAACAAACTGAACTAACAAGGAAAATGGGAACAGGCATGAAGGAGAGCAGGATGACAGCTAATAGGGGGCAGAGATGAGGGGGTGGAGGGATTGAGCAAAAAGGAGAAAGGACTCATGGACGTGGACAACAGTGTGGTGATTGCTGGGGTAAGGGTAGTATATGGGGACTAAATGATAATGGAAAAACATACAATAATGATTAAATTAAAAAAATAAAAACTGCAATGAGATATCACCTCATGCCTGTCTGAATGGCTACCATCAATATATTAACAAAGAAGTTTTGGTAAGGCTGTGGAGAAAAGGGAATCCTTGTGCACACTTGGTGGGAATGCAGATCGCTGTGCAGCTGCTGTGGAAAGCAGTATGGAATTACCTCAAAAAACTGAAAATGTAACTGCCTTATGACAGTGATTCCAACCTGAAGAGAGCTTGAACACTAATTCGAAAGAATATATGCACCCCTATGTTCATTGCAGCATTATTTACAATTATTCTGAGATTTGGAAGTAGTCCAAGTGCCCTTTCCTAGATGAGTAGGGGGAAAAAAAGCATTGGTATATTTACACAATAGAATACTACTCGGCCATTAATAAAAGAAGGAAATCTTACCATTTGTGACACTATGGATGCACCTAGAAAGAATTATGCTAAGTGAAATAAGCCAGAGAAAGACACATATCATATGATCTTACCCATATGTGGAATCTAATGAACAAAATAAACTAACAAAAAAAAATAGAAACATACTCATAGATACAGAGAACATATTGACAATGGTCTGAGGAGAGGGAGTAGGGGCTGGGTGAAAAAGGTGAAAACATTAAGCAAAAAAACCCTCATAGACAGACAACAGTACGAGGACTACCAGAGTCCCAGAGGGAAAGGGGAGTGAAGGGAGGTAGAGGAGGGTAAAGGGGTGGTAAGTGGTGATGGACGGCGACTCGACTTGGAGTGGTGAACATACATTACAATATCAGATGATGTATTATAGAATCCTACTCTAAGAAACTATATACTTTTATTAACCAATGTCACCCCAATACATTTAATGAAAATTATAACTCAACTCAAAAACCAGAAAAATCAGAAACTTTACAGAGGAAATGGGATGATATATTTAAAGTGCTGAAAGACAAGAAAAATTGCCAACCAAAAACACTGTATTCTTGGACAACAAAACTGCCCTTCAGAAATTAAGGAGAGAAACACTTTCCCAGACAGATAACAGCTGAGGGAGTTCATCACCACTAGACCTGCTTTACAAGAAAGGCTAAAAGTAGTTATCCACGTTGAAATGAAAGGCTACTAATGAGCAACAAGAAAAGTGATGAAAGTATAAAACTTACACGTAAAAGTAAATAAATAAGCAAAAAGAATACTGTATTCCTGTAATAGTAGTAT
This sequence comes from Micronycteris hirsuta, assembly GCA_004026765.1. Classification (NCBI taxonomy): domain Eukaryota; kingdom Metazoa; phylum Chordata; class Mammalia; order Chiroptera; family Phyllostomidae; genus Micronycteris; species Micronycteris hirsuta. The sequence continues at coordinate 198,993 of PVJI01000656.1, forward strand.
GTTAATCAATTTAATTTTAATGTAGAAATTAAAAACAAAATTATAATTATAAATATTTGTGAATGAATACATAATATAAAAGATAAAAATTGGAACATTAACAACATAAGGCATGTGGTGTATGTAAAAGTGTGCTGTTTTTGTATGCAATTGAAATTAAGAGATCATCAGCTTTAAAAAGACTGTTATAAATATAACATGTTTTATGTAAGCCTCCTGTGACCACACACGAAAAAATCTCTAGAAGATACACAAAAGAAAAAGGGAAAGGAATTGAAGCATATCACTACAAAACAAAATCAATGAATCACAAAAAAGACAACAAAAGAAGAAAAGGGAAATAAAACAGCTACAAGAGAGACCAAATAATTTTAATGTTGGTGGAAAAACTAAGTGCTCCCCTACCAATAATTACTTTATACAGAAATAGATTAAACTCCAGAATCAAAACACACAGAGCGGTAGAATGGATGCACAAGAATCAACATATATTATTCGCAAGAGACTCACTGTGGACTTAAGGGTACACATAGGCTAAAAGTGAAGGGATGGAAGAGGATATTCTATGCTATTGTAACTAAGAGAGTCCAGAGCTGCTTATGCTTCCATCAGACAAAACAGACTTTAAGTTGAAAACTGTGACTGGAGACAAAGAAGGACATTATATCATGATAAAATGGGCACTTCATTAGAAAGCTACACATAGATACTTCTCTCCCTCTCTTGCTCCCTCCCTCCCCCTCTCTCTAAAAATAAATGAATAAAATGTTTAAAAAAAAGATGAGGGCTGAAAAATAACCATTCAAATAAAGAAACTTAAAATAAAAATAAAACAATAAATTAAAAGTAGTAGATGGAAGGAAATAATAAAGATAAAGAAGAGAAATTAATAAAATATAAAAATAAAATTATAAAGTTTTCCATAGTAAACCAATAAAACTGGGGAAACCGATTAAGGTGAATAAAAAAGAAGTTACACACACATGAAATTTCAGATGTAAAAAATAAGAAATAATAACTATAGCTAAGAAATAGGCAATAGAGTACTAGGAACAGATTATGGCAGTAAACTTGAAGACTTGGATAAAAGGGTCAAGTTCTTAGAAAAATATAATTTATCAAATTGACTCAAGTAGAAATACAAAAGACAAAATATTGCTAACCATTACATTAAATGAATCAAGAAATTCCTCCTCTAGAACTTCCTTCCCACAAAAATTTCTGATAGATCTCCAGAGCTAAGAATATTTTCTGCAGAAAGGTGGTATGTAAAAGAGAATTATAAAAACTTTGCACTAAGATATATATAAACATTGTTTAAAACATTTTTTTTACTTTATTGTTGTTCAATTATAGTTGTCTGCATCCTCTCCCCTCCCTTCCCCCTCCAACCCCACCTCCCTCCCCAGCCTCCCTACTCCCCCTTGGTTCTGTCCCTGTGTCCTCTATAGTGGTTCCTGAAAACCCTTCTCCCCATTGTCCCCTCCCCGCTCCCTCCGGCTATTATTGCCTGTTGTTGAACATTTAGGGTTTTAAAAAATGTTTTAATTTTTTATTTTTGTTTAAAACATTTTTTAAAACCCTAAATGTTCAACAACAGGCATATAATTAAGAAATTGTGGATTGTTTTCCACAATAAAGTATTAAGTGGCCTTTTAAATATTTCTGATTTTTCTTTCCATTTCTTACATTGCATTTTCTGGTAATCTTCAAATTCTAACAAAGTTTTAGTACCCATGAATTGCCTGGTATTACTTCTTATTTGGGAAATTTAGCATGTGTTCGTTCTTTAGATGCGGCAGTCAGGACAGAACTAATACAGGCTTAAACGTGGATTATAAAGTGGTAAGAGAGCAACGGATGAGCAGGGGTCTAGAGCAGGTAAGTACTAAGGCGACAATAAACAACCAGGATGTACTTGAGAACATGTAAGTGTTCCTCCAGGACCCCAGAAGTATCTGGGGAGTGGATCGTGCAGAAGACTTTCTGCTGACTGAAAAAAATAAAGATTCTTGGCTATTAATATCTGTGAATTAATGTGAGAATCTGAAAATATATATTTTCCTTATTAAAATATGCATGCAACTCAGTGCTAAATGAAAAATTAATCTGATACTAATAATGATTGTATATGGTTTTAAATTGATCTGATATTATCATGATCATACTACGCTTTTAAAACCTATATGTACAAAAGGACTTATCGGAAGGAGATACATCAACATATTAACGATAGTTACATCTGTGTGTTCAGAAGAATATTTTTCTTCCTTCATTTGAATTTCTTTGTTTCCCACAGTTTTTAAATAAACACATAAAGGAATACTAATCAGAAAAATTTCAAAATGATTCAATTGCCCAGACTGAGCAAAGGAGAGAAGGGAAAAACCCTTACAGAACGGTGCCTCACTAGGTGCCCTTCCTAAAAGGGCATGCTGTGCTCACAGTTACTTTTGATCTAAGGCGAAAAAAAAACAACTCTATTTGTACTGAGTCAGTTCTACTTTTAACTTAGCCTTAACTGTGATTCGTGCTGCTGGCTGTTTGCCCCCTCTAATGCATTTTCTGAAATTGCCACAAAGCTATGTAGCACAAACATTATTTTTCAGAACCTGTCATTCATAAGATAACCATAATGAATTTCTCTGTAACAGACTCTGAAGGAACATTAAATTTTCATTCTGAAGTGAAATAGAAGCCTGCATTACATCAAGCTGGCATTTTTCTGACTTGTAATGCTGGTGGTTGCCAACCACTCTTAGGCTGGACTCTGAATTCAGGACTGAGTGCAAACCACAGAGGACTAAGAGAGCCCAAGCTGCAATCCTCCTGGTAGCAAAAGGAAAACTCAGCTCTGTTGGCAGTGGATAGAACAGAGCCATGTCACATTCTCACCACTCCACATCATGACCAAGCAAAGCTACTCTGCCTTTAGAGCACTGGCCAGAATTGCAGCAATGGCGAATATTGACGCAGCTTAGCATTTCCCACAGAAGTAGCTGGCAAAGTTAAGATATTGGTTATTGTTGTCTACTTAGGCCACCAAGCCTTTGATTTTTCAAGCTAATGTGATTCAGTAGAGAGGAACTGGTCTACATGATATTTAATCAAAAACAGCAGCTCCTGAAATACTGACCTTAAAACACCCCTAACATCTCTCTTGCTCCAATTCTGTCTGTATGTATCTGTTAAGGAATCTAAAGTCTTTATTTAATTGTCCCAGAAGAAAAACATAATAATTATATATGACCTTGAATCATAACCTAGTTTTATACAAATATACCACTTTCTCTCCATCTGAAGAATAGTTCCACAGATTTTTTTTATTGTTGGATATCCCATAGATATTCAGCAGGTGTTATTTTAAAACGACTAACTTAAGCCCTGAACAATCTTTAAAAAACACAGAACTATCTTTAGTGTTTACAGTTGTGGAGAAAAGAATCCTTCAATTAGAAATACTACACTTTTAGATGTTTGAAAATCAATTAAAGTTTGAAATAAGGTATCAAAGTATTATTACTGGTAATCACAGTTTGATGCTGTCATGAGTAGAATTAGAGTATATATCAAACTTTATATTTTAATAAATGTTTCTAAATTGCTTGAGTGAGCTGATTCTGAAAATATTGTTCTTTGCTTAAAAAAATATTGTTTTCACTGATAAGTTTGCTATGTGGGGTTGTTCATGTTCTGCGATACTACAATTGGTAAACAATGAATCAGTCTAGTGTGGATTTATTTACTTATTTATTTTTAATTTTTCAAGTGCAGCTGACATACAATATTATATTAGTTTCAGGTGTACACCCCAGTGATCAGATATTATAAAACTTACTAAGTGGTCAGCCTGATAAACCTAGTACCTATCTAACACTATGCATAGTTATTAGAATAGCACTGACTATATTCCATATGCTGTACTTCACATCCCCATGGCTGTTCTGGAACCACCAATTTCACTTATTAATTTCTTCAGCTTTTTCTCCCATCCTCCCAATCCACCCCACATGGTAACCATCAAAATGTTCTCTGTGAGTCTATTTCTGTTCTGATTCTTCATTTATTTTGTTTCTTTTAGATTCATTTGTTGATAGATATGCATTTATTGTCACTTTATTGTTCATATTTTTGTCTTTTTTCTTGTTCGTATGGAAGACCCTTTAACATTTCATGTGATGCTGTTTTGGTGGTGATGAATTCTGTTACCTTTTTCTTGTCTGAGAAGCTCTAAATGATAGCTTTGCTGGACAGAGTGATCTTATTGTAGGCCCTTACTTTTCACCACTTTGAATATTTCTTGCCAGTCTCTTCTGGCCTGCAAAGTTTCTTTTGATAAATCAGCTGACAGTCTTATGGGGGCTCCCTTGTAGATAGCTAACTACTTTTTTCTTGCTGCTTTTAGGATTCTCTCCTTATATTTAACCTTCGGCATTTTAATTATGTTGTGTCTTGGAGTGGGCCTCTTGGATCTATCTTATTTGGGACTCTCTGTGCTTTCTGGACTTGCATGTCTATTTCCTTCACCAAATTAGGGAAGTTTTCTTTTATTATTTTTTCAAATAGTTTCCCAATTTTTTACTTTCTCTTCTCCTTCTGGCATCCCTATGATGTGAATGTTGGCATGCTTGAAGTTGTCCCAGAGGCTCCTTATACTATCCTTGTTTTTCTTTTTTTAATTCTTTTTTCTTCTTGTGGTTTTGATTGGTTGTTTTTTGCTCCCTTATGTTCCAAATCGTTGATTTGATCCTTGGCTTCATCCACTCTACTGTTGATTCTCTGTAAATTGTTCTTTATTTCAAGTATTATATCCTTCATATCTGACTAAATATTTTTTATGTTGTTGAGGCTCTGGGATCTCTTCCAAGAAGTGCAGGCTAAGGTCAGTTGCTGCCTGTGTTCTTCCTAAGACCACCCAGCCTGAGCTACAAAGTTATCTGCAGATTGCTGTCTCCTGTGCTAGGCTTGGAGGTTCCCAGGGGAGACCAAGCTATGAACCACATCAGGCTACTGCTAGTGCTAGGCTTGTGGCCACTTAGCAAGAGGTACAGGGTATGCTGAGGCCAGATGGTACTTCTCTGAGAGACTTTCCTAAAATCTTGGAATGGTGTGCCAACACAGGCTATTTGTGTAGAAAAGCCATTGGAAAAAGCATGGGTGGGCCTGCATTTGGGTGGGGTAGAGTCTCAGGGAATCCCTATGTTTGGGAAAATAGTGATAGTAAGGTTGATTGAGACTCAGATATGGCGTCCACCTGCCACCTCTGTGGAGGGAGGGCTCATCAAAGGAACAATTGCACCTGCCAGCATTACTGTCTGGGAGAAAGCTGCCCCGCCAGGTCTCACCCTGATGCCAGGCAATTCAGTTCCTTCCCATATGTCCCTGGTATCTTTCAAGCTACTGCCCCAGTGCCAGAACTCAGAAGGAGTGGGTCCAAGTAAGTCCATGCGTGGGCCCTTTTAGAGGAACTGCCTGGGACTCCGGAAGCTCTCCATCTTACACAGCCTGGTTTTTATAGCCAGAAATTATGAGAGCTCTCTTCTAAGCACTGGAGCACTGGGCTCGGGGGCCTGTTGTGGGTCTGGGATTTCTTACTCCTCAGAGGGGAATATCAGCAGATGAGATCTCCCTCCCAAATTTTATTCACCAAACGTGATTGTGGGACCAACCCATTCTGTATCTCCAACCCTCCTACCAGTCTCATTGTGGCTTTTTAAAACCCATGCCTGTAGGACTTCCATTCAGCTAAATTTCAGGTGGTTCTGAATAATGACTCTTCTGTAGTTTAGTTGTAATTCTGACATGGTTGTGGGAGGATGTGAGAAATGTGTTTACCTATGCTGCCGCCTTGACTGGAAGTCTCCATGTGGTCTTACTTGAAAAGAAACTATTGCAATCAGAGTAGATCAACCAAAATCAGTCAAATAATAATTGTAATCCTCCAGCTATTTGTTTCTATGAACCTCTAATTTCAGTGAGTCCATGTCACATTCCCTGAGTTTAAAAACTATAATTTGGCAAAATATGAAAAATCATAATTTTAGAATGAATTTTTTTCTTTCCTGACTCTTGAAGCTACCATAGCTCTCATTGTTTAAACAGGAGTGAAAAAATGTCTTACTTTACTTCTGAGTATTCTGCTGCCTTGAAAGTACCTGAAGCACAAAAGCTCTAAGCACTTCATGTTTGCTTCTGAGCAGAAATGTTTTCAATATAGTCTGTTTCATACCCAGCTTAATACTTAACAGATTGCCTGGTCATGCAATAGCCCTTCTGCTTGCAAAAAAACAAAGGGCTCAAATGACATGAATGACACTGTAAATCTACACAGCTATTTATTTCATACTGACTTTCAGTGTTCTTAACCTCATCAGAGAGCCTGATAATCCTCAAATAATTTTGTTGGCTTCTTGCACTGTTGCCTGGTAATGAAGACAGAACCCTCATACTAACCATTAGCCTTCTTATCACCCTTTGGGAACACACATGCACACACACTCATACACGTACTATATATGTTAATACGACTTGTGTTTATTTGGGGACCTCAATTAGGTTATCTGGCTCAAATCAGATAATCTCTTTGTGTCGTTTTCCTTTGACCCCAATAACCTGACTTAAATCACATATTTGCTCTAAGTATTTTTTGGTATGAAAAGAAACTGATATGGAAAAACTTGAATTTTTAATATCATTAATCTATAGCTAACTCAGCTCACTGTCTTATGCAATACTATGAAAAACAGCTGGGCCCCACTAACCAGAAAGCACTTTTATGGTTTCTCTTAAGGGCCATTAAATCAATGTGATGAGAGCACAGCTGGACTAGATCCTGAAAAACTTATCAGATCCCACACAATACATAAAGGAAGCACGCACTGCTATTGCAGACTCTGCACCAGCTCCCTTGCTTAGACTGCAGGTGGAGTTTAACAGAAAAAGAAAACTCCCCTATTTAGCCCTTAAAAATCTGATTTTTCACTGTACCTCTCTCCTCTGTGTGGGTGTCTTCTTAAAATACCAGTTACTCATGCAACTATTAAAAAAAAATTCTGGCTAGATTTACTGGCATAACTAGGACATACACGGACCTGCTTGGCTGTCCCAGTATAGTTTTCAACACCAAGAGTCATGTTTTTTGCTTAATAAATTTTAGCACATGGTGGGTCCAAAACTACAGCCCTTATAAAAATTTAGAGAGCACAGTGACTGAATAAAGTCTTCCAGTTAAGGGCCAATACACAAGTAGAAACTTCTACCTTATTAAGCTGAAGCAAGAATAGGACAGCTGCCAAAAATATACCTCAATGATTTTTCTCTTTTCTTATTTTAACTCAATTTTCTCCAATGCTCTATGGATAGGTAATGAAATATAAAAGTTATTGTTACTTAAAAAATATGGAAAGATTTTGTAATCAATCAAAAAGCACATATTAGGTTAGTTGGATATAGAACTTAAAAATAGAAAGTAGACATCCCAAATATGTTGGCGATCAGACACACCTAGGGTTTTAACTCCATGGTCTCTGTTCTCTTAATCACTATGTCATACTGAGAAAGAAAGGAGTATTATATAGCATGAATTTAAATCTCAGCTACAAAGTCAAAGACTGCAGGTTTTGTAACCCTAAGCAACTCATTTAATCGTTGACACCTCAGTTTTCTCATCTGTAAGAAGAAAATACAAAGCCTTCCTTATATGGGAATTAAAGGGAAAACACATAATGCATGTGAACTAGTTAGTTCAGTGATTGTGATGTGGTTAGTGTCTATAATATTCTCTTCTGTCCTCTCCTCCTTCTCCTTCCCTATCGTCATCATCATTATCATCAACACCATCAGTTTTCACTGTAGCACCCATCACTCTCACAAGATTATGAGCTCCTTTACTGTCAAGAAAGTGTCTTATTTCTACATCTTTCATAACATATTTAATGGTTAATGATTAAAGCATTATTTAATCAAGCCTGTGGTAATAAAATGCTTGTGGTGGTCTGCTGGATATAATGTCCCAAAGCTCAAAATCAAATCTCACCCTTAACATATAAAAAGAGAATTTTCCATGCTGCAGAAGTGACAAATTCCTCTTAATATCTACACATCTTAAAATACAAATTCTTATGCTATAATAAATATTAGTTATCACATATAGTACATACCCATAAGAATATATTTTTAGCCAAAGATCAGATAGTAAATGCAACATCATGGTATGATTAAATCAGTTGTTCTTATGTAATATGAGCATGCTAAGTGGCCATACATATATCTGCATAGTTTGAAGAATATGCTCTGTGCTAATTTATAGTCAAAAAAGAGGTATCATATAAGATATAAAGTAAGAAATAACAGCTAAAAATAAAACATACAAAAAAAGACAAATAAGCTCAGTAAGATTATATGCAAAAAAGAATAATGATAATTTGCCTATTATGGACCATTAGAAACAGATTTTATTTTTTCATTTTTTCTCCATTATATTAAGATCAAAAGTACACTCCTCTTTCCTTTCCTCTAAGTTATTTTAAGCCTAGCCAGATATAATAAGTGCACCCTCGAGCAATAACAATAAACAAACTTAAAATTTCAGGGGTTTACATTTTTTTAATTCAAGTTGATGTTTTTCAGCAACTTCTAGAAAGCTCAAGTTAAAAGTACTTATGTTGAACTTTTCATGCCTTCTTTTAAAACACTCTCTTCCACCCCTTACACAAAAATATATCATCTGATGGCTAGAAAACTAGAGGTAAGATACCTATCTTATGACCTTATTACCTCTACACAATGAAGGTCCAGCAATCACAGTGTCATTGCGTATAACACAAAAATTCCTCTTATTTACAGTGTAGTTTTGAATTATACAAACCTGCTTTTAACAATCTTAGTACTAATCATTTATGTATGATTTATGTTTATAACATAATTTACTCTAAGTTTGGCACAAAATAAAGGATAAAACGAAGGCCTGTTTTCAATTTCACTCTAGTTAGTGTCTCCGGGTCCTCTGATTTTGGGTCTTCCTATGATTTTCTCATTTCATGCTGCAACGTTTTATGTCAATTCTATATTTTGTTGCCATCATGGATCAACAGCTAGAAACTTGTTGAGGAAAAGAAAGAAGTGATGTGCATTATAATACAGGAATTAAAATCATTAAATAAAAAACATCTGAATTTTCTCAAATTCACCACACTAAGAAAGGGCTCTCTCCATACTTTGATGGGGTTAATCATTAAGCATCTGATTTAGATAAAATAATATTATAAGTGATCTATATCATTGTCCTGTTTTTACTTGAAATTAATCAAGTAAGCTCCCTATCAAACTCAAGTTTGGAAAATTTAAGGATTTGCTATTTTAATTAACATTCATGTCGGCAGAAAGAATATGTTTACAAAATAGAGGGCAGTGCCATTCACCAATTTCGGTGGGCCTTAGATATCTAGAAGAAGTGCCCCTCCTCTCAATTAAGGGATGAGGAAATAGAGAAAAGAAAAATGTCACCTACGTGGATGAGCAGCAACTGACACAGCAAAGGAATCTCACCTCCACCTTTTGTCTAGCTCAATCTCAAGAATTTTTAAGACTAATGCAGAAGAATAATTAAAGGCAAGAATGAGTCCCCACATGGGCCCCTTGTGAAATCTTCCAGATCCCTTGTCTAAGCCATTAAGACTTCAGTGTTTGTAGGAAGCCAGTGCTACTGCGAGCTGCATATGTCTCAGCTCATCCATCTCCACTTCACTAAAGCTTGGAGTTGTTTCTCCTGGGATACCCATGCTCCCTTCACTAAAAAGTCTCCCACAAGGAAACTGTACCAACAGCTCAATATCTTCATTGATCTTAATTTGAGTTCCTTTGCAAACAAGCTGGGACATGGCCAGGATATCTTCTGGCCTGCAAGACCACCCACTGGCTCACTGAAGGCCTCTCTCTAGGCAAATGCAGACCTTCCCAGAGCCTTGGCTAAAGGAGTACAGACTGAATTCTGTCCCCATTGTCTTCTTCGCCCACTACTCTTGGGCAGAAAACAAGCTTCACAGTGACTGGGAAGCCCTGCTGCCCGGAGGTAATTTTAATCTTATTCACGACAAAAACAATGCCACGGGACTTCAGATGGGCCATGCTTTCTTGAATGAATGTTACAATCACTGTCAGTCCACCATACAGCAAAATATGATGAATTTAGGCTGGTTACAAACCAGAGCATCAGATAGACTGCTCTTCTGAAACAACCACCCCTATTTGCTCCTTTGTGTATAAAGTGGATGTAGATTCAACAAAGAACAGACGTTAAGTCCATAATCAGGGAACAAAGGGAAAAAAGCTGTAAATAGAGAACTAAAATATTGCCATAGTGGGAATATTATAGTATTAATTTAAATTCAGCAAATTCTGCCAATGTTGAGAATTAGCATTTTGGATCAAGTTACTAACAATGTAAGAAGATGGTGTCACTAAAGATCTCAGGAGATGAGAACAATAACTGCCAATAGCTCTCCTTTTTCATAGAAGTGAACTCATCACTCTAGAAATGACACTTCAGGCACTGAGTGTGTACAGGTACTGCGTCTCTGGAATCCCTTGTCACTGTCTCAACAGTGTTGTTGAAATAGGTATGTCTGAGAACATCAAACAAAGCATCACACTTCAAGGAAGATCTTGCTTCCCAAACTACCCTGAGGCTAATTCTGGGACAAATGGAGATTAGAACACTAAATAGAGATTACATGAATATAGAACAAGAGAAACTGATTTCAATTCTGCAAGAATTGTGTCTTCTGCCACCAAGCTAGATAAAGAAAACTTTATATAAATCCTCAAGGAAACTACATTCTAAATCCATTAAAAACTAAGGAGTTAAGATATCAGTACTTGTGTTCTTAAAGAAGCAGATTATTGATGTGTGCCTGAGGGAAGAGGGAGAACAGTAGGAAGGAAGGGGGTGGGCAGGAGAGAGGGGGAGCAGGAGGGGAGGAGGGGACAGGGAGATATGCCCAGCAAGTTGTTTTGAGTCAATATTTTCATTTCTTTTCTGATACTGTTGCTGCTGCTCACAATGCATTGCTGACCTCTTTCACAGATGCTGTAAAAAGAAAAAGTTTAAAAACCTTAATCTTTTTTTTTTTTTTTTTTTTGCTATTATAACTATTGCTCCTTTGAGTGGATCTGGAAAAAAGCACATTGGATAATACTGTCTATTCATTTTTCCCATTTGTGTCCATGTAACATTTCAACTAAATACTCAAATATGGAATAGTTTGTGTGTATCAAAGGTAGAACACAAACAAAATGCATGCATTTAGATGACCTGAGTCTAAGACATAATTTTAGTATTCATAACATTATGAAGGTGAAAGGAAACTTAGAGATCAAATGTATTTTGAAACATAGAGGCCAAATATTTATTTGTCCTTTCTTTTAATTTGATTATGCCTGCAATTCTCTCAAAATCAACTGCCACCATTTCAGTGCATGCCACCATTAACCCTCACGGGGACTACTTCCTGTTGTCACACTGCAGTTCAATTTCTCCCCCTTCCTCACCTTTCCACTGCCATTCTTTCTCCCTGAAGTCATCCTTTAAGGTTCCACTTAACTGTCATCTGCTTTAAGTGTTTTCCTGACCTTCCCTCCCACTCCTCTACTCTTTGTACCTGTCTTCTTATTTAGCCCGTAATTCAGTAGCTTGTTGGAGTTTGATTACACTAGCATGCCAGGGCCAATTATGAACATTTATTTTCAATTTCATATTCACTAACCACTCATTTGCAGCCTGAAATAGTGGAAATATTTAAATCACATACATTGGAAAACACTATATAATGGGGTTTATCCTTCTGCTTTCTCCCCCACTGATCTTATTGTTCCTGTTATACATCTACCATAGTTTATTGTTTGTTATTGTATGATCTTTGTTGAATATTTTTGCTGCCTTCTTAAATGGTCAGCTCCATGATGTAAAGGACAATATCCCTCACTGCTGATTTCTAGTCCAGTGCCTAGAACACAGTAGATGGTCAACAACTATTTTTAAGTAAATTAAATAGTCACTGATTTATATAAAATATTAAACCATAAATATTTATTCCAAAATTAATACATGATTTTTGTTAAAATATTTGAATATATCATATATGCTAAATAAATATCATGCAGATCCTACCACAGAAGCAATCACTGTTAAGATTTTGATAAACATCATTTAAGATCCCTCTATTTACAAATATGTAGATAATATCAGTGGATATATGGGTTTTATGATTTTTACACCATTATTATGTTTCAACATATTTAGACCATATATATGTTTATATATAGAGAGAGAGAGACAGAGAGAGATTCTCTCTCTATATATATTTATATGTGTGTATATGTGTACACACACACATATGCACTTATATTATCAATTTAATTCATTCTTTTGAATGAATAAATTTTTTTAACCAATAATGTGTTGGAAAGAATTTATATTTAGGAATATAAAAAATTTCTATAATTAATTTTCATATCTACATTTCCTTTTATACTTCTCTAATAATTTCCTTAATATAGAGTACTATAATTAGTGGTTTAAATGGGATTCTTAATACAGATTTTCAGATTACTTGCTAGCAATTGAAATTATTACTTTTACTGGTTATCTGGGTATCCAGTAAATTATTACCTTTATTGGATATCAGGATATCTATTTTCCCTCTCAATCACTAGATGTTATCTGCATATCTCCCAACAAGATGAAAAAAAAATAAATCTAGCTTTAATTCACATTTCTTTAATATGAAGCAAGGTTGAGCACATTTTCCAAAATAAAGGAATAATGCGAAATAGTGAAAACCTCAAAATATAAGTCATCCCATTATTTGAGTAATATACTCTTTTTCTCCCCAAATAATTCCTCTAGTTTCCTTAGAGGCAAGATACTCTATCAGGCCTGAGGTCATTTCTAAAGATCTGGCCCTGAAAATTTAGTGAGAAAAACAAAAGCTTATAGGTGAAATGGGAATGGTAATTTACCTCTTGGTGACTAAGTAGAACTTGTGTTGGAAATTCCATCAACCAAGAGAAAACAATGGCGATCTCAGTAAGACCTTAGACGTCAGGGCTACTGGCATCCCTGGGAGCTATCCAGGGTACTGGATTGAAGTTCTCTGTGACCCAAAAAACCAAAACTCTGGGTTTGTATGAATGTAACCTTGTTGACTTCCTGAACTCTATCTATCACTCCAAATTCATAGTTACTCTGTACACAACTAACGTAAAAAAACAATCTATTTTCAAAAGTATGTTTGAGAAGAGTATGCCTATTCCTTTTGCTTACTTTCCTACTTGTTCTTATCATTTGTCATTTATTCCCCCAAATACACAGCCTGATTCCTTGAAGCTGAGTACCTAAAGCAAATTCCAGTAACGATAAGCATTTTCAATGAAAATCAACATCTATGTATTGTTCACATTTAATTTTCAGGAAAAATCAAGAAGTCTGGACAAGTTTACAAAGACCAGAAAAACACCCAGTGCCATGCGGGTCTTCTTTTTTCCTATTTCACCATCAGAACTCATTTCTCCATTAATTTGAACATTGATATTATATTCCCTTCTTTTTTATCAAGAATATTTCCTTATTTACTTCAAGTTTGCCTCCTCTGGGTCTTTTAAGAAATATTCATTATATTACATCAACAATTTAAAATTCTTTTTCTTAAAGATTAATTCTCTTCTTCTGAAAATTGAGTAGAAGGAGGAGGGTATCAAGTGTAGTGAACCTACAAGTTGAAACAGATATAAAGTATTTCAACTCTTGGGTAGCTGAAGGGACCTATGACATCTCTAGAAATTTGGGCCTTTCAGTTAATTATGCCAATGAATTAATCCCAAAGAGGGTTGAAACCATTGCTTTGGGTAATGAACTTGTTTTTTTTATTTTTAAACCAATAGAAGCATGTTTATCTTAGCTTTTCTTAGCAACCACACCCGCAGAAAATTAGAGATATACTTCTTTCCCATTTTTTTTTTTTGCATGAAGACTACAGTATCTATATTTTTACTTCTAGCAAATGACTTGAGAGAATGGATCTCTCCATTATACTTTGTAGGTGCCCTCCACAAAGTATGCACACCACTAAATCATGTCAAAGCAAAGTCCACCAAGCAAAATCTCTACCAACGTATATGAAGCCCATAGTCGGCTTCCAAAATCTCATTCTTAAAATAATGAAGAGACAACATGCAGAAGGTGGAGAAAATGCAGGTTGGCAGTAATTTGTACAGAAAATAATACAATAATTATTAACTATTAATACAAGAATAAACTGTTTTTGTGTACTCATAACTGTAAATCTACTTTGCCTCATCCTGTATAATAAAGAATTTGAGAAAACCTGAGATAAAAAGCATAAAAGATAATCACAGAACCCAACATTTCTCTAGTTAGGATGATATTGCATCCGCAAAAAGAAAGATATGCATATCATATATAAAACAAAAATTAAGAAGAAACTTTAAAAAATTTAGAGCATTTACAAAAAATAAAATTTTCCATAGAAGAGTTGGAAAATAATATTAAGGACATTTTTCAGAAGACGGAATAAAAATTAAATGAGAATGAATAAAGGAGCAATAAAGATTAAGCATAAGAGGAATAATACAGAAAGACCAATATCCTAATAAGTTCTAAATAATATATGTACAGAGGTTATAATTTTATCAAGGTTATAGAAAATTTTTCAAGATTTAAGACAGACTACAGACCAAAAGTGCTACTAAATATCTGGCATGAGTAATAGCTTATATTCATTAATTAAAAATCATTGTATTTCAAACTATCAAAAATAAAGAAAAGATGCTAAAATCTTGCAGGAATAATTATGAGGAATAAGAAATGGTATCAATTAGTAAGTTACTATCGAGACTTTTTTGAACAAGTAAGAAATAGAACATTTACCATCATTTCTTAAGAAGTTTCTTGAAGATACATATCATCAAAATGAAAGGTTTAACAAAATAAAACACAGAAGAATAACATAGGATTCAGGAAATAATGAATTCAGCCTAGAAAACCCATCGAGAGAAGTCCCCAGATGAAAACTGTGTAAGTTCCTGACAGTAACAAGATCAGATTAGAACAAGTCAAAGGAGAAATCTTTCAGAGAGGGCTATTGTACTAAAAGGATAGTCAATGTTTTATTATACAATAAAGGTGAAAATCTTAAAATGGGTGAAATCTGCGTCAAAGGCATGCATGTTTTAAAGCTGTCCTTCCACATTTCCACACTTGTGCTAGTGTGCAGCCTGAAGTATAGTGTAGGGGAGTTCCCATTTGTCACTCCCATGCTCCTACCGTGGGCACTACTGATCTGAAATGCACATTTAAAAGCCTGAAATTCAAATTAATTAAAACCAACAAAATATAAACAAAAATGAAAGTACCGTAAATGTATTAAAATCAGTTTATTAAAGTGAAATTAAATTGGAGGTTAGGCCATGGGAAGATAACTCTTTTTGGCCAGATATCTAGATATCTTTGTTGCAGGGCGTTGTCCTGTACATTCTAAGGTGCTTACCGACACCTTGATGTCTACCCACTACATGCCAGTAGCACTCTCCCTGAGCTGTGCCAACCAAAATGTCTCCTTACCTTGCCCATGTCCTCTGGGTCCAAAGTCATCCTTGGTTAAGAGTCATTGTATCCTTATCATCTTTCTATCAAAAAAGCTTACAATTGAGGGTGGGAGGTGGGGATGGGCAGGGATGGGGGGAGGGGGGAGGAAATGGAAACAACTGGACTTGAACACCAATAAAAATAAACAAATGAAAAACAAAATAAAAACAAAAGAATAAATGAAAATATTATAATTTATAACACATTTATTTGACAGAATTTAATTAGTAAAGTTATACATCAACTTAATATTTAAAAGTTTTACTTGTTAGCCAAATTACATACCTCTTGTAATCTAAAATGATCTTCTGTTAGTAGTCAATCTGTTTAAAGTTATAACCTCGCCTGTGTTCACCGAAACTAATCCTTCAGTGAAGAGAGGCGATGATGTGAAGGATAACTCTACTAAAGAATATGTTCTATGTACCTCAACTAGCTCTGAGTTAAAATATACTGATCACAAATAAGCTGCTTGTTATTTAAAAAGGATATTTAGGTAGATACTTTTAATTTAGAGACTATAAAAATATTTCTTTATTAATATTTTTCACATTAAACTGTTAAGTAAAAACAAAACTCTCTAATCAAGGCTGGGGGTGCTGGGCTGACTTCTGAAATTCTTCTAACTTAAGAAATAATATACGCTGCCTCAAAGAGAGACGTGCTCTCATCTTGGCACTCTAAATTTCTACTCATGGCTAAAACAGACAGGAGAGAAATAAAATTTAAAAATGAAAACATGAAAACTTAACAGAAGTCATTTTTGAGGAACAATGCTGGGTAATTTTTGTTCCTGTTTTCTACTGCTTTGACCTACATTTCAAATGAACACCTACACATATTTAATATGAAAATATTAGAAATCTTCTTAAAGCACTGTGCAAATAGTAGAAAAAGGAAGCTACCTACATTTTCAAGTGATTTTTTTAGTATTTTACTTAATGAAATGTAGTTTTAGTTTTTCAATTAAAAACTATAACTTTAAGCATTTCAGTAACATTTTCAGACCTGAGTTGTATATTCCAGAAGTAGGGGGCCAAGAGCAATGGAGCCGTTCCAAATCTAGACATTTACAGACAGCTCTTGTCAACACAGTGTTTCATTTTGTTTTCCCCACACACATGCACCTCTAATAAGCTTTACAAACACATGCTAATTCCCCTGAGCAGAATTAAAGCAGCAATCACATTCCCAGATCTTAGAAAAAGGAAAGTTTTCTGTTACTGCTACCCAGTGGTGACTCATAAAGTTTCTAGGAAAACAGGTACTTTAATCTCATATCTTCCTTCCCACTCCCTTGCACATTCTTTTTCCCTAGTTCCAATATATTTTATAACCATAAACTCGTTCTCATATCTGTATCTTACCTCCTCATTTAAAGTCCAGCCCTCTGTGGAAGGGTCATTTTAAAAATATTTCCCCTCCTTCTTCATTCCTGAAAAACTATGATTTCTGTGATACTAATCCAGAATTAACTTTTAGTATAAGTATTAATTATTTTTAAAATATTAGTCAGATTCCCCTCTTCAACGTTACTATGAGATCCCATAGGTAAGACCCTGTTAGATTCTTCACTGTGTCTTCCACTGCATTGTACACACTGCTAAGCATCCGGGCTCTGCTGAGAAGCCTGTGTAAGTGACTGGTAAAGAACGGCACACAGCCTCTCAACATCACTTCACTTTCTCAAACATAATTTTCTTATTTCTGTTTTGAGTCTCAATGTCCACTCTTTTCTCTATAACCATGGAATCCAAGCATATTCTTCCGGGTGTTTGCTGTTTCCTTTTCCTTTCATTTGATCTAAGAGAAAGACTGTAAGAGATACTCAGCAGGATGAGGTGGGTGGAACTTCTCAGATGTCTGAATTTTACTTTATATTCACATAGATCCATTTTTCAGGATCCATTAGAGAGCTGTCACTCTTACTCAGCACTGTTGAAAGAGCAATGTGAGAACAAGATCTAATAAATGAATTTGGCAAAGTAGCAGGTAACAAATTAATATGCAGAAATCGATGACATTTTTATACACCAATAATGAATTATCACAAAGGGAAACTAAGAAAACCCCATTTACTATTGCAACCACAACAACAAAATTAGGCACCTAGGAATAAAGTTAACCAAGGAGATAAAAGATCTATACTTTGATTGAACATTAAAGAAAGAAATTGAGGAAGACAAATAAATGAAAGCATATACCATGTTCAAAGATTAGAAGAATTAACATCATTAAAAGGTCTACACTATGCAAAACATTCTTCAGATTCATTGCAATTCCTATTAAATTCCAATGGCCTTATGCCACAGAACTAAAACAAATATTACAAAAATTTATATAGAACCAAAAAAAGACCCCGAATAATCTCAGAAATCTTGAGAAAGAACAAAGTTGGAGGTATTACAATACTGACATCAAACTATGCTAAAAAGCCATTGTAATAAAAAAGTCTGGCACTTTCATAAGAAAAAGGATATAGATCAATGGAACAGAGAGCCCAGAATAAACCCATGCCT
Source organism: Micronycteris hirsuta (assembly GCA_004026765.1). Taxonomy (NCBI): domain Eukaryota; kingdom Metazoa; phylum Chordata; class Mammalia; order Chiroptera; family Phyllostomidae; genus Micronycteris; species Micronycteris hirsuta. The sequence goes on from PVJI01000656.1 coordinate 217,173, forward strand.
TTATGGTCAATTGATATTTGACAAAGAAGACAAGGATATACAATGGAGTAAAAACAGTCTCTTCAGTAAACGGTACTGGAAAACTGGACAGGTATAAACTTATACCATACACAAGAATAAACACAAAATGGATATAATACTTAAATATAAGTTGTGAAACCATAAAAATTCTAGAACAAAACACCTATCAGACACCTATCAGAGCATTATTTTTGCTGATATATCTCCAAAGGCAACAACAACAAAATAACCAAGTGGGACTACACCAAATTAAAAGGCTTCTGCTCAGCAAAAGAAGATATTGCCAAAGTGTAAAGAGAAGCCACTGTATGGGAGAACACATCTGCAAATGATACATCTGATAAAGTGTTCATATGTCAAACTATGTAAAGAACTTACACAACTCTACACCAGAAAGACAACCTGATTAAGAAATGGGCAAAGGACCTAAATATACATTTCTCCAAAGAAGACATACAGATGACCAAGAGACCTATGAAAAATGTTCAGTGTCACTAACTATCAACGAGATAAAAATTAAAACCACAACAAAGTATTACCTCACACCTGTCAGAATGGCTACTATCAATAAATAAACAAACAAGAAGTGTTGATGAGAATGTGGGCAAAGGGAGCACTGCTGGTGGGAATGCAGACTACTGCAGCCACTGTATGGAGTTTCCTCAAAAAATTAAGAATGGAGCTGCCATATGACCTAGTGATCCCACTTCTGAGAATATATCCTAAAAGTCCTGAAACACTAATTTGAAAGAATATATGCACCCCTATGTTCATAGAAGCATTATTTACAATAGCCAAGATCTGTAAATAGTCCAAGTGCCCATCAGTAGATCAGTGAATAAAAACGCTGTGGTAGATTTACACAATGGAATACTACATGGTGATAAAAAGGAAGGAACTCTTACCTTTCTTGATAGCATGGATGGACCTGGAGATTATTATGCTAAGTGAGATAAACTAGTCAGAGAAAGACAAATACCATATGATCCAATTATATGGGGAATCTAATGAACCAAACAAACTGATGAACAAAATAGAAACAGATGCATGGATATATGGAACAGACTGACAGTTGTCAGAGGGGAGGGAGGAGGGAAACTGGATGAGAGAAGGTGAAGGGATTAGCCAAAGAACACATATGCATAAGCCATAGACACAGACAACAGTGTGGGGATGGCCAGAGGGAAGCGGGGCAGGGGCTGGCTGGAGATGCAGGTGCACAAAAGCTGTGAAACGCGGACATCTGTAATAGTGTCAACAATTAAAGTTAAAAAATAAATAGCTCAAAATAAAAAAGAAATAAAATCTTTTCAGGAGTAAAAAAAAAAAAAACAAGCCACATTGATTAGACTCTCTACCTTCATTAGCTGCCAAAAAGATTAATGCAATAACATGTTTAAAAGACCTCAACAGAATGAATGGTGCAGAATTAGCATTATCACTACCAACACCATCCTCATTATTATTGTCACCATCCCAAAATTATAAGGACACCACTACTGTTTTCACTATAAAGTGGTTTTTCAGAACAATGTCCTCTACATTAAAGTCTTTCAGATGCCTCTTATATAATCATGTTTCCTAAAAATGAATTCAGAATGCAATTTTCCCAGATGCCTCCCCAAAAGAATTGCAGGGAGACCTTAGTTAAATGTTCAGTAGTCTAGAAAAATGTCAAGGTACTTGTCCAGCAGGTCTGTTACTTGCCTGGGACTGCTACATGAGTATTCAGAATTGAGGAGATGGTGGTCTAATTCACAGAACACATTTTCCATGTGTTGGAGGAAAGTTGAAGGAATAAAAGTGAATTTAAAGTACTGCCAAGATAGTAAAAAATGTATCTGCTTGTCCAAAAGAGGTGGAAAAAAGTACTATTGGAAAAGCGAAGAGTCATACTTGGAATATCTATTAAGTAATATATGTAATTACATTAAATTGTTATTTTTAAATTAAGAATTAGTGAGAAAATATTACTTTAATATAATAGTTTCAAATTCAAATAAAGAGCAGAAAATTTAAGAAATTTTTCCAGTGTTTTGAAAATAACTAATGCAATTTAAAATATAGTATGGTGATGAAGATCCTCAACTGATACTTAGATGAACTAATATTTTTTCACAAACATTTTTTTCAAACTTTAATAGGGTAAAATACACAGAGTGAAATGAACATATCTTAGGTGTACAATTTAGTAAGTTCTAACAAATGTATAATTGCATATCCAATGGAGATACCGAACATCCCTGCCACCCAGAAGTCCCCTCCTGGGCCCTTGCACTCAATTTCTGTCTTCCATAAACAGCAACTCTTCTGATTTCCATTACCATATATTAAATATGCTGGTTCTTGAATCTAATATAAATGGGACCATATGACATGCACTCAACAAAGCAAGTTTTAACTATGACCTTAAAAGAAACCAAACCAATTCAAGTGATTACTATGACGCTGTTGATAGTGTTTTTATATTAGGGGACATGCAATATTTTATCTACTGCAAATGTTTTTATTCATTCATAGTTGTTTGTACATTGCTTCACATTATCCCATATTATTTTTTTATTCTATACTTGTATTAGGGTAGGAATAGTTAAATAAATAAAGGTTAATAAAATGCTCCAATTTAGACTATCCAATAGAAAATTACCTTCACTGCTACAGAATATATGAATCATGCCCGCTACTTCCCTACCTAAACCTGTGTAGTGCCGTAAAAGGCATTAGGCTAAAAGAGACATAGTTAACTAAGTAACCTCATTTGTATAAAAGTGCCAACAAAAAGAAACTGAAGGCAGACAGTAATGAAGAACAACAAACTCAAGTGCAGTGGGGATGGATAGTGCTGGGAGCAGAGTAGGGAATCAGGGTGGGGCAGTAGGAAGAACTGCCATAAGGAGCAGTAAACTTGATGCTGAAAGTCCTCAAAGAATCCAAGTCACTGTTTTTCTGACCCATTACCATCCCTGTCCCCAAAATGAAGGCACACTGAGAAATCTTTGATGAAGAAAAGGGAACAACAGCAGACATTTCAGGGATTAAGAGTGGTGTTTTGAGTACAAGAAGCATTGTAATCAGGCTGTGTATCAATAATTCTCAGACGGTTGATACAGGGTTTAGCACCTAGGAATGGACATGGGTCGTGGAGCAGAGAGAAGCCCTGTAATCAAGAATAATGAACCTCCGGCTGCTGGGTGGGGAACACTACTCTCTGCTCCTTTCATGTCCTCATTCAGTTTGCTGTGCTTACCAATGCCAATGAATTGTGTGGATATGCATAGTATGAAACCAGTAACAAAAAAACATTTTGGCAGAAATTTTAGCATTCTCAGATTCAATGTTCATTCTAGATATTATATTACATACTTTTTCAAGAAATTAAATTTGGTTACCAGTACTTATACCAATCCTAGCTAGCAATGCTAGCAAGCTGCATTTTGCAGCAACCATTTCTGGAGTCCTTTGGCGTGGGTTTAGGTGATGTTGTCAGGGCTGGGAGAAGCAGGGGGTAGAAGTGGTAGTAGGTGGGGAGTGGTTTAGGTTAAAAGGGTCACTGCTGAAGAGCAACCTGGGGAACTTCATGGGAAGATTATGATTGTCAAGTGGGGTGCATAAATTTGGTTCAGTTACACTTTAGGACATTTTAGAATTACAAAAGCTTTACTAGCCTAAACTTCTCTATGGTAAGACAGTAAAATAAACACCAATATTCCTGGTTTCTAACGCATCATTAATTATAGCAAGTTTGAGAAATATAACCATCTGTAATTGCAACTTAGAACTTTAAGTACCCTTTCACTTTCTATTTTATGTATCCAAGAAAAGATTTAATTTAAATATTAAAAATAATTTAAACATATCTTCGTAATAGCACGTGGACCAAAACATTTATAGATCAATTAATACTGTAAGTATCTGAAGTTGCATTACACTTACATTTAATAAAACTATGGAAATATTTTAAATATATCACTGCTTGTCATATTTTTCTAAATGGGAGCCATTTTGGTGTTTCTTAGCATGTAATTTGTCTACTGAAATTAAAAGACAAATGTTATATATTCAGAAGTTTTAAATTCAAGAGAAAATTAGAATAATCTTTTGTTTGAACAACCTTTGATTTTTTCTGTAGTTAGATTTATATACAAAATGAGAATCCCACCAAATATCCCAGAGATTACACGTTCCTTCCTGCAAAACTACCACAGAGAAGATGGAATTTCAAATTGTTTTGTCCCTTTGTCTTTCAGATACAGGTCACAAGGACTCTCAGAAGGCAGCAAGTAAGAGCATTTTGAAATTAAATGACTCATTTTATTAAAGCAAATTTCTCTATCAACTGACAGACATTAGTAGCCACAAACTCTCACATAACACTCCACTGTTTATTTGTTTGAGACGGGAAGTAAAGATTTCACCTTTGCAAAGGCTGAACTGTTATACAGCAGGAAAGCTGCTTTCTTTATAACAACCGTGACACAAAGTTTATAAGAAAGATATTTTCATAATGTTTAGTACGTGGTAGCCTAAATTATCCCAAAATGAAGTCATGTTTATTTATTGTTAATGGTACATACCATACTGTAACTGACCTCTCCTCATGACAAAGAGTTCTCTCTCTATTCCTCACAGACAGTCCAGAAGAACAGAGTATGCGAAGTCGCGCCGCCATGAACGGGGACCCCTGGAGTCACCATGCAGGCGCCACCGCCATCCCAGAGGTTGGCCTGGGCAAAGAACGTCACTTAGTATACATTTCACCCAAAGACCTTATTAAAAGATTCAGAACACTAGAAGTTTTGGATAATCTAAACTGAAATTTATATGATTAATATGATTAATCGTGGGTACTCTTGATGCTTTCTTCTCCCCAAGTTTAAGTCTTACATAGGGTCCCAACTACTACAATGTAGAAAGGTGATGATATTGATGGGAACCCCATTATGAACTAAGGTGACCCTGACTGACTTAATGGTGACCCACTCTGCTACATGTCAATGTATGTGTGTGTCAGGAATAAACATTGCATGGGGACCCGTTCTCATGGGGGTTTATTCACTTTGTATACTAAAAACTTGACTGAAATGACCAGGTTGGATACACTTGGTCCAGAATTCTAGAAATAACGGTGACTGTTGGGACCTTATAAATAAAATCAGTTAAATCATTGAGAAGGACCAAAGCCAAATTACAAAATCAGGAAAATATACATTTTACTCTACTGGTAAAGAACAAATATATAAACAATCCCTGAAAGCTACTTAGTAGAATTCTGACATAAATTCGCAGTTCCTTTTCACTACAAACCTGGTGAATAATTGACACAATGTGTCTAAGAGAATAATTTGTCTTCTGATCCAGCATGTATTTCTCTTTTCCGAAGTTTGGCTAGCCCTCCTCTACGTACTTTATGAAACTGTGGCAGGACATCACTGCTTTACATCAAGCATTCCATTTCCGTGCTGCTTTATGAACTTGTTTAAAGTTCACCTTAAGTGCAATTTTATCACTCGATTTTCATGCAGCTTAACTTCCTCTTTCAAGTCCTAAAAAAGACTGGCTTCTTTTTCTATGACCAGGGATATCTGCTTCTGTTTTCTGCCAGGAAGTGGAAATGAGGGGGGTTGTATTCTATTTCCTCTGTTGGAAGAGTAACTTTCTGATTGGGAAGTTCATACAGAAATGTTAATATTTCTATTTTGACCTTTCAAGTTACCTTCATATCACTCATAAACACATTACAGAGGGCCAAATGATAGAATCCAAAAGAAATAGTGGTTTTGCCTAGCAGATTCTGTCACAGAGGCCATTTTTCATTTTCCAAAGATAAATTACTCTAATGGACCCAGCATTTATAAGTTAAGTGATTTAGGTACATACCAGCAGTAAAATAAAAGCTGCATTTGAAATGACACATCTAAAATATTTTGCCCTTGTATTTGTTTTTTCCTATGCTGATATGATTTTACAAAGTACCAATAATTAAGATACATAGTTAAAACCACTCGTGGTATTTATGTTAAAATAAGAAAGTGATGGTCAACCTAATTATCCTGGGAACTTTTGATCCTAATATATATTTTGCCTTCTTGTTTTTACTTACGAAACACAAAAGGTCAGTCTTGTTTTCAAGATTATTTCTTAAAGAATTTTCATTTTTTAAAAGAGAACAAGGTATAGTATACCATAAAAGAATATTTACTTGACATTTTTACATTATGGTGAAGTCTGTTTTTATTACATCTATAGTCACATCAACATGAAGAGAGTGTAATAAATTCAGATTATGCCAGTCTTTTGCCTACATAGCCATTGCTAAACCATCCGCTTTGTGCAGGAGTCAGAGTAGACCCACACTGTTACACTGCTATGTTTTTAACTGACCTGTTACCTTATGAACCATTGTGTGTACTTGTTATTTTAAATGTCTTAAAAAAAACTGGCTATTCCAAATCAACTTAATTTCCGGACCTAATTAGAAATTTGGTATCATTGAACGTACTTCCACTTCCTACAAAAGCAAGTTTCTTGATAATACAAAAATAAGAATAAATAAATAAATATTTTTGCTGTCATAATATTTCTATGGGATAGTAGTTCAAAAACTATATTTAGAATAGAACATGTGAATGTTGGCTAAAACCAAAGTTTGATGTATAAGCTTGAAATAAGTATAAAATATATGAACCAAAAATTCTAAAGCCTTTGATGTTTGCAATAAAAAGAGTTATTATTTAGACTCCCCACAATGAACACAATAGTGAAAATAAAGCAACACCCACCTCAATCAGGGGGTCTTTAAGAAGCAGCCAAATAACAAGCATAATATATAGATGCTTATTTACAGTACGCAAACTAAAGCTGAGTAATGGCTTTAAGAAATCATCATTCTGACAGTTTCATTTAAAATGCAGTCATGAACATTTTAAAGAATTTTTCACAACTAAAAAGTCTTTGTTAGAGGCAATTAAATGAAAAGGATACTCACACTAGTCTTTGCTTCCAATGGCTTGATGCACAGGTGGCCGGGGGGGGAAACCTGTTTTAGAATCTCCTTGGAAGTAAGATAGGACAAACATTGATTACCCAGAGGATCAAATCAGTTTTATGTCCAAAAAACTCATCATGCTCAAAAAGGGGTACTTTTTGGAAGACAGTGTCAAACATTTTAATATCATTAGACACGACTCCATTGTTTTGTTCTTTACCTTAGAGTTATAGGAAATAGTGGGGAACTGATGATTCAGACATCTAATTGATCTTTGATTAAAGAAGATTGAATTTCTTGGGAAAAACTGTACAATGATGAAATCCATGAGCTGTAGGCTCAGTTTCAGGATCAGCAAGTGGACGTTTCTAAGCCTTCCCTATGACTGCCCTGTGTGACGTGTGGCCACAGAATGAAAGTGTGGCTGCCAAGAGCCTTGGGAAGTGGAAGAATGGTACAAGTTCAAGTTTCTCCATCTCTGTGAGGCTGCTGCCTGAACGGGAATAACAATGCCCTGTGCCAGGGGAAGTAGGAGTCAAAGTCTATTGAAGACAGGGCGTTTCCTTACCTGCAAAGTGAAAGGCTCGAAAAAACTAACAAGGCTCTGGCACTCCAGATTAGTGAAATGTGAGAGAACTTTGCGGTTGAAGCTCTGAACTACTACTTTTGGAAGACAGTACTAGCTTCCTGCAGAATGAGATTCAGAACAGGTAGGAAGAAAAGGACCACCATCTTTGTGAACATCAGGACCTGCAGAATGTTAACAGGGCCCTTGAATTTTTGCAGGGGTAGAGAGGGGGAGGGAGGAGCCTGATTTTTAGATTGGCGCCTTCAGAAAGCTACTGGGAAGGAGAAACTAGAGACAGGTTACCATCAAAGCTTCTCAGCCTCATGATGATCTTGATGAAAACCACACACACTTAATGCAGCAATGTATTTCTGACAAGAATATTCTATTGCAAAGAAACAGCTTTCAAATACCTCTATGCGGTTTTTCAGTACAAGGCAGATTTGGATTATTTTTATCTAGTACTTAAGAATCAACACTTTAGTAGAGTTAGAAAAAAGTTTACAACATAGCCATGTTTATAAAGAAGTTGTGTTCCACACTATTTTTTAAAAAATATTTTGAATATAACTAAAACTACTTTTCTCCCCAAGAATCTGGCCAACTTGTTTTTGCTTTAATAGATTTTTGGAAAAATAAACCAACAAACAACCACAAGAAAAAAGTCTTATTGGAAGGGATTGAAGAAAGAATGGAAAGTGAGAAAGTGGAGAGAACAAGAATAGGTTTGCTTTTTTAGGGGTTTCGCTGTTAAGGAGAGAATATCAGAACAGTGGCTGCAGGAGAATGTAGGCTCAAGAAATAAGTTTTGTTTTTTAAGGATCAGTGACTTTAAGATGTGTGTGGGCTAATCCTGCAGAGAGGGATAAACTGGTGATTCCGGTGAAGGGGATAAGCAATCTAATTGCAGGAGCAAAGCCCTTGAGAAGAAAGGGGATAAGGTCCAGGGCCCAAGGGAGGAGGCTGGCCTGAGGAGCGGGGACACTTTCTCTTTCATAACAGGAGGAAAACCTGAGTGAGCAGGTGCAGACACAGGCAAGTTTTCAAAACTGGTGGTGGAAACAAGAGATACTGTTTTCGTCAGATTACATTTGTTTTCTCAGTGAAGGTTTTGAGAAATCATCATCGGAATGTTAAAAGGAAGAGTTTATTAAAGATTTGAGGAGAAGAAGTTGGTTGGTGAACTTACTCGGAAAGTATAGTATTTTTTTGGAAGTGTTGAGTGTACCTTCCAGATTTATACTGAGCCTTGTTTGAGCACTTGGGATTTTTCTTTGGCTGAGTTTTGTTGCTCAGGTGTACTTAGAGAGTAAACAGGAAAAAAAAAACAGGATTTCATCACCACCAAGTTATGTCAGAAGGATATGGTGTCTAGACCATGTAACCAAAATGAAGATAAAAGTGAGATTATAAAGAAGCAAAGTGTCAGTACCTGACTATTTGGTAACTATCTTTATTTTCTCTTTGCTCTCCACACTATTTTGTAAAAATACTAGAAAGCTGGCTCAGATATAAAAAAATAAACAAGTTAGTACATATGGCCTTGCATTTTATTCCAATTCAAACTTTGACTCAAGTTATTTGAGCACAAACTTTGAATATCAAGATAAATAGCCTATATACTCTGTGCTAAATCACTTAGAACATATATCAAACAGATTTATTGAAGAATGCATCTGTAAACAGAACTGTTTAAACAATCAAAAGTGGAAGGAAGAAGCTAGAAGAATGCCCAAAAAAGCTAATACAAAAGCAATTAGAGTAGTCCCAATAAAGATAGAAAAGAAGGGACAAAGGCTACGTTTAAATAACGCCAAAAGAAACAGTTGACAGGTGAAACATCCAGTCAATCAGCTGCATGTTTTGTCTACAGGAAATCTAGCAACTGACGTGACTGATTTCTTTTTTCACTGAATTGACTGAATGAAGTGGTTGTTTTGGAAGCATGTTGACATACACATAATGAAAGAGGCAGAGAAGAAAAATAAAGGATGTATTTGGAAAAGAAAAAAATCCCTGGGACGTCTAAGTGATGGGTGCTTGCTTAGATTAAAGGGGGCTGAAAGTAAAAATGAGCAGATTTTTAGAATAAATTTAGCTCATAAATTTGAATTTGGAATGTAAGAAATAGTAACTTATTTTCCGCAATTATTGGAGACTTTTTTGGTCACACAATGGAAATACTTTAAGATTAAAAGATAATTAAAGATTGTAAAGATTCGGCTTTTTGCCTCTTGTACTGAATCCTGCTACATTTATTACTAGCATTTGACTAAAGTTTAAATTATCACAAAGTTATAACTCAATTTATAATTACATTGGTGTTCATTTTTACAAACTTTCTTTTATTTATTATTTTTTAAGATTTTATTTATTTATTTTACAGAGAGGGGAAGGGAGGGAGACAGAGAGGGAAAGAAACAGCAATGTATGGTTGCCTCTCACATGGCCCTCACTGGGGACCCGGCCGGCAACCCAGGCATGTGCCCTGACGGGGAATCGAACCGGGACCCTCTGGTTCCCAGCCCGCGCTCTATCCACTGAGCTACACCCGACAGGGCCAAACTTTCTTTTAAATACAGATGTTTGAGCTACTCTCACTAATACTCACTATATGACTACAATAACACAGCCATCAGAACCAATTACATATTTTTTTTATTTTGTCAAATGGGTATATAGGAAGACATCCTAAAAACTAGCATGAGATTTTAAAAGATCAACTCACAAACCTTCCAATGGCAAGATTACCACTGAGAAAGGAGTTCCTATTTAGAAAGTGATATAAATCATATTATGCCTTTTTTAATGTATTCTATCTGGGAAGTAGTAAATTACCAAAGAAGATGCACGATCCCCCTGGGACATGCAAATAGTAAGGAGAATAATAAAAACACTCAACACAGTACAATACTTTAAAAGAAATACTCTTTTCTGACTTCCACATTTACATCTAAATGAGGTGCATACATATACACACTATTTTGTTCCTTCTGTAAATTCTAACATGAGACCAGAAACTCTTCATGAATATTAGGTGAAAGATTTAGAGAAATTACAAAAAAATATATCGCTCAATTGATTCTATAGTACAAATAAGACCAACACTGTGTTGATACTTTGCTGCTGCTTCTGGTTTATATTCCTAATTTTTTTGTCCTAAATTACTTTAAAATGGCTTATTTTCAATCATTTTTAAGGCTTCGTTGAAGAACTATAAGGAAATAGTTTGACAAAAGGTGTCAAACACATTCAATCCTGAAATATTTTCCCAGTGCTAACTCCCCTGGCCTCTGCCTCCTGAAGACACATTCTGTGAGGCTGAGTCACTGTCTGCACGGGTCCTGAGCCGGTCTTCTCTCGGTGCCCCTTCTGTCCCACTCTACGCAGTGCCCCTTCACTTCCCGGCCTCTTGGGAAAGCACTGTCTTAGAAGATACACAGCCTCCGATTCCATCTCTAGTCCTGCCACTTACTAGCTCTATGACTTTTTTTTTTTATTGTTGTTCAGGTACAGTTGTCTCTATTTTCCTGCCATTACTTTCCCTCACTCTACCCACCCCCACCTCCCACCCTCAATCCTTCCCCCTTTTGGCTTTGTCCGTGGGTCCTTTATACATCTTCCCTGACAACCTTTCCCTTTCTTTCCCCTGTTACCCGCCCCCCGCCCCCCTTTGGTTACTGTCAGGTTGTTCTTTATTTCGATGTCTTTGGTTGTATTTTGTTTGCTGGTTTGCTTTATCGATTAGGTTCAACTTTAGGTGAGATCATATTTGTCATTTGCCACCTGGCTTATTTCACTTAGCGTAATGTTCTCCAGTTCCATCCATGTTGTCGTGAAGGGTAGGAATTCCTTCTTCCTCTCTGCTGCATAGTATTCTGTTGTATAAATATACCATGGTTTTTTGATCCACTCATTTACTGATGGGCACTTAGGCTTTTTCCAGCACTTGGCTACTGTAAATTGTGCTGCTATGAACATTGGGGTGCATAGGTTCTTTTGAATTGGTGTTTCAGGATTTTTAGGGTATAATCCCAGCAGTAGAATTAGCAACACCATATAGAACTTGGGTCAGATTTAGAAAACCAACCAGATACATTTGTACAAGTTCTACTAAACAGCAGCAGAAATCCCTGCTACCCTCTACTTCCCACCATTCCAAAAAACCAAAAGACTAGAGATAGTTAAGATTTCTAGAGCTACATACATACCTAATTGAACCACAATAAAAATACTCATCTAACTCAGCAATTTTCAACTTTTTTCATCTCATAATCTTTTTACTATAATTCTGTGGCACAGCAAAAACTATATGTTTTGCCCATCTGACAAAAAATAGGTATAATTTTGATTGATTTACAAAATAGTAGTAGTAGTAGTAGTAGTAGTAGTAGTAGTAGTAGTAGTAGTAGTAGTAGTAATTGCCTACTCTTTCTGCTCCAAAGTGATTTTCTTAAAAAATCAGGTGCCTATGACAGCTATTGAGGGAGCACTGAAAGGAAGTAGAGGGATTGAGCAAAAAAAAAGAGAAAAAACTCATGGACACAAACAACAATGTGGTGATTGCTGAGGGGAGGGGTTGGAGGGAAGTGGAAGAGGTGCAGGGAGGTGGAGGAGGATATAGGGGAATAAATGGTGATGGAGACTTGGGGTGGTGAACACACAATACAGTGTACAGATGATGTGTTGAAGAATTATGCACCTGAAACCTGTATAATTTTGTTAACCAGTGTCACCCCAATAAACTAAATAGAAAGGGAAAAATGGTGCCTAAATTTGTATACAGGATTTCTGGTATCAAGAACTTACCGATCAGGCACAATCTTATTTTATGCGCCTCTGTTATGACCTACATATTTATAATTCAAGACAGTGATTCATATCAGAAGGCTATTGTTGTGTCACCTGTTGTCATTTTTTCATATGACCATCTAAGGGAAAAGAGGTCAGTGGCCCCGACTAAGCAATCAGATATTGCGTTTTTAAAAATTCTTGCAGCACACCATTTGAAAATCGTCGCTCTAACTTCCTAGTTGAGCATGTTTCTGAAACAGAGTTGCTAGTCTGGGCCTCTCCATTTGTAGCGGGTGGGGAGTGAAGGGAGTGTAGAGGACTTGAGTGCATGACGGATGATGGAGTGCAGAGACGGGGTGGAATACAGAAGGAACTGCAGTGAAGCAGTCTGCACTCCCATTTCTTTGAGTGGGAGTAAATATGAGCCTCGTGATGGTCAAATGGACAACATAGAAGGTAACTGAGATCCAGTTGTCTCTTCCACCAAAACAAAACAAAACCAAGTCCTAGCATGAGTTTGGGGATAAACAGCCTGAAGTGAGAAGGTCTGAAAACTGTTTAGAAGAAGTCAACCCAGAGCATAATCTCCCTTATCTGTGACTGATAAAATAGAGACTTTCCCAAAGGTGCTTCCAAAGAATCAACTCATGACACACTTAAGAGACCATCATTTAAATGCTTGCCACAGAGAGTGCTTAGAAAAGGGGGCAGGAAAATCAACAAAGACGGGAGTGTGCTTTTTCTCTGAAGTTTTCCTCTCTGTCCCTGGATAAAAGTGGATCCAGAAGAAAAGGATGAGAGAAAGAATAGCCTTCGTTGCTACCACCACTGGTCACTGGCCCAGGATCAAGTTTGAATTTAGGGAAGAAAATATGAATTTGAAGTTTCAAACTGGATTAAAGTGGACTGCATTTGATTTTTTATTCTTTAAAGTGACAAGAAAGCTCTAAGATCTATTCAAGGTGTCATAAAGAGAATGGGAAAGAAGGTTTGCCCCCGCCCCGTGATCAAAGGTAAAGATTGGGGTGGGGGAAGAATGAATACTGCTTCATGTTCTCACCCTCAGGTTTAGACTGCTCAACAAAACGAGTATTGAAATTTAATTATACTCCAAAAAATGTTCTGTTAAATTCACGTTTACATAGTGTATTGCTGACTAAGGTTTGAAACTGGTTCCACATGAATCTGGTCCCTCAGTCACTGGCCTCCTGCTACTGGTTTTTCAACAATAGATCACATATGTCTGAATTAATGCTTTCTAAAACTCCATGGCATTTATTTGCTGTTATTGATGTTTTGTTGTAGTACAGCGTCACTTTGTTAAAATGCACTTACGTGACATAAGAACAGGTATAATACACCTATGTAATTTGAAGAAAAAAACCCTTTAAATTGTTGAGTGTATTTTTGAAGGTTTATAGAGGAAATTATACTAATTATGAAGAAGAAAAGGAATGATGAAAGTTCAGTGTATTATTCAATGTAAAATTGCATTAATAAGTAATTATTGGAAACTTCACAATTTTCCATTTTGACTTTGAAAAACTGGTTGAAGCCAAACAGAAGGGCGGCCTTAGTCCTGTCAGATGAGCCTGGTGTGCTGCCCAGGTCCCCGCTGATCTAGGATGGTCTGGCCAAGCCTCTTTGTTCATCATTAGACTGTTTGTTAAATACAATGTACATATTACTGGTAAGAATAATTCAAAACAAAATAAATTAACAGTGGTTAAAAATGAAGAAAGTAACATTATTACTGGCCAAAATATAAAGTATAATAAAGTATTTGGCATAATTTAGATATTTCAAATTCAATCCAGGGAAAAATGGACTTTATAGGAGTATAGGAGTAACTGTTTACAATGTTCCTAGAGGAAGAAATTAGAATTGGGAAATTTTAATATCAACAAAAAGATAGAAATTAAATTATTGATCCTAATAAAAATATTAGTGAACTACAAATGGTAAAAATTAAAACTACTTAAACCATAGATAAAAATCATCACTTTGGAGGGAGGTTCGGGGTTCTATCTAAAAAACTCATAAAAAAAATGAATATACTTAATAAAATTAGTTTGAAAAAAAAACTTTTGCCCTATAAAGTACTGATATTTATATAATTCTAATTGAAATTGAAATTTATATTCCTTAACATGAAGTAAAATATTATCTTTAATCCTCAGAATCAAAAAAATGGCAGAGTGGAAATGTCCAATGTATATCTGTTATATTTTATGGAAATCAAGAATATTTAAAGAAGCATGATGCATTAAGTAATATTTCCTCTCATCTCATTCTAAAATAAAGTCAACCCAATTTCTTTAACTTATTATCATTTTCTAGTGAGAAAGACATGCAAAGATAAGGTTTACAAATTCATTTATTCAACGAACACTTAGTAGGTTCCAATTACATGCCAGATGATTCTGGAGATAAAAGTTCTTGTAGAGCTATGTTCCTTATGTGTTGTTGGAAATGGTAGAAATAATAAATAAGCAAACAAGAAAAATAATAAATAATAGTTACTATGTAGAGACTAAATGGTAGAAATAACAAATAAATAAAAATAAGAAAAATAAAGAATAATAATAACTACTATGTAGAGACTAAACTTAAATAGTAAGATAAACAAATGACTGGAGGTCCATGGAAGGCTTCTTGAGGAAGACCGTTTTTAAGCTGAGATGTAAGTAATTGTTTCTAGGCATGTGAATATCACATAGTATAGTGTATTTTTAACACTCTCAGGCTGGGAACATCTGCTTGAATTCCACACTCAACTCTGTACTAAATATGTATCTTTGGAACAATACTTACCTATGTATGCCTTAGTTTGTTATTTTCTTTTCAACTGTAAAATCAGAAGAATATCACCTACTTTCCAGACTGCAAGTGATTTAAATGTAACTACACATGCCAAATTTAGAAGAGTGTCTGCACATAGTGTTGGCTAAACAAATGTTAGCTATTAGATGCGCTCTTGTTATCTGAGTATGATATTCCAGGCAAAGACAATGCAAGAGCAAAGACCAAATGAGGGGAGTGAGGTTGGCGTACTTGAGGAACAGAAAGGTCTGGGTGTCCAGTGGTGGGTGGCTGGTACAAGCTGTGGAGGAGGACAGACAGGTGTGGATCCTCTGGAGCTCTGTAATCACTGCACGGAAAATAGATTTTACTCTAGATGTGGTGTGGAGCATGCAAATGAATGTAAATGCTCGGGTGAGTTGTTCATGCACTGGGGACAGAAAACAGGATGGCTTAGCCGCATCAGAAAGTCTGAGTTGAAAGTTAAGGATAAATAGGTTGGTTTCAAAAGTATATCAACTGATCTTTAGTACATTAATTTAAGGACTTAGTCCTTGAAAAAGGAGAAAAATTAAGAGCTGTTGTTATTTCTAAGAAGGGAAGTGATTGACTTAGAAAATATTGAAAGGAAAATGCTCCTTGCTTTACAGAATTAATAGAAGGTTTTTAGGAGGCTCTTAATGATCCATATTGTTTTATATAATTGGTATTACCAAGAGAAAATCATGCCAGCAATAAGCGAAGTCAAGGCTATTTCAATGGATTTAAAATCATCTACCCAGAGCAACTCAGAAGGTATATTAGTCATTCTTCCACTTATCTGGATAATTTAGACAAAAGGAAGGGGAAAGGGGGACTCCTTATCCAGGTTAAACCACACAACTACAAAACTGAAGAAAAAAGGTATATTTCCTATTTTAAATAGCTTCCACAAAACAGCATAGAATTTAGAATTAAAGAACTGGCTAATTAAACTGGTATACATTAGTTCACATAAAACTCCAATCATTCAAGATTTTATATTTAGAAAATAGATCTCAATTTCTCTCTGCCTCTCCCACTTATATATAATGCTGGAGAGTATGTGTGCATGTCTGCCCCTAGCCACATAACTCATTTCAATACCGCATCTCCTTTAGGTTGTGATGAAGGTACCAAGTTATTCTAAGATCCTATCTCATGTGATTTGGAACTAAATTTTTACAGATTGGATAGGTTTTATACACTACATAAAGTTCAATCTATTGTCTGAAACTTCAGTCAGCCATTACAAAATTTTCTTGCTTACTATAATATTAACAATCACTCATCTGGAAAAACATTTAAAATAATGTATAAGAAAAAAGACATATGGTGCAAAGACTGTGTTAATAGACTCAAAGGTAGTGGGATAAGAATCCCCTGGAAACAATCATGGGCCCAGTTCTGTCAGAGCGCCTTAGTGCAGATTGACATTTTTAGATAGTCAGAAAAAAAATATTATTTATTTAGTTTTCTAAACTCTCTGGATTGGATCTATCCTCATATAAAGAGATACACAGATAAGGTAGATAAGAGATAGACATAAAGATACAGAGAGATAGAGATACAGATGATAGATTGAGATATAGGTGACTGCTATCAATGATCAATAATAGCATGTGTCCAATTTTGAAGGAAGTTTTGCATCTTAATATATTCTCTTTATTTCCTGATTCATTGATCAAATTTGTAAATATCAGATGCTTATTGAAAAAAATTGCCATTTTAATTTATCTGACAACACAGAAAAAGTTATTTTGTAAATACTATCTAATAAAAAATGTCTTGCAAAAATATAGGCCTAACTTTTTATTGATATTTTTGACATGCAGAATGTCAAAATTTTTCTATTAAAAAAAGAAAAATATGCCCTGGCTGGTGTAGCTCAGTGGATTGAGCACGGGCTGGGAACCAGAGGGTCCCAGTTCGATTCCCCGTCAGGGCACATGCCTGGGTTGCGGGCCAGGTCCCCAGTGAGGGCCATGTGAGAGGCAACCATACATTGCTGTTTCTCTCCCTCTCTGTCTCCCTCCCTTCCCCTCTCTGTAAAATAAATAAATAAAATCTTTAAAAAAAAAGAAAAAGAAGAATACTTGCAACCTTTAATTTATTCAACCAACAATATTTATTGAATGCTTACTACATGCAGTCAATATTTGAGGGGCTTGATATATCGGTAGTGAGGATAAACATACAAAGATCCCTGCCCTCAAAGAACTTACATTCCCAAAGAAGGAGTCTGACAATAAAAAATATAGCTAAAAAATAAATAAATTATGTAGTATGTTAAAAGGTGCTGACGCTGGGAGTTGAGAATCAGAAGTGTGGCGAGCGGGAGGAGGCAAGGAACACTGTTCAGTAACACCGTGAAGGCAGGCCTTACTAGCAGGCGTGATCCAAGGGAGGTAGGGAGTAAGCAAAAAGACGTCCGGGGTGAAGAGTACCCTAGGAGGAAGGAACACTAGGACCAAGATCCTGATACAAGAAAAGAACTAACTTGTTAAAGGAAGATGTTCAATGGGGTTAAAGCAGAATAAGCAGGAGAAGGTTGAGAGAGGAGGTAAGAGAGCTAAGGGCTTTATAAGGCCTTTATTGAAAGGTAAAGCCTTTAGAAAATTTTGAGCAGAGGAATGACATAATATGACTTAAGTGTTAAAACATTCACTCTTAAAACTCCTGTGTTGATAATAGATAGTTAAAGGGCAAGAATATTGCGGTAAAACCTGCTTAGAGGTAATGGCAATATTCCAGCCAAAAAATGACCTGACCAGGAAGGAAATGGTGAAAGTGACGAGGAGTCACTAAACTATACTTAGAATGTAGAGCTAAAAAAAAACAAAAACAAAAACAAAAACACAACAGTGTAGAGCTAAAGGTATCTGCTGGTGAATTTGGCCCTTCACTGGAAGGATTGAGTCACTGCTTACAAAGAAGGGAAAGACTCACTGTGAGAGCAGCAGGACTTGGGAAAAGATCAGGAGCTCCGTGCTAGGTTTGAAATGTGTTTAAATCCAGTGGAAATTGGCAGACTTCCGGCAAGATGGTGGCATAGGTGAATGCGCCGTGCCTCCTTGCACAACCAAACAAGGAAAAAAACAGAAATTTACCCAACCAAAAACAGCCAGATCTGACAGGAAATCGAATTGAGAGGAAGTCTGACAACCAAGGAATTAAAGAAGATACATTCATCCAGTCTGGTGAGTCGGGAGGAGCAGGGTGGAGGGAGAGCGCTCAGCGACCCTGTGAGGAGCTGGTAAGCAGACAGCAAGACCTCGGCGAGCTGGAGAGCAGACGGCAGGACCGCGGTTGGAGGGGCGGTTCCCACGGGACTGCAGCACTACGAGACGGGAGTGCCTGACCTAAGCGCGGCCAGCGCCCGGCTCATCCGGACCCAGCGGGGCCGAGACTAGTGGACTGGGCAGGTCCGCATTCGCAGGCAGACGGACCGGGAGAGAAAGCAGGGCGCAACCCATCGGTGCAGATTGAGAGCACCTGTGGGGGTGGAGTCTGTGGCAGGAGGAACTACCAGCCTCACAGGAGAGTTCACTGGGGAGACCCGTGGGGGATTGGAGCTGTGCAGCCCATCCACCGACCCCAGAGCGACCCCCGGAGCCAGCGCAGAGGGGCTCGAATTGCTTCCAGGAGGCGGTGTGGGTGCGGAGAGTGGAGCAGGCGCCATTGTGCTCTCAGGTACCGCCCCCACAGGCTACGTCAGAGCACAACTACAGTGAGTTTCCCTGCCCAGGTGAACCCCAAGGCTCCATCCCCCTTACAGTAATAGGCTCACCGAGGGAAAAAAAAATGGTCCAAAGAAAGGAACAGATCAAAGCTCCAGAACTAACTGACCAAGAGATAGACAACCTATCAGATGCACAGTTTAAAACCCTAGTAATCAGGATGCTCACAAAATTCAATGAAAAATTATCGAAATTGCTTAAACAAATGAGGAGAGATCTGCAGGGAACCAATAGGGATGAGAAGGAAACTGGGACTCAAATCAACAGAGTGGACCAGCAGAAAGAAAAAAACATCCAACCAGAAAAGAATGAAGCAACAAGAATTCAAAAAACGGAGGAGGGGCTCAGAAACCTCCAGGACATCTGTAAACGGCCCAACATACAGATCATAGGGCTGCCAGAAGGAGAAGAAGAAATCCAAGGAATTGAAAAAATATTTGAACACATAATGATGGAGAATTTCCCGAAGCTGGTGAAGGAAATAGACTTTCGGGAAGTCCAGGAAGCTCAGAGAGTCCCAAAGAGGTTGGACCCAAAGAGGAACACACCAAGACACATCATAATTACATTACCCAAGATCAAAAATAAGGAAAGGATCCTAGAAGCAGC